>BMAU01020788.1:1077500-1492317 GCA_019973935.1 Trichonephila clavipes
TGTATATCCCTTAATTTTAAATGTAGTGATCCAAAAAAAAAGTTGTATGAAAAAATCTGCAGTAAATCATAATGCGGTTGGATAAAGTATTAACGTGCATCGCGCCCCTACACGGCGGGTCTTACAAAGCTCTAATAAAGTTCGAGCTACGAAAGTAGCTAGGCATTTGCCAACTTGACTCTATCGTTAACATTTCGCTATGTTTTTCATTGAATCGCCATTATAATTCAAGAAACGGCGTTGCTTGCGAATATTACAATTTTAAAATAAAAGAAATACAACAGAAAGTAATATTAATGTATTACACTTTCAGATATTAATTATTTACACTATTTTAAGCGTTCATTACGCAAAACTTTTAAGAATGTGTTACTTTTGCTGAGCAGAGATCAGCTTAGGGAGGTA
Organism: Trichonephila clavipes; assembly: GCA_019973935.1. Lineage (NCBI taxonomy): Eukaryota > Metazoa > Arthropoda > Arachnida > Araneae > Nephilidae > Trichonephila > Trichonephila clavipes. The sequence continues at coordinate 1,077,906 of BMAU01020788.1, forward strand.
TTTTGAAAAATCGACCCTCAAGAGTGTTACGAGGAATTGTAAATTTAAAAAATCCTTTTTATCGGCTATTAGATCTACATAGTTAAAATTTAACAAAGGTGTTTTATTTCTCTCTTTTTTTTTTGTTTAGCTGACCTACGCAAAAAGCTTTTTTTGTTTAATTTGAAATTCATGTAAAATTAACTCATTAAAAACTTCTTTATCCTTCAATCTGTGTTGTTTAATTTTTCCGTTCACCCGTACGAAGAACGGGTATACCAGCTATATATTATAAATGCGAATGTTTGTGAGTATCTTTGTGGGCCTTTCACGCAAAAACAACTGAATGGATTTTAATGAAACTTTACAGTACTATAGCTTATACATCAGAATAACACATAGGTTAAAATTTATAAAGATATTCTGAGAAGTTTTTAAACTAAAACGACAATTGTCAAGAAAGTAGGTAAAAATTCTGCCATTTGCAAAAAAGCCCGTGACAGCATTCATTTATATTTTTCTCCCTTCTGTTTTGTCTACGCCATACCTCAGTGCGCTTTCACTTTCCAATGATTCCCTTCATCAGTATCGTCACTATTTTTATTTCATAATAAAACTAGATTTCAAAGGGAGAGGTGGTGGCAAGATTTTAACATAAAATAAATACAACAAAAAGTAATATAATAGTTAATGTATGTATAGTAATAAATGTAGTAATAAATGTAGTAGCATGTATAGTAATAAATGTAGTAATAGTAAATGTAAACTAATGTATTGCACTTCCTGATATAAATTATTTACACTATTTTAAGCGTTCATTACACAAAATTTGTAACTATGACAGTGGAAGGAAAAATTTGAAATTAAAATAATATATCAAAAGGTTTTTATCATTTAGTTTTTTTTTTCTTTTTGAATGTTTTTTTTTCAGTACATGTAAATATATATCTACGCTTCCCCCATATTGTTTTTTTATAACTTATATATATATATATATATATATATATATATATATATATATATATATATATATATATATATATTTTAAAAGTATTTATTTTAAGTCATTACTAAATTAATTATTTGTTAATTAAAAAGTACATTGTCTATTATTTTGGATAAAAATACATTTCAGACACATTTTTTAGCTAACTAAAGAATCGTTTTCTTTTTATTGCTTCACATTAATAATTTTTCAACTAACGCAATATTGTTTTTTAAAAGTCATAGATCGAAATTTGAAGCTATATTTTATCTGTGAGGGGGAGGGGAAGAGGAAACAGTAATTTTACACTAAAAATCCATGTTATGCCGGGCTAGAGGGAGGGGGGAAAACTTGTCTTAAATCGAAAATATGTGGAACAAATTTCGATAAAGGGAAATTTAATGAAATAATTTTAGAAATCACTCACATTGCGCGCGTACAAACACATAATTGCTAGCGTCATGAGGGAAAGAGAAAGCCCGTGCAAAGCCGGGCCATGCAGCTAGTCAAGAATGTTTTATTTTTTTTAAAAATGAACTCGTGCGAAGAGCCGGTGTTTCAGCCAGTATACGTTTAATGTATCAGTACTGAAGAATTTATTTTATAAATAATTTCTTAATACTAAATTAAGAACATGTTTAATAATTATTAGTGACTTCCATGGGATTGTCTTGTAGAGCAAAGTTTTTCAAAGGAAGGTTTATAGTATCAGAAATTGACACTCTAGAGTTATTTTTCTATATTTAGCTGAGATCTATGTTTTGTATTCAAAGCAGCCACCGCAAAAAATCCGGTTTAACAAAAGTAGGATGTTGAAAATGGTAATAGTATAAGAAGTGCTTTTGTTTTCAGTGCAGAAAATTCATCATCCATCTCTACCCAAAATTCAAAGAGGGATTTATTACAAAATTGCCTTTTAATTTTTCACTGGATGTGAAATCTATGAAGATTTCTTCTTCGGAAGTTGAGAGCCCTTCTGGAGTATCTTGAAGTAGATCTCTAATCAACTCGTAACTTGCTACCAAGTTGTCCTCATCAAGAAAATGCTTTTTAAAATTCTTTGCCAACATGGCTAAATTATTTTACATGGTTTTAAAAACAACTTTCACATGTTGTTGTTCAGATTTGTAAGTTTTAATACATAACGAGCTGGGCTTTTTTCCCCATCATTTACTTCAGTAGTGGTAAATCCAAAATGTAAGTATTTTTGGGAATATTTCCTTGATTTAATTTTCGGAAACCTACTCGTCTGTGTACTTGTTTATCCTTTATTATCGTCGAATGTTTGCTTACGACTTAAAAATATATGTATGATTTTATTTTAACCTACTGCCGTAAATACTTAATTACCGTGAATTACAATTTACGTGCAAATTAAAAAATGTACATTCAAGCTAGATTCGGTAGCTATAGAAGTATCGAGTCGACCAAAACTGATTGGAATTGTACGAGGAAAAGCATTTTTGCATGTTTTCCGCAGACGTCCGATAGGTTGCCTTGACTCACGCAAACGTACCCGATAATGCCAGATGTGACGGATATGATAGAGAGCAACATAGACTAGACTATTTTTCTAATGATATTTGTACTTTGAGAAATGGATACTGAAGGAAATAAATCTTAATTAAATATATAATTTTGCGATCTGTTCCAATTTAAAAATTAGAGAAAGAAATATAACATAATAATAAGTAAGTAATATATGTTTTAAGTAATTTTCTTAAAATATATATTACTTAAAAGTAGATGATAGCGATATTGTAAAATATATATTACTTAGTGTTTTCGAATTGTAGTTTAGTTTTAATTAAAAATGCACAGTTTGATATAACTGGAATGTCACCAACGATAGATTATTCAGTTAGGAAGAGAAAAAAATAATACGAGACATCTAGATATCTGAGAAAAAAGTACTTACAGAGAGAGTATATTTATTGCTTTAGACTTCAGTGCATTGCAAAATAAATAAACTTACATTAAAAAATTTTTGCTTAGTAGTCCTTTCCTAGCGAAATAACTATCCCTCTTCCTTTTGAAAGGAAAATGATTTAAACACGTGGTAGTCTAGTCAGCGATTACAACTTTATTGCGGAATTGTAGTCTCTTAAGTCATTAAACTGAATGACATATAAGTCATAAAACTTTAATTGGTTTCTGAAAATTTTGCAGAAATAAATAACATACTTGAAATCCAAAAGTTAATAGGGAACCCAGATAAGTGCTGAATCAGTGATGTGAAAAATGGCTAAATTATACAAACATCATCTAAGGATCAGTTAGTATCAAGTTTCATTGAGAGAGAAATTAATAGGTTTTACATTTTTAATACTATTTAACTGAAGAACATAAGATTTCTACGTTGTTTATTTGTTTCATACTTAAGTAAGAAATAATTAATAAAAAATCCATAGTCCTTGTAGTACTACTATAAAGAATATTTCGAAATATTTCCTTATTTCTATACCATACTTTTAATTTCTTTTTGAATTTTAGTACTCCAATTTTATTTTATTTTAAAACTCTATGGAGTTATCACATAAAAATTTTAAAATTTTCTTTGCTCTTAGGATATTTGCGGTAAAAGAAAAGAGGAAAAACAAAATTTTGTCTTCAGAAAGCAAATGATAAGTGCTTAATATTTGAAACAATGCTCCCCAATATTTAAGCACATATGGCAGAGTTTCTCAAACTGTGGGGAAAGCCTCCCTGGGGGTGGGGGTGGTGTGATATCCCTATGAGGGGGAGGCGCAAGTATACTGAAAAGTTGAAAATAAAAGATTTAAAATCGGTATTAATTTACTGAAAGGAAGTAAAACAAAATACATTCTGGCATAATAAAAATTAAATACACATTTAAACTAATATAATACAATTATAAATGTATCAGTACTAAACAATGTTTTTGATAATTAATTTAACAGAAATAAGTTAAAAACAAGTTTAATAATTACTAATGCCTCCCATGGGCTTGTCATATGCAAAATTTAATACTTATCTTGATAATTCGTATGGTTTCTCATTAAAGTCGTATTGTTGCCTTACGTCAAAGTATCTTTATTGCATTTAATACATTGTTATTATATGGGGGAAGGCGATTAAAATTATGCTTGAAAATTGGGTCGCAAATATTGAAAGTTTAAGTACTGACATACGGATTAAGCTGAAGAGCCAAAGCATTACGAACATTTACTCAATAATGCGTTGTAGCATTTTTTGCCAGAAAAGCAGCTACAACTCTCCTTGGCATGGATATGTCACAAGTTTTTTGTTGATGACTGGTGATAGGTTGTACTAGATATCTAAGCCGCGGTCATGCTAAGGCAAGATATTCTGATATGGAGGAGTTTGATCTTTGAGTTACCTTTCTATGAAAACTCAAAAGAGCCTTATCAGATTAAAATTCACAGAGTTAGATGGTGAAGTTATTGATTGCAATTCACATTTTTATGCTCCTCGGACCTTTCTAACATAATTCTAGTTTTTTGACATGAGACGCTGTCCTATTGGAAAATTCCATTTCCAGTTGGGAAAACAGACAGCATGTAAGGATGCAATTGATCCGCAATTATGCTCAGGTCAGTCTGCAACGTGCGCGCGCGCTTTCATTCTCTGCTCTACAACGCAACTAAGGGTCCTAGAGCCTCATAGAACATCCTTCAGAGCATAATACCAGCCTGTATATAACCTGCTGCACATGGGGGAGAGCAACTATTCGCTTAGAAGACGGTGCACCCTGACCCGACCATCGACGTGATGAATGAGAAATCATGATTCGTCCCGACCAGGTCACTTATCCATGGTCTAATTTTGATGTTTCTGGGCTCACTGTAGGTGTAGTTGACAATAATGCTTGGTCAACAGAGGCCCACGAGTGGGATGTTTGCTTTACCGTCCCATATCCAACAGCGTCCGCTGAGTTGTGTGTTCCGAAACACTTCGATTTGGGCCCGCGTTGTATTGGACTGTGAGCTGATCCACTGAATTGTGCCGAATTTGCTATACTAAATGGGCAATCTCCAATGAATTTTCTCTTTGAGAATGCGTGGACGTCCAACACCTTCGCGTCTATTACTGGTTTCACAGTCAATTGGGATCGCATCATTTGAGCTCCTTTGAACTTATACCAGGATACACCTATCGTGCAAATGAATAATCATGGCTTAAAATCTGGAAAGTACTATAGTCTGTATCAGGAGTCGCACGCCCACATGTGGCTCGTGGTACAGTTCTCAATGGCATTCAGGGACGTCTTAAGACACTTTGAGCCCCTAGGCCTAGAGAAATCTTAAAATAATTTGAGGCCCTGGGTCTCAATGCAAAAGTGGGCCCTACTTGAGATATTTAAAAGTAGACAGCATATAACATGCATTGTCAAATACTCGTTTAAACGGTTATTTGAAACAAATAAATGTGCACGACTCACAATCTCAAAAACCTAGGTACAAACCGGCTCGACCGACGGCCGCATTTCGACTAAATGGTTTGAATTATTTTTTTATCGTATTAGGCCTATTCCTAGACATGGATGACGGTCATCACATAATACAGCCTTACCACTTTTGCCAGTCGACATGCAGTTTGAAGTTCCCTGTTTTTCGGAGAATATGGTGTACGAGAATAAGATTTGACTATTAAAATTATCTCAGTATCAGGACCTTATTACGACTGAATTCAGAACGAAACGAGGCCCTGGGCCCGGGCCCAGTTGACCCATGCCTTAAGATGTCCCTGATGGCACTCTGCACTACTCTACAAATTTGTCAATTTTTGAATAGATGGAAGTTGAGAAATTTCCTTATTTAACAAACATCTTCAGAATTATGGACATTTACGGAATTACGAAAAAATCCGAAAGATAACTAAAATTACACTTGCAGCTATTTCGTAAATTATTTAATGACATTGCTGGAGAGATTTAATTGTTTGAAGAGAGAAAATTACTCCGTTTTCCGCTTTTAGTTCTACAGATCTAAGTAAAATGTCTTTCCTCATATGGAAAAAATTTTCTAGACCGCAAAGAAATTGTTTAACAACTGAGTGCGCAGAATCGAGTAAAATTGAGTCACAAATTAAACACTTGATTTTGCGATATGAAATTAGCGTGATGCAAGCACTAGGTTCTCATTAATTTTTTTAACTATAATGAAGGGAAATACTTATATTTTATGTTGTCTATTTTTTTATTTTAATATATATATATACATTTAAAAAATACATAATATACTTACAATTTTAATTTTTTTTAAATTTTTCTTGAAGAAATAATTATATTTATGTTGTTTATTTTTATGTAAAGAAATATCGTCAAATGATGCAAAATTAATATTATAAAACTGTAAATCTATATACTTGACTTCCATTCTGTAACTCTGCATGCATTATGGTGGGAAACGAATTGTTTCAAAAATGTCCAACTACGTGGCACGCTGAATTCTATTGGTAGATTGACAGATCTAAAAAATTGCCGACTCCTGGTCTGTAGTACTTCTCCCTTGAACTGTATGCAAGATATTTTAGAGAACTCAGTTGTTGCATCAATAAGCACTCAGTGGTGGATAGGGTCAGGGGAAGGGGGCTGCTGGATGGGACGGAGCCATTTCGGACTGATCAAGAAACTCGAATGATTATGATTATTCATTGTTTGAAATTTATTTATATATATATATATATATATATATATATATATATATATGAATAAAGTATTACTGTACTGCAAAGGTATATTTTTATCTTATAAAATTATTTTTTATCATGTGTTGATGATTACAATGAATGATAACTTATTTATATAATTACATTTCATATGGGGCCTTAGGGCCGGCATATCTTTTCTGTCATGGCCGATTTCTTTGGCCAATCAGCCCCTGCAATTCTATGTACTTAATGAAATGAAAAAGAAATATTTCAAGCTAAACCGAAAAGAAAAACATAACATGCATGCTAAAAAATGCAACAAGAAAAGAAAAAAACGAAGGAGTTGAAGAAGTCTCTGCAAAAAGAAGAGCTGTGATCTACTATTGTAACTGAAATATAGTAACTATATAATAATGAATGTAGTCTAAATAACTATTAATTATGTTTGTTATAACTATGAAACCTCTTTGTAAAGCGCTAATACTTTCATACTTTTTCCACTTTCTTTCACAAAGTTGTTACACTGATAGTTGGTACACTGTTTGTGGTTAGAGTTCAAAGTATTCAATGTTTTCCTTTTCCTGGTACTTAATTCTGGAAAAAATAGCTGAATAAGAATAAAATTGGGTGGGGGGAGGGTAGCAGATAATTCATCGTTACAAAGCTCATTTTTTACCAGTTATAATTTTAAAATTATCCAACTCTTTGAATTCGTTGTGTAATTCTCATTTAAATATTTTTAAGACGTACAACTATCAGCAAAAAGCTTCTATTTTTTTTAGTATTATAACTAATATAATTTGTTAAGTACTTTAGATTGCAAATGTTAACTGGTTTAATAAAAATGAAAACCCTGTTTATGACTTTAGCTAACTTTATATGTTATTTAACCATTATAAAATGGATTTATGACCATTGAAACAAATCAATAATTTTTGTTAATAATATAGATTAAATTCATTCGGAAAAAGTACATTTTATTTGGTAAATTGTTTAAATTCCATTAATTATAACCAAAACTTAGATTAAGAAAACGTTACAAAATAACTAAAATTATCGTTATAATGCTAAAAGTACTTATTAAAGGGGAAACTATTTTTCTAGAATATTAATAAAACATTTTGAGAACAGCATTATTTACGCAATTAAATGGAATTTCATAGTTAGACAACTCTCCACAGCAAATTCACGACATTTTTTTTTTCTACTAGTGAATTTTCAGAAACACAAATGGCAAGTAGAACTGGATTACAAAAAAGATACAATAAAATATACACAGTTATCCTACATTATAGATTCAATGCTCTTTAGTTCATTTCCTACTATTATATATAGCTCACACTCTTCCTATATATATACAGTTGAACCTCTGTATAACGAAACTCTATATTGCGAATTTTTCTATATAGCGAACTTTTTCCTGGAATCTTAAACATTTCACGATTTTCTTCGCATAATAACCTCTTTATAGCGAAGTGCATTTTCTATATAACGAACTTTTCTTTTGTGGTTCAATTTTTGTTCTCCCTTTTTTTAAAGTATTTCTGAAAAAAAATTTCAAGTTATTCTCTCTTTAACACATTTTATGGCGGTCATAAATCTTGAACTGATTTTATTAGATCCTAATTCGTCCTAATTCTGGACGTTTCATCCCATTGCCTAGTTAACTAGAAGAATCTTCAATATCCTCTTTCACCTTCAGTGGAGTTGTCCCGGGTCCCCGTGTTCTAATTATAAAATAATGTAAGTTTAATATTGCTTGTATTAAAATGTCCCTAAAATTCATTAATTTTAGTATAAAATTATTTTCTTAATATTGAAAATAAAGTGAATTCTTCGACATTCTTTTTTCTTCTTTTCCTTGCAGTTTTTTTTTCTTTTTTGATGGGAAAGATATATAAAATAAACATATATATATATTATTTCTTAAAAGGTGTGAATAATTACTTTTTTTTAATACGTAGTGTTTATGAATTTAAAATTTGTTTGATGTGGTTTATAAAGTATGTATATCTTGTTCAAATTTTCAGTCGTTAATAAAATACTTTCTATTCATCCAATCAAGTTCAAATAAATTTTTTTAAATCTGTAGTGGAGGACACTTGATGTTAATATAGTTTTTTTCAAATATTAATTCATTAATTAAATTAATTAACGGTTTTCGATGCCAACTTAAATTTATCTCCATTATTGCTTCAATGTAACTGTTAAAACAATAACTAAAATTGGCGTCGAAAACCGGCTTTTCAGCCAAACTAGCCAAACCGGGTGTGCAACGTTACAACATTGCAGACAAATCAAGCCATTTTTTCAATATCTACTATTAGTTCTCTCTCTCCCTATATAGATCTTGCTCAAATTTTCAATCGTTAGTAAAATACTTTTCTATTCATCCATTCAAAGTAGGAATTGATTCAAATATTTTTTTTATATTACTTATTTTCAAATTCAGTAGCCATTGTTTCAAACTTTTAAAAACGCTGGATCCTTCTTGACAGTGGTGCGCACAACAGGGGGGGGGGGAAATCCTCGAATCCAGACCCCCTTAAAGCCCTTGATTTTTTAACGATTGATTATAATCATATGTATATAATACGCAAAGTTTAATAAAGTATTTGTTATTAATAATTAATTTTATTAATTAATACTAATTATTTATAAAATAACTAATTTTTCATTGATTTTTTTCCCGAAAATCGACAAAATGAAAAGAATTTGTTGGGCGACGTATTGAAGCATAATACGAGAATGACAGACTTCCGACTCCGGACCCCCTCTTGAAAAATTTCTGTGTGCGCTACTGCTTATTAAGTCTTTTACCTGCTTGAAATGGGCTCAGCATAAATTATTTTAATGTAATAAGAGGGAAAAGGTGCGAGTCCTTTTTATTGTAAACAATGAGAGGTTGTGTTCACATGTCATACGTATAATTGAAACCAAATGAATGGTGTTATTTTCAATGAATTTCTCATTTTGCCAAAATTTCTTTGTTCCGACTTAATTTAATGCTTTAGTTTCAATAAAAACAAAGTGTATCATATCTGTATCTATCGCGCATGCGTGTGTGCCTAGGTCAGCGTTTCTCAAACTGTGAGGCACGCCCTCCTAGGGGGCGTGATAACCCTACAAGGCTAACAGTACGAAGTAAACAAAATATCTTCTGACATATAAAAAATACGCATTTATACTGATATAATTTACATATATTAGCTGGCGATATTATTTCATTAAAAATAAAAGTTTCCACTTTGATACGTTCATTACCTATCTGATCCTATTACTAAATAAAAAAAAAGCATTTTGTTTGATTTGCTGTAATCCCACGATGAGAGATTTTTTTTTACTACACGTTTTCTTTTTAAACTTAAAATGCTACAATTCCGGGGGGAAAACAGAACTCGGACCCAGAGAAAAATTCCAGGAAGATAAAAAATTCATCACTGTTATTATTATTATTGAAATGCTGTATATTAGCTGTAGAAAGGAAAGGAAGACTTATTTACTTTTCACCCAAGAAGCAGATTTGCTGATCATCGTTTGACCTTCGAACTTTTATGTTTTTATTTTTCATTTAGGGAAGCTGTAAATAATGTATTTCTGTTGCGCTTTTTCCCATGTAAAAGAGTTATATGATATTTGGAAGAGCACAGAGAGAGTACTTTGAAGGATTATTTGGCTGTTTATTTTAATGGGTATTCTGAAAAATATAAAACATGATGTAATACGCGTTTTACACAATTCTTTTTTTAGAATTAACATCCATATTTTTATATTAAATACACTTTTGAACCCAGGAGTGGACGCGCGGGTCTCAAAGTCAAAGAACAGCAAAGTTACAATAATTTGAACAAAATATGACGGTTTTGTTTGCAAATATCATTCCCGTACTGTTAGCGAAAAGTGTCTGTGATTTGTGTTCGTTATTAACCCTCTGACTGGATGACCCGCTAATTGAATTTCACTTCGAAAGCGATCTACTTTTCCAAAGCTAGCTTATCCGAAAATGTTCCGATAAATTTCGCGAACTGCTTCAAAAACGAATGACAGTTTAATGCCATCCCCTGTTAACGCCGCAGGAGGTCCTAATTGGTTTTGCAGGGGACGGTTTTATGGCTTTTCGGTCTCTGTGTTCTTCGAAACGGGAGGTTTCTCATTCACAGCTGTGGCCTAGGGCGAGGATTGTGAAATGGACATTTTCTACACTTCACGGCCAACAGAGAGTTCACCCAAATTATTGCAAATATATATTTCATATATTTGGAAAACTTGCTCAATTTCTGATCTAAAAACCAATTAGGTTTTAAGAAATTTTAATTTTCTGAGTTTTGATTTTAAATTCGGTTTCATTTTAAAGCATTTTTGCATTCCTAGATTGAATTAATTAAAAATAATTTTTAACACAATCCAATATTTCGTGTGAAACGGCAATTAACTACAATTTTAGTTTCTAAAATCATTTCTGTTTGCTCATGTTTTTAAGTTTTTGAGTTTTCTCACATTTACTTAATTAAGATTGATTTAATCACCAATATATTTTTTGACACATAGTTTATATAATTTAAAAGCTCTTTACTTTGTTTTCATTAATTTTTTCCTTTTGAAAAATGCCATGACCAAAATGTACGCAGGCTACTGTGATAAATAATACTTGAAAGGGATGGAATATGACTGAAAATGGTAAATCTAAAATGCAGCTTTTTCAGGTAATATTACAATTAGACTACAGAATACAAATGTTGCAGAATGAACTAAATATTTCCCTGATGTACCACAAACTACATTATAATAAATCTATTGTAGTTCTACACTGCAGTATTTGAAAGTCATGCTACAAAAACTTAAACTTGCTTAACTACCACGATGGGGAACTGAGAAAAAAATAGATATTGTTTACAAACTTGGTGATTTCTGGATTACGTTTGTATAACTACTAATTTCTATATAAATATTTTGCATTTAAATCTCTTGTGAATATATAAGGTTCTGATAAAAGTGAATAATTGATCAAATTAACAGTTGTTATCAATGTTATGTTTTAGAATATTTTGAATTAAAAAAGATATTTCAGTCATATTTATTTCAAGTAGAATTTTCATGTAGAGCATAAGTTGGATAGTAACAGATTGAAAAATTAAAGTTTTACAGGCAATGGAACTTTTTTATGCCATTACAAATTTTAAATATGTTTTTCTCAGATTTTTAATTTTGAAGATGAGAGTGTTTTCTAATCTCTAAGGCGTTTTTCCTGTTCAAGATAGTCTTGAAATATCTTGTAAATGTTCCCTTACATATGTTCTATAACAGTTCATATGGATTTAGGTCTGAGAGCTCTAGTTATTTTTAAAAAATATCTTAATGTTAATATTTAAAAAAAATTGGGTGTTTTCCAGGTTTAGCCATAAAAATAATTATTAAAATTCAACAAAGAGATATATTTTAAATTTTATACTTTTTGTTTCCAATAATCTAAGAAAAATTAATCACTTACAAGAATTAAATATTTTTAATAATTTAACATTTTAGAAAAGTTTTAATAATTTCAAAACTGTTCAATGCTTTAAAATTGTGAAATAATGGCTTGTCAAACTAACCTATTATTTTCAGAATCAATATAATAGTATAATTTGAATATAAAACAAAAATTAATTTTACTGTTACAAACTGTTTACGACTTCTACTCATATTGTAAAAAGAATGAAAGATAAATATATAACATAGTGGCAGTAAAAAACACATTCATAATATGTTAAAATCCTGTCCCGATACAAATTTCAATGCATTTTCCAAACTGTAGCTAAAAACAATTATATGTTTATTAGGACAGAAATTATTTATATTTAGATATATTTTTTCCTTATTAAGTACATAATGAATAATGGCAAGATAATTTGTAAAATCCTGAAAGATTTTAATGAAGAAAAAAGCCAGACATAATTTTAGATAGTTAGAAATTTAATTATATAATACATAAATCCTGTCCCGATACAAATTTCAATGCATTTTCCAAACTGTAGCTAAAAACAATTATATGTTTATTAGGACAGAAATTATTTATATTTAGATATATTTTTCCTTATTAAGTACATAATGAATAATGGCAAGATAATTTGTAAAATCCTGAAAGATTTTAATGAAGAAAAAAGCCAGACATAATTTTAGATAGTTAGAAATTTAATTATATAATACATAAATATATGCATGTTTTAAAAGAAATAAGTTGGCTAAGAAAATGAAATTTACTAAAAATTTCCTGAATAAAGTTAATCAGATTTCATCCTCAAATACATATAATTGTAAGAAAAGGTTTTATTCAATTTACAATTAGTTACAAAAACCTTTTATAAAAAATAATTTTAACAGGTATAAATAGCAAAAAATATCAAAGAAGTATGAGAAAGACACATACATGTCGTTTACAGAAATGTCACAGTGTGATATTTTTCGAAACACGGCACTGCACACAGTCCAACATTACAGTCTTTACATTGAAAACGAGTTTCTTTCCGAATGCGTTTTCCATTATCATTCATCTTAAGGTTGCATACCACTTATTTTCGCGATGTTTTTTTTTTTTTTTTTTTTTTGAACAGTCACTTTCTACATATGAAGGGAAGTGCCTTCCAACTAAGCGGACTACATTTTCAGAAATTTTAGGGGAAACAAAGTTTCAAGAACTAGAATCACTACCTCCTTCTTCTATCAATCGTTCTATCAGTTTCATTCGAAAACCAATATGATTTAAAATCCCGCCATTTTTTTTAAAGATAACGAAGGAATTCCACACAATTTGATTTAACAAATATCGAAAAATCTTCTTGTAGTATTTTCGCTGTTGATTTCGGGCAACAGAGAGGATAGTAAGATAGACACTGATCTGATCTATCAACACCCCCATGCTGTTATTATAAAACACCACGGCTTTTGGTTTCAGCTTCACAGAATCCCCCTTCTTAGCTTTCACTTCCATCACATGTCAGCGTTATGAAAAGTGCTAAGCATATGCAAGGGTTTTTTATCCTTCCACTTTTAAAAACACATTTTACCCTTTTGGAAGGCTATAATCTCCCCTTTCTTCAGTGTAGAACTTTTAAATGAAACAGGTAAACCTTTTCGGTTTGGTCGTAAAGTTCCACAGATATCCGTTTTACTGTCAATCAGTAATTCCGCTGATTCAGGTGATGTATAGAAATTATCAGTGGATAAACAATAGCCTTTCCCCTTCAATTCGTGGATAAGAGTCAGGACACTTTTCGTCGAAAGACCATAATCGTTATAGTTTTCGTTGAAGGCAGTACCTTTTCCCGTGTATATCAACGAGTTCCAAATGTAGCCACTTTCTGATTCGCATAACTGAAACAATTTAATTCCAAAACGAGCTCGTTTTTGAGGAATATATTGTTTCCAACTTAATCGACCTTTATATGCTATCAGCGATTCATCCACTGATATATCCGGTTTCGGTACATACACAGATTTGAACTTATGTACTATTAGATTGTGAAACTCTCTTATATTTTTTTAGCTTCGTGTTATGATCTAAATCGCTACTGGACTCATTATTTGCAAAGGGCAGGAATTTCATCAAAAATCCATAGCGCACCTCACCCATTACTTTTCCAAAAAATGGAGTGGATAGAATTGGTCTTTTCGACCAAAACCACTGTTCCACAGGTTTTTGTACTACGCCTTGTAGGAGCAACAGAGCGATAAATCTTTTCATCTCTTCCTTGTTCGTATTTTTCCATTTTAGAGCCCTAGAACCAGGTGTCAATTCTGCATTTTCAAAGAATGATTCGGCGTATCTATTTGTTTCCTCTACAATAAATGAGAACATTTCATCGTCAAGGAACAGGTTGAAATATTCAAAAGGATCTCCAGAATCCCCGATACATACTTTTATTCCTGGATTTACAGTAAATGGAAATTTAGGATGACTCGGTAGAGGAGAGGTAACATCTATTTGACACCAGTCTCTAGCACTATCCAAGCAATCATCATCAGACTCACTTTCAGAGGATGAAAATTCTTCATCCGAACTTCTCTCTTCAATCAAACATTCATTTTCAGAATCACTATTCATTTTTAAGATAAACCAAAAGGCCCTGCTTAAAAGGATTCGAAAAGCAAATGGTAGCTATATATATATTTATTTAAGCTTTTATAAGAGGAGCTTTCCAATGAAATTTGGGAGAGATTTTGGTAAGAAGCAGTAAGACCAATAGAAATGGAGATTATTGTTTGGAATAGACTATTCACGAAAATAGTGGTGATTCAGGCAGGAACGGGCATCACCGCTTCAAAAGAGAAAGATAAACTAATTGGAAAACGGCTTTTCCTTTCTTGAAATTCCGTTGAAAGGAGCTCTGGACAACCACCCACTTCCTCAAGAGTTGCCGAATTGTTTTCCAAATGGAAGATATTATCGGTGTAAATGACGTGTTTCGGATACTGACAGATACAAATGTCTGTGTTTGTGCCGTGTACATTTTTCAGTTAAAGTTTACACATCAGATAAAACGTCAATAAATCTTTTATGTTCAAAGCTTATATATCTCGACGTTCAAATCTTTGAATACGCAATGATACTGATAATATTTGTTTCATAGTAATAATTTTATGTAAATTTTCTAGTAATTTACTTCTAAAATCTAAGTATTTCTTTTCCCTTAATTTCTTATACAAATATTTTATCCAAATTTTTGATGTTTAACGACTAAATCGTAAATATAAGAAACAACAGTCAAACATCACGAGTGCAGACGGTGCTCGCTGATATTTGAGTGAGAAAATTACAGCAGCATAAAATGCGACCTCGTTTGAATTATATCTAATGTGCATATTTGGAACTGTTTAGCGTACTCGGATTAACTCAAGTGCACACGTCAAGGGTTTATATTGCATTCTAAGTCAACACGGTGGCTACTGACGAGCGACTACGTAATTTTGAACCGCGATTAAGGGACGAGGACGATACCTGAGCTGATAAATCCCCTTCCAAACTTCCACATCACACCAACGTGAGGAATTTTGACCTCGGCGTGTTTAACGTGCATCAGCTCCTCTTCAACGCTAAACTTTTGTGGTACCAGGGCTCGAACACTGGACACGAGTTCATAACCATGACCATCAGGATACCGGGGCCGCAAAAGAAAATAGCAAGTTTGAAAGAAATGTAATGGAGAAGTATATTTGAAGAAATAACTTCAAAACTTAACGAAAAACCAAAATATCAAAATTTATTTTAGGAATAATAGTGAATATAACTTCGTACACCTAAAACCACTTTACGCAGTGTATTTTGAAAGTGAACGTTTCCCCTTTTAGAGAAACTTACTACAATTATGTCAAATTCCTTTCGTTTTGCTCTAAGGGGATCCCCGAAACAACGTAATTTTTTTGATACACAAAATTACTTATGATTGAATCTAATACAATTCCCTACAAAATGAATGAAAACCCTTTTTATCATATAAATTGTGTTTGAATAGGAGATGGTTAGTTAATAAGAACATTTAAAACGTGTCGGCAATCTATGGACCTGTGGCACGTGGTACAATTCTTAGTGGCACTCAGCACTACTCTACAAATTTGTCAATTCTTGAATGGATGGAAGTTGATAATAGACCTTATTTGACAAACATCTTCTGGAGTTATGGACATTTATGGAACTACAAAATAATCTGAAAGATAATTCTAAGGATAAATTTACAGCTATTTTGTAAATAATTGAGTGTTATTGCTAGGGGATTTAATTGTTGAAAAAAGAAAATTGCATGTACTCTGCTTTCCACTTATGTGATTCGGCATATCAAAGTAAAAAATCTTTCCTAATATGAAAAATATTTCCTATATTTTGGCTCCGGAAAGAAATGGTTTAACAAAACTGAATGCTCAGAATCGTGTCATGCATTATACCCCGGTTTTGCGATATGAAAGAAGAGTCGTGAAAGAGTTAATTCGCATTACAATTTTTATTTAACTGTTATGAAGGGTGTTAGTTCTGTTAATGAACAGCGCTTTCTAGCGGCTTGTAAAGAAAAACGTCAGTGTAAGTGTAACACTCACTCCGAGAGGTTGTGTACGGAGTAGAGAGAGAGATTAAAAATATTACAGTCCACTGCGTGTGTTTACTGTGTGTGTGTGTTGAGTCAATTCATGGTCCACCTCACCGGAGGAAAACGACCTTATGGATATGAGAATTTGTGAAACCGTGGATTATCAAAATTCACAGTGAAAAAAAATATATAAGTGATTGCCAAAGTGTGAATAGAGTAGCGAGCAGCGTGAAACAGCGATCTGAGGAGGTAGGTGCAATTAATTGATCCTTCTATTAGTGTCCTTAATTCATAAATATGTCTTTAAATAAATTAGGGAAAGATGAGTTAAAAATCGTTGCGGAAGAGTTAGTTAAATTTAACTGTACCAGAAGGAGCAAAAATCGCTGGCTTAAAAACTTAATTGTAAATAGTGACGCTTACAAAAATGATAAAGAGTTAGTTCAATCTGCAATCGATTATGCTTTGGCGGAAATTAAAAATAAGAGATTGGATAGTGAAATTAAGTTAGAATTTGAAAGAATTAAATTAGCGCAATTGCAAAAACAATTAGAGCTTGCAAATATCCAGAAGAATTTACCTCAAAATTCCGATATTCGAAATCCGAGTGTTTTTGAAACTGCCGACAATAATAATGTTGAGACTTTGTTAAAGTCCGTGAAAACTTTAACAATACCCGTACCTTCAAGAGTGGAGTCATATAATTTATTTTTCCAGTCGCTTGAAAAAGCATTCAAAATAAAAGAGGTTCCCGAACAATTTAAATGCGAAATTCTTTTAAATATTCTAGGTGAGAGAGTTAATAATTTACTTGTTCATGTTTCCGAAGAAGAATTAAATAATTATAGTAAGCTTAAAGATTTAGTATTAAAAGAATTTTCTCCCACACCACAAGAATGCTATAATAGATTTCAGAAAGCGCAAAAAATAAGTTCAGAAAGTTATGTACAATTTGCATCACGATTATGCGCGACATTTGAGTATTATTGTCAGCTGCGCAATGTGAATGATTTTAAATCATTGTGTGAGTTAATTGTATCGGATAAAATAATGAACACACTGGACAGAGAATTAATGTCTTACATGAATATAAAACAGGGAGAGAAATATTTTAAACCACAAGAGTTAGGGCGTGAGTGTGATATATATTTGTCATCGAAAGGCAAAATTAAGAATGAGATATTTTCTAAGCCCTTTTTGTGAAAATTCCAAGCGTTTTAATTATAATAAACAAAACAAATTTAATGCTAAAATACCGCGAGATGCATCGAATGTATTTTTTTTCCGAGTTAAAAAATGATAAATGTGTATTGTGTAAAAATAATCATGTTTTACAATTTTGCCCACAATTTAAAATGTTTTCTGTAAACGAAAGAGTAGAATTTGTTAAAAATAATAGACTTTGTTTTAAATGTTTTTCACCTCAATGCAGCGTTAGTAGATGTAGATCAAAAAATTGTTTCTGCTCGAAACCGCATAACAAACTATTACATTACCCCAGAGAAAGGAAAGGGAATTCCTTCTTCCCCTTGAGACGATGACAGACGTTAACCAGGAACCCCAATTCGCCTTGAGTTCTTTCGTTCCGAAAGAAGACGAAGCACAGATCGTGGCAACGGCGTGTTTTAAAAACAAATGCCTTTTGAGTACTGCTTTAATTCTAGTGAAAGATAAATATTCAGAATGGCAGACATTTAGAGCCTTGTTAGACTCGGGAAGTGAAACTTGTCTAATTTCAAATGAGTGCGAATAAATTACGACTTAAGACCGAAAGAATAAATACATTAATCTCGTGTTTAAATGATGCTTCTATGGTAGTAAATGGGTGTGTTAAAGTGGCGATTTCTAATCAAAATAAATCTTCGAAAGGGAATTGGATATGCTCGTAGTTAAAAAAATCACTGATTTTATTCCGCAGAAAGCGTTAGAAATAAATTCTGATTTTTATAAATTTGTGGAATTAGCGGATTCTAAATTTAATGTTCCCGGCAAAATTGATTTATTATTAGGTGCAAATATATTTTATGAGTTATTGAAACCGGAAAGAATTAAAATAAAAGATTCGCAATTACTGTTAGTCAACAGCGTATTTGGTTATATAGTAACGGGTAATTTAGATTCAATAAATGAAACTAAGGTTCACTGCGGTTTGATTCGTGATGAGGATTTGAATAAAAATTTAGAAAAATTTTGGAAATTAGAGGAGATTGAGGAACCGATAGTTAAAAATAAAGAAAGGCTAATTTGTGAGGAACATTACGCGAATACTCATTTTAGAACTAAAGAAGGTAAATATGTAGTATCTATGCCCTTAAAAAAGGAACCCTCATGTTTGGGTAATTCTAAAGACATAGCCCTCAAACGACTTGGATCGCTGTGGAATCGCTTAGCTAGAGATAAAAATTATTTAAATTTATATCGTGAATTTTTAAGAGATTATGAAAGACTGGGTCACATGAAGGAAGTGACTAACGAAACTAATCCAGATATAACATATTACGCTACCCATCATGGAATTTATCGTCCAGAAAAGTCCACAACAAAACTTAGAGTTGTCTTTAACTGTTCTTCGTTAACTGATAATGGAATATCTTTAAATGACATTCAATATAATGGAGGAGTGATACAAGAGGACTTATATGCGCAAATGCTCAAGTTCAGAACTTACACGTATGCATTTACAGCAGACATTAAAATGATGTATCGAACTATATTAATTAACCCTAAACAGCGTAATCTGCAGAGAATCGTTTGGTGTGAAAGTGAACATGAATCACCCAAAATTTACGAACTTTCAACTGTTACCTATGGCACTGTAAGTGCTCCCTACTTAGCACAGAGAACTTTAACCCAATTGTCGATGGATGAAGAGGCTAACTTCCCTATAGCAGCTTCCGTTTTACGGAACAACTTGTATATGGACGATGTCCTTTGTGGTGCTGCAACGTTAGAGGAGGCAATTGTTCTCAGACAACAATTAAAAGGAATTTTGAAAAGTGCTGGAATGGAGTTGCATAAACTTTGCGCCAATCACGAGAAATTGTCACCGGATCCCGAACAGAATTACAATTTTGCAACTTTAACAGAGACGAAAACGTTAGAGTGTCGTGGAAACCGAACCTATATTGCCTTTTGATTAAAGTGAAAGTCTGTTTGGACAGTTCTTATACTAAAAGAGACGTCTTGTCTACTATTGCAAAGATCTTTGATCCTGTTGGACTGATGGCACCAGTAATTTCCAAAGCAAAGATTTTCCTCCAGCGTTTGTGGAGAAGCAAATTGGAATGGAATGACCTTCTGCCAGCTGAAGAATATCGAGAATGGCAACAATTCCTAGTATCCTTAGAGAATATCAACAATATAGAGATACCAAGGCGTATTCTTGTCGCTTTTCCAGAAGTTATTGAGATCCATGGCTTTGCTGATGCCTCAGAGCGGTGCTATGGGGCAGCAGTTTACTGCAAATCTAAAAATTTGAAGAGTGAAACTTTAGTTCGGTTAATCACAAGCAAATCGAGAGTAGCGCCTATTAAAAGCCTGACAATTCCCAGACTTGAATTGTGTGCTGCAGTGCTATTGGCAAAACTGGTGAAAAGAGTTGTAGCTGCTTTACAACTAGAAACTGCTGAAATATATCTTTGGTCGGATTCGATGATCGTCTTGGCGTGGCTTCGAAAGGAACCGATGGACTTAAAGACCTTTGTTCAAAATAGGGTTGCCAAGATACAAGAACTCTATCCTAATCAGTTATGGAGACACGTACCATCTGATCAAAATCCCGCAGACTTAGTCTCCCGAGGAGTCGATCCTGAGAAACTTTGCAACAAAACTTATGGTTTAATGGACCAACATTTCTTTCAGGTGATGACTATCCAAATCGAACTATAAACTGTAGAGAGAAGCTAGATGAATATAATTCAGAACTGAAAAACTGTGTTAATGAACAAATTGAAAACTTTCAATCGGTGCTTAATATTCATGTTAATGATTTTTTAAACGACCTTCTTAATCTAAACAATAATTATATAACTATTTTACGTGTATTAAGTTTTATTTTCAGGTTCGTGGAAAATTTAAAGGGAATAAATAAAGTGGCTGGTCCACTCACAACAAAAGAATTTGTGAAAGCTGAAACATATCTTATAAAAAAGGTACAAGAGCAAGAATTTTCCAGTGATATTAACCATCTTAAAAGTAAGGGAAGTGTGCTACCAAACAGTAAGTTAAAGACATTGAATCCCTTTTTAGATGACAACGGTGTCTTAAGAGTAGGAGGACGATTGTGTAACTTAGAGTTAAGTTTCGATAAAAGGCACCAGATAATTTTACCAAAAAAATAATAGATTAACTCTTTAATAATAATAGAATATTTTCATAAGAAATATTTACATGTGGCAACTGTATCTTTACTGAATCATATTCGGGAAAAATTTTGGCCGTTGAATGGTAGGTCAATGTGCAGAAAAATTGTATATAAATGTATTGTATGTTTTAAAGCGAAACCAATTGTGTCAACTCAAATTATGGGTAATTTGCCAAAAGAGAGACTTATTACTGAATTTTTCATTAAAAATAAAGGGCAACGTAAAGGAAATTTGTTTAAAGTGTATATTTGTATTTTTGTGTGTTTTGTGTTTAAAGCGGTACATATTGAGTTAGTATCAGATTTAACATCGCAAGCATTCATTGCCGCTTTGAAAAGGTTTATGGCTCGAAGAGGCAAATGTGCAAAACTGTTTTCGGACAATGATAAAAATTTCGTCGGAGCTAGCAATGAAATTAAAAAACTCCTTGAAATAGTCAGAAAACCAGACGAAAAATTAGCTAATTACTTAGCAGCAGAAGGAATAGAGTGGAAATTTATTCCTGCGAGGTCGCCCAATTTTGGAGGTCTTTGGGAAGCGGCCATAAAGTCATGTAAATATCACTTAAAAAGAGTTGTGAATGGAATTAATTTAACGTACGAGGAACTACTTACGGTCACTGTACAAATTGAGGGAATTTTAAATTCTCGACCGCTTTGCCCCCTATCAAACAATGATGATGATTTCAAGTGCTTACACCAGCTCATTTTTTAATTAATAGGTCTTTAAATTCACTAGAAGAGCCTAATTTGACAAAATGTAAAGAGAGTAATCTCAAAAAGTGGCAAAAAATAACTAAGATAGTTCAATTAATGTGGAAATTTTGGAGTCGTAATTACTTGAATCAATTACAACAGAGAGGAAAATGGATGTTTGAGAAGAATAACGTTAAAATTGGAGACTTGGTTTTAATAATTGAAGAAAATTTACCAACATATAAATGGGCATTAGGTAGAATCGTAGAATTGTATTATGGCGAAGATAAAAAAGTGCGTGTAGTGAAAATTAAAACTCAGTATAGTACATGTAAAAGAGCCATATCAAAAATTTGTGTTTTACCAATGGAAGATCCTTAAATATAATTTGAATTTTTCATTTAGTGTAACCCTTGGTGGTGTGTAAATTTACTCATTGTTAGTAAAGTGATTTTGTATTTGTGTATAAAAAAATATTGTTATTTGTGAAATCTTGAATTTATATAATGATTATGTAATTGTATTTCTTGAGAATTGTCAAGTGTTGAATGTGTGTAAAATGTTCTAGATGTAACCAATATGAATGTTAATTTAGTAACAATGATTGCATGGTTAAACCAGTGCAATGTGGGGCGGTATGTTAGTTCTGTTAATGAACAGCGCCCTCTAGCGGCTTGTAAAGAAAAACGTCAGTGTAAGTGTAACACTCACTCCGAGAGGTTGTGTACGGAGTAGAGAGAGAGATTAAAAATATTACAGTCCACTGCGTGTGTTTACTGTGTGTGTGTATTGAGTCAATTCAAAGGGAATCATTTATATTTCACTTTGTCTATTTCTTATTTAAGTAAATATGTTATAAACATACATTTTTAATTTTTTTTTATCTTTGTTGAAGAAATAGTAACATTTTATATTGTTTATTTTTACGTTAATAAATGTATTTTATTGATCCATAATTAATATAAAATATAAAACTGTAAATTTAAATTATTTACCTCTATTCTTTAAATCTGCAAATATTACCGTAAGAATCGAAGGATTTCAAAAATTTCCTACTATGTGGCACGCTGAATGATACTGACAGATTGGTTTGGCACGTCTTAGCTACACAGTTGCCGCCCCTGATTTAAATTGTTTGGTAAGATAACCATTATATTTTTAAAATTTTATAAATATACAAAAGGAGAGTATTTTGTCAATACATGTTTTAAAAGGAGTAAAGTTTACGAGAACGAAATATAAAATTGCGTTAAAATTATTGGTACTCTATCAACCGTACTTCTTTGTATATATAAAAGAAGTACGGTCGATAGAGTACCGTAGTTACTGCCAACTCGTGACAATGAATTGGAAATTAAGTTCACAATTCATTGTTATTAAAATATATAAAATTTTACATGACTTATTTTTGTATTTGTTTTTTTTTATATTCCTTACTGAAAGCAACAAATGGGAGTTCATTACCTGCCAAAACTGCAGAGGCCTGGTTGTTTACTCCACAAGCTCCTACCTTATGCTTACTCTGCCCTACTAAGTAAAAATGCCGTCTTCTGCTCGTCAAGATCATGGAATTGCAGATATTGTTTTCCATATATTTTAAATATTAGTTTTCTAACTTATACATCAGCCTTTTAATAGTCTACACTCCTGCAAAGAAGTCTGAATTCAAAACTATAAAAACATATTATTCCCAACAACGTCATTTATACCTTTATTTTTTATAATCTATATGAATGCGTTAAACTATTAATTTGTTATCGCGACTATTTAATATTAAATGCGAAAAAAAACGAATAAGTTTCAAACTGAAACTTAAATTGAATTTTTCAAAAATTGTCATCGATATTCTCATAACTTTTACATATTGACATTTTAGCATATCACACATCTATCTTCTATGCAAAAATCTATTATAAGTTCATCAAATGTTTCAGCATATTTTTACTCAAAACATGCAGTTTTCAACCACATTGTGAGGCCGCGGTAGCCTAATGGTCAAAGTAACGGACTCGTAGCTGACGTGTCAGGAGTTCGACCCCAGCACCACTGAAGATCCGCCGTGTAAGGGAGCGATGCTCAAGCGTCATCCTCGTCACTTGACCATGGTTTAAAATTACGAGGTCCATCGCCAAGTGAGTGAATATTAACGTCGCACTGTTCAGCTAAAAGAGGGCTTTTAGTGATGGACCTCGTAATTTTGAAAAATGGTCAAATGACGAGGGCGACACCTGAGCTGGCACCCCCTCTCCTAAATACCACACCAACGAAAGGACATTTCAACTCTCGATAGATTTAACGTGCATCGCTGCCCTACACGGCGGGTCTTTTGTGGCACTGGGCTCGAACTCGAGACATGCCAACCATGATTCGATACCTTGACCACCTGATACCCCGGCCACAAGTCCGTCGCCAAAAACCCTCAAGTAGTTGAGTAGAGAAGAGAGAGAGTGCGACTTTAATATCCCCTCACTTAATTAAATTATATGAAATTTAAGGAATACTTGAAAAAATATTAGTAGTCGAATATATATATATATATTAAAAAATTAATCTAATGATAATTTTAAATATCCAAAGATTTATTAGTATTTATGGTAAATAAATGTTTTTCAACTGAGTATGTGAGACACGCATAAATATCTTTTTCGAAATTCCAATGCAGAATTTTAGTGGAGCTAATACAAAATTCCTAGTTTTGCATGGTTAAGATTATAAAAATGTCCAAATTTAAATAACCTTTTCTTCAGTCAACCACTAATGGAACATGAATGATGAGGGATTATGCATAAATATATATTTTTTTAACTTTTTGAATTTAAAAAGGATCTTTATATTTATTTATATATGCGCAAATGTTAACTGTAAATTTGTCCAGATGCTTTTAAATACTCTTTATTTGAAAAATTCAAGTTAAAAAATATAAACTTGAAGTTAAAGTTCTCTCTGAATGAAATTAATGTTCAGACATTCAAAATTCAAATATAATTTGTTATCTGAGCAATACAAAACAAGGGATTCTATGTAAGATGCCCTGAATATCTGGCTTTAAAATTATGAAAAACTAAAAGATTTAAATAGGGTTTTTTTTAACAATACATATAATTTTTTTGCAAATAATGTAATACAGAAGCTTAAAAATTATTCATGTTTAGAAGTGTCCAAAATTTTAAAAGATTTTAAATTTTGAACCTTTTTTTTTTTTTATTTTTTGACACATAACAAAATAATCATTTTTAAAAAAAATCCCTGAAAGTATTGATTAAAATAAGAAAAATGAAACAGTAAATTATCCTCAATGTTTTAATATATAATTTGAATTTAAATACTACAGATATATTTTAAAAACTTAGACATACATTATAAAAACTTAATTCCATTTGAGAATTTTAAGGTAAAGTAAAAAATTGAGAATTCTCAACACGTTGACTTGCAATTTATTTCCGTACACTTTAGGGCTTAAAGAAATTCTTCCGAGATTTTACGATTGTTAAAGGAACCGGTCTCTCCGTGACCCATAAAAGTTCCCCCTCAATGCCCATTGTGTCTCCCCGACCGTCTCTAATTATCTCTCAAGATCGTAAACCTTTAAAGGGGGAAAAGAATTCGGAAAAATACCACCTTACCGGTTTTGAACACATTACTTGAAGGGGAAAAATCTGTTTGGTTCATTTTTGGTGAGGAAAAATTCAGTGTGGTCCGTTTTCGAAGCCTCTCTAGTAGGGTGGAAAAATCCGTGCTGTCCAGTTGGAGGGTTAAGGTAACGTACCTTTGAAACATTTTAGTTCAGTTTTAATGGATTTTTTATAAAATTATCAAAGGAAAAGTGAAAAGTCCTTGAAAGTGGGTAAGTAGATTTTCTCTTAGTTAAATTATTTACTGGAATTGTGATTTTTATCGTGTACAATAAAAATAATTGTAAAATAAAAAAACATTGGGGTGACTCCGTCACCTCGCGCGACTATTAACGCTAGTATCAATTGCGTGCCTGCTCTCCCGGGTTAAAACAATTTGAAGTCTTCTCCCTTTAAATATTAATGCCAAATGTGATGGAGTCTAACATAGACTAGACACATTTTCTAATGACATTTATACTTTTAGAAATGAATGAAGGAGAAAATAATTGTTTAATTAAATATAATTTTGCAATCTGTTCCAATTTAAAAATTAGAGAAAATAAAAGTGACAATAATTATCTTATACTTAGAAGTAGTTTGCTTAAAATGAATATTACTTAAAAGTAACAAATACAAAATTTAATACTTATCTTGTTAACTTGTACGGTTTATAATTAAGATCACATTGTAGCTTTAGCGCCCCAACGCGCATTATTATTGTATAAGGGGGGGCGATAAAAAATTATGATTGAAAATTGGGTCGTCAATAGTGAAAGTTTGAGAAGCACTGGTCTAGGTGGATCTAGGTTCATTTTAAAGAACCACGCTCATTTTAATATAAATTATTTATTTCAAAATAAGAATTTTTTCATTGTTAAAAAAGGTGAACACGCATTTCTGCATGCTTATACCGCGAGTCTGACCAGCTAATATATACTATTAAAATCCGAAGGTAAACAAGCGTATCTATCTATCTATCAATGTATGAATCTATGCTTCCCTATTTTCTCACGAACCACACGACGCAGAAACTCGCCGAAAATACCAAAGTTTTGGGAATAATCCGAGGAATCTGTTTTGACCATTTATATTCCAATATTCCAATTAGTTAAAAAGATATTAATTAAAAACCATAAAACGCATAATTAGTACCATGTTCTCCGCCAAGGGACTAGTTCAAAAATACGGAACTTATTTTTTTTCAGACGTTTTTAAAACATGATCTAATTTTTTCATGAGACCCAGACAAAAAATAATTACAGATTCAGAAAGATTGTGTATTTCGCCACCATACGGTATAATTTATTTTACAAAATAATTGTATTTTCGATTTTTTACGATTTTTTTTAATATGAGTCAAAATTGATACGTTTTTATGAATAAGATTTCTAAATCGTTCCTCTTGCATTTTCTTTCACGCTAATGAAAAAAATACTTTACACTAAAAAAGTTCATGCTTTTTTCTTTTAGAATCAGTCATTTAAAAAATTTAATGTCAAAAACTGTTTTTTACGATGTTTCAAAAAATATTCACAATTTTATTTAAATACTTAATAACTTCTTTATTTATGAAAATAATCTCACGAAACTTTTTTTCCGTGTGTAGAACATTATTATACGTAATCTGTACAAAGATTGATAGGATATCTTAAAAATTACGGTTTTAAAAAAATGTACCTTTCGTTTTTTTCCCTTTTGTGATAAATATGTAAACATTACTTTTTTAAGTTTTTTATTTAAAAATTACCGTTCTTTTCAATAGATATATGAAGTTTGAAAACATTAACTTAAAAATGAAGCCCGAAATTTTTTTTTTAACTTTAACAGATAATGCAATGAGAAATTGAAAAAATCTTCCTTTATTTTAACAGCATTTTTACTGCTCTTCGCTAAGTAACCCACAGCGTGGTTGTTAAACCTGCTGCTTTATGAAACGGAAGTTCCCAGGTTCGAAACTGAAGAGGAAGAGACATTCAATTTAGCATTACGCTACTTTTTAAAGTTTAAAATTTTTTTAGTAGAATGAAAAAGGTTAAAATTATAAAATAAAATATCAAAATGATTTTATCAGATTGGTTTTTTTAATGTTCTTTTTAGTGTATATATATATATATATATATATATATATATATATATATATATATATATATATATATATATATATATATATATATATATATATATATATATATACACTAGCTGTACCCGGCCACGCGTTGCTGTGGCTCAGTCCTGTTAAAGAGAAAGCACATGTTTTCAGTATGTTAAAACATTTGCATTGCAGGTATGATCTTTTATAAAAAAAAAAATGTGTAAATATATATACGCAAAACTTCCTTGACTGATATAATTTATAATTTGTTAACCAAATGCTTGAAGTTATTACGGCTTATTTTTGTCCTTATGTTATGAACCTAAATTTTTATTTACATTGTCTTTAAAGTGGAGACCCCTCAAAGTTTGAAGATAAATTTTCAGTGGCTCTACTCTGGATTCCTTGGGGGCAAAGGGTTGGTTTTACAATGCTTATGGATATTTCTATTAAATCAGAGGTGTGTTCACAAACGCACATTTATCCAAACTATGTCATTTAGAAATATGAATTGTATTTTCTGATGTTATGTAGGAAATGTTTTGATTCTGCAGTATATCTAGCAAGCAAAATTTTTAATGGCTCTGTGGTTCTCTGAGTTGAGGCAGTTTATTTTTTTCAGGGGTACAAAACATTTCTTTTGTTTCTCACTTAAATTTCAGAGCATTGCAATAAGGATACACATCCATCATTGTGTTGATGAGAACATGCTGTCTGAACCTAGAATCTTCCACTGGGTTGAACTGGAATGCAAGGTAACTGTTATTGTGTGATTGCTCACCACAAGTTATGTTTGACTCATATGCGCTGTTTCTGGTTGACATCTTTCTAATGTTGTAAAACACGGATGATGTGCTCGCAAATGGGCATCCTCAAGTCTGGCTGCATGTTGCTCTGATACATCCTCAGCATGTATTTGTGTCATTCTTTGTCTATTTTTCTCGTTTGCTGATATCCATTCTTTCTCAGTTTGATGTACAATTACACTCATTGTAGAACTTTTGCCTTGAGAAAGTATGGCGACCTAAGTTTGATTTCCCGCAAGGCATTATTTTTATATAGTGAAGCCAATTGACTGCACTTAAAAAGAAAAAAATTAAAACAAAGCATATAAAATTTCTTAAAAACTTAACACTGCACTTAAAAAGAAAAGAAAATTAAAACAAAAACATGTAAAATTTTAAAACATTAAAAAAAGAAAAATCAGTTACAAAAAGAAAAGGAAAAAATAAAAAAAATGCTAATGAAATATTTAACTTCAAACGTGCATCAATTGACACAGCTCAAATCCAACGCAATGAGAGGCTGTGAAGGTATTTTCAATTAAATACTCCAGGAAAGTTCCAATATAAACATGGATTTTGCAGCAGAAACCTACGACAAAGTGTTGATAATGCTGGAGTACTTTTGCAATTCACAATTCGATTAACATTAGCAAATGTTATCAACAAAGTTAAAGGCCTAAACAGAGTGGCTTATATCTAGACACAGACTGCTTTTCACATGGTTATTAGTCATCTGTGTACTTAAATATTAATATCACCGCAGCCAGATTACCGCCATGCAAAAATCACAACATTTTCCATCCAAATCTCATTTCTTTTTTCATAAAAAAATGTTACAATCTTTGTTGTTTAGATATTAAGGTGTGATACATGTGGCACCAATTTTGTTATGGTGATGCTAATACATAATTACTGTTGTGTGTTACAGAGCAGCATGCACCAATTGGTGATACGTTAGAAATTTTGGATGGTATGCAGAAAAATTGGGACATTATTTATACTTCTATGAAGATTCAGTTTAAAAAAAGAATGAACAAAACAAAATAACAGATTATGGAACATGGATTATACTTTACTAAAAGCTTTTAGTTACCAAAATTACTAAACGAAAAAACAAAGGAACAAAACTCCTGAGGATAGCAATCTTTGGTAACCCCAACCAATTTTTGGAAAATTGGTGACAAAACACTTCAATCTGTTGGCTGTTATTGCTTTTCATGAAACTTATTTTCAGGGGTATGGAAGATTAAATAAAGACGTAAATATAGCTAAAGTGGTCCGCCACATAGAGGTCAATCTTATTAGTGAATCGCGAATTATAAAGTTATACATTAAGTGATTCATGAAGTGTTGAAAAACAGCAACTACTCCTCTAAAGTAGGCACAGCAGACAATTTCTGTATACATACAGACAATGAAGCAACACAAAATGTCTACTCATAAGCACTGTAAAATTAACCCTTTCACCTCAAGAAGAGTCATTTTAAATTTATTTTCAAACTTGGCACCTCCTCTATGAAGACAATGCAAATAATTTTAGATTCAAAACATGATAAAAAAAAACCATAATAACTAGGGAGTATTCTGTTAATAAATTACAAATGAAATCTGTTTAGAAAAGTTTGCTTATGTATATTTCCACATTTTTTTATAAAAAAAATCATACATCAAGTGCAAGCGATTAAAGATATTAGAAATGTGTGCTTTCTCTTTTCTTTCTTTTTAAGCAGACTGAGCCACAGGAAAACGTGGTTGGGTGCATCTAGCTATAACAAACTTAAATGATAAAGAGCTATCAAACACCAATTATTAACAACAAAATATCAATATTTTGATGAAATCACCAAAAAAAGTAGCAAACAAAAGTACTCGGGTACTGTTGCAACTATAATAACGCTAATTTTGTTTGCGACATACACGGTGAATTGGCAATTAAGTGCTAAGGTTGCCAATATGGTTGCAATAATACATAAATATCACAACAAACACAAAATATACATCAGAAAATCTTAATTTTCCCATTTGTATTTCACAGTAACACCAAATAAAATTTTGAAATTATACAAAATATATATATTTTGTGAGTCTAATGTTATTGCTCCAACTATTAGAAATTTCAATTACTGTTTCGTGGAAAAATTCACTGCCAAGCACAAAAATGTACCATTATTGTGCACAAACAGGCATATAATGCTTTTCCCTTATTAAATGCATATTGCAACATTTGGCGGTGTCTTTTGATTTTAGGTAAATGGCCGACTACAGAAAAAGTACTAAAAAATAAAAATCATGTATTAATTTAATTTAGATTTATTGGAGAAAGGTAAAATAGGCGAAAGATTTTAATCGGTACGCTACTCGTTTATGGAGAGATTTTGAAATCACGCCAAACAGATCCATAGTGTACAGAATTAAAATTAGTATTTTATATATAAAAATTATCCAAAGTAAATATTCTGAGCTTAAAAATAAATTGAAAAATTATATACAATACTAACACTAATTGACATAAAAAGAGCTGAACTATCTTTATCAACGCGAAAGTATATTTTGAAAAAATAATTACAATCTTATGACAACCTGCTTCCTCAACATGTATTTGAGCCATCTTTCTGTTTTGCTCATTCACTGATGCCTACTCTAATTTGATGAGCAACTACCCCTCGCCCTACGTTTGCTTGGTCAGTATGATGACTTACGTTCAAGTTTCTGCAATACAATTTTATGTACTGAAGCCGATTGATTGCAGTTAAAATGAAGGTTTAAATAAAAACATATGAAATTACAAAACAGCTGAGTGGGCCTTGTATCCGAATTCCTATGGGACCCTTTTTCAGATATGAGCACCATGTAAGTGGAACTAAAATAACATTCGTTGGGGCCTCTGCATCATTGATACAGCGGTAGCTCTACATCCCTGACAAAAGCAAACCATAATAATTTCAAGTATTTTTTTAACAAATTACTAATGGAATCTGTTTAAACCTAAATATTTTAATTCATCACAACCAAATTTACACTTGTTTTTGTTTAATGTTAACCCTGCTTCTTGTAATAATCCAAAAACTTCCTTTAGATGCTCAATATGCTGAGTGAATGATGGAGACGATATAATTATGTCATCCATATAAACGTTCACAAACTTCCCTATCACCGGTTTTAGTATGATATCAATGGCCTTCTGAAAATTGCGAGCCGCCCCTGACAAGCCAAATGGCATACGCCGAAATGCCTAAGTGCCATTCTTCGTGACAAACGTGGTCTTAGCTATATCACTAGGGTTTACTGCCAGTTGAAAATAGCCCGATCTGAGATCAAGAGCCCACATTATCGCTGTATGGGGTATGTTCATTAGTAAATCATCTATTAAGGGATAACGGGGCTATTTTGTAATAGCATTAAGTTTCCGATAATCGACAGCAAATCTATATGCTTCCGGATCATCTGGTGGTGTAACCCATTGTTTTTTCTACATAACACAACTGGTGACGCGTACGGGGATTGAATCGGAATTATGGTTCCCTCTTTGAACATTTTGTCTACATGATAATCTAGTATCGCTTGTTTTACACTATCATAACGATACGGACCAGAAACAACAGGTGGGTTATCTCCCGTGTCAATCTCATGATATAAAACATGTGTAAGCCCCGATTTATCTGAAAATAATCCTTGAAAACTATTAAACAAATCCCGCAACTCCTGTTTCTGTTTTTCCTCCAACTTAGTCTTAGAAAGATCTATTTCTATTTTTCCCCTTCCTCAATTGTTTTAACCACCTTATCAATCTGCGAATCAGGAATCGCCAACGATTTTCGATCTTAGTCCAAAATAATCTTTAATCCACTTATAAAATATACCCCAAGAGAACACATGGGTATTCCAAATTTGCTAACACATGAAACAACCAAGGTTTTTCAAACTCCCTCATTCGAACATTCAAATCCACAATTCCAATATTCCGACATTTAGCTTCCTGTGCCGTGATCACCTGAGTACTCGATTTCTTTACTTGTTTATAAAAAAATATTTTTGGTATGTCTCCTCCGATATAAATGACTTCTCCGCTCCAGTGTCCCATAACGCTTTCGTAAAAGTCTCGTTTAATAAAATAGGAACGTATGGAAGTTCCACTGGAGACATGCATACTACAGAAAGTTTAATCGGTAACTCATTTATCGACTGCGTCTGATCACTTTGTGAACATCACTAACTTTCAAAACATTCAATCATCCCCTTTGCCTCCTATCACCTCGACTAAAATTCTCACTCGAACCCCTATTTCTGTGGTCCCCTCTACTTAAATCGTCTTTTTGACCTCCACTTCTAAACTGGTATCCCCTGTCGTTAAACCTTCGATCATCCTTCTGAAATCTATTCCTACTTTCGTACCACTGATTTCCTCTACGGCCATTCTCGTAGTTATCCCTATAATCATTTCTGCCATTACTCGGTCTAAGCACATCTTCCGAATTTTTACAATTTCTTCGATTATCATCAACCTTAGACATCCTACGCTCATTCGAACCTCGTCTTTCCACATTATCACTATTCTTAAAACCCCGTGTTGCCTTGCATGAATATCTTTCCTCAAACTTAGCTAAGACCTCCAACAATTGAACCTTGTTTTGTGGATTTCGAACTTCCACATAATCCTGGACTTGTGTTTCAAGTCTAACAAAAATATGATCTACCAGGGCTTTCTCTGACATCCCCAGTTATAATTTTTTAGTCAATTTTAATAAATCGTAAACAAAATCCCTTGGCTCCTGGTTCCGTCTGTGTTGAGATGTATTAAGCCTTACTTCTGAATCTTTCCTATTTTGTATGGCAAGGAATGCTTTTGACAATGCTGCTTTCAGCTACGCGAAGTCTGTGGCGGTATTCTGCACTAACGCTGATCCGAATATCTGATACCAATCTTGGGCCCTCCCCTGGAGATGACCTTTCAAATAAGTACACGATAAATCACTGGGTATCTGATTGTCAATACCCTCCAAAAACTCGGAAACATTCTCGGACACGGAAAAGTACACTTCTGGTAAAACATTAAACCCGCTCGCGCTTCTTATCTCGGGGTCACATAAATTAAATCTCGTTGGGCGCCAATGTGATATCCCCCTCGGGAGAACATCTCGTTGATTATCAGCGTGAGCTAGAGGTGTAGGATTAACGGAAGAACTAGATGCATACATAATCTTAATACATCTTTATTAAGATTTTTAACTTAAGCTTTTAAGAAATGAGATTATAATAATATATGTGAGAGAATCTACGGTGGCAAAATACACAATATATATATATATATATATATGTTACCGAATTAACCTAACTCGGACCACTATCAATTACTGACTCGCCTAAACTGAATTACAATACTATCACTGATCCTAATATTAAATAGTCAATCCTACCTTGCTGTAGTCTGAAGAAACGATCACCACAATCTTAGATAAAGGCGTGAAAATGCTCGAGTGCAATGGTAGGCACCTTGACTCAATGTATCTCTATCACATATACTATCTATTCTTCGACACGTAACGTTTTTCTAAACTACTTCACGCTTAAACCCCGGATTATTTTTACATTCCTCTAATTGCCATCCCACTTACTCTAACTTATTGTATTTAAAAGCTTCCTAATTTGCATCTTTCTTTCACACTTCACTTCTTGGATTTGGTTGGAAAAGAGTTGCCATTAATTCTATCCCCAAAGAACCCAAAGGACATGTAAAAGAAACGACGCGTGAGCCCGTTATAGGCTGCCTACCTTCAAAATTACTCGTTTTATAGCTTGGTTAATATTATCAGAACTACTGGTTCTTATCTCCATCTCGTCACTTTTCCTATGATGATAAAGTCTAACTTGATCTACATTGATTTTTATTCTCTCTCTCTCTCTTTTTCCAGATCTCCAAACCCCTGAATTATTCTGTTTTACCTCTAATACTCTATAAGGAGCTTCAAATTTTGGTTTAAACTTGGCTAACACCTTTTGTGCTGCCAAACTTAAAGGATACGTTTTCACCAGGACCCAATCATTAACCTTAATCCAGTGCTTCTCAAACTTTCAATACTGGCACCCCTTTTTAATCACAATTTTTATCGTGCCCCCTTGTACATTAACAATACTCCAGTGCTTCTCAAACTTTCAATACTGGCGCCCCCCTTTTCGATCACAATTTTTATCGCGCCCCCCTTATACATTAATAATGTACTGAATGCAATAATAATGAACTTTGATGTTAAAGCTACAAAAGGCGATCTTAATTATAAACCATACAAATTAGTAACATAAGTATTAAATTTTGTATTTTACTTTTAAGTAATAAATAAATAATTATTTTTCCTTTCTCTAATTTTTAAATTGGACTTATTGCAAAATACGGTGGCTGCTTAGAAGACAAAATATAGATATCTGCTAAATATAGAAAAAGAACTCAGAGGGTCAATTTCTAATCATAAGTATTCTTTATAAAAACTTTGCTTTGCAAGACAAGCCCATGGAAGTCGTTAATACTTATTAAACTTGTTCTTAATTTAGTAATACTGAATTAGTTATAAACTACTATGGAGCACTGATACATTAAAAGTATACCGGCTGAAGTACCCGCTTGCACGAGTTCATTTATAAGAAAATAAAACATTATTTAAATAATCGCTGAATTTTGTAAGGAGAGTAAAGCCAAGTGCGCGACAATGTTTACAAAAATGTAAAATGATTTTTTAAATGTTTGCTCAAAGTATAATTAGTTTAAAGCGAACTATAATTTTAAGCCTTATAGAATTATCATTTAGAATTGATGTTGAATAATGAACAATAATATAAAATTCAGATGAAGAATAATTGTATTATTTTTAATATTTAAAGCGAAAAGACTTCACCATGTTTTCACCCTGGAGCAGGCGCGCACTCGATACTAATGGTCCAGCGGGGTTATTGAGTCACCCTAATCCTTTTTTTATAATTATCTTTATAGTACACAATAAAAATCGTAATTCCACTGAATAATTTAATTACGAGAAAATATACTTACCTACTTTCAAGTACTTCAATTTTTCTTTGGTAACGAATAAACAGTATTACCAGAATCAACAATTTCGTAATCTGTGTGTCCCGCGTGACCATTTCCGGGTAAAAAGTTTATTCATTATGATAATATATATGTTACTAATAAAAAATTTTGTAAAACGTTTTTCGTAGTGCTTTATATATTTTAGAATACTCTTAAATATATATATACTCTCCGTGGGTTTCCAAATATCATAAAACTCTTTTCATGGAAAAAAGCGCAACAGAGAAATACATTACTTACAACTTCCCTAAATAAGAAACAAGCACATAAGAGAGGGGTCATAACTAACTGTACCAATAACTTAGAAGGTCAAACAGATTACAGCTATAATGTGCAGTATTTCAAAAATAATGACATTGATGAATTTTTTATGTTCCTAAATTTTTTCGATTCTGGATCCGGGATCTGTTTTTTCTCTGAATGAGTAGTATGTTAAGATTAAAAAGGAAGCGTAATAAAAAAATCTCTTATCATGGGATAACAGCAAATCAAATAAAAGTTTTTTTTGTTTGGTTATAGGACCAAAGATAGCTAATTAGTTATTGAAGAAGTTTTTATTTTTGATGACTTAATGTCGCACGCGCGCGCCTATAAATTATATCAGAGTAAAAGTGCATTTTTTATTATGTCTGAAAGCATTTTGTTTTAATTCATTCCAGTAAATTAAATATTTTTAAATCTTTTATTTTCGATATGTTCGCGCCCCCCTTGTAAGGTTATCGCGCCCCCCAGGGGGGCGCGCCCCACAGTTTGAGAAACACTGCAATACTCGTATCCAATAATAATGCACTTTGACGCTAAAGCTACAATACGAGATCTTAATTATAAACCATACAAATTAATAACATAAGTATTAAATTTTGAATACTACTTTTAAGCAAAAAAATAAATTAAGTAATAGGATAATTATTACGTTATTTTTCCTTTCTCTAATTTTTAAATTGAACATATTGCAAAATGCGGTGACTGCTTAGAAGACAAAATATGGATATCTGCGAAATATAGAAAAATAACTCAGAGGGTCAATTTCTAATCATAAGCATTCCTTATAAAAATTTTGCTTTGCAAGACAAGCCCATGGAAGTCGTTAATACTTATTAAACTTGTTCTTAATTTAGTAATACTGAATTAGTTATAAACTACTATGGAGCACTGATACATTAAAAGTATACCGGCTGAAGTACCCGCTTGCACGAGTTCATTTATAAGAAAATAAAACATTATTTAAATAATCGCTGAATTTTGTAAGGAGAGTAAAGCCAAGTGCGCGACAATGTTTACAAAAATGTAAAATGTTTTTTAAATGATTGCTCAGATTATAATTAGTTTTAAGCGAATTTTAATTTTAAGCCTCACAGAATTAGCATTTATAGTTGATGTTAAATAATGAACAATAATATAAAATTCCGATGAAGAATAATTGCATTATTTTTAATATTTAAAGCAAAAAGACTTCAACATGTTTTAACCTGGGAGCAGGGACGCACTCGATACGGTCGAGCGGGGTTATTGATTCACCCCAATCCTTTTTTTTAATAATTATTTTATTGTACACGATACAAATCGTGATTCCAGAGAATAATTTAATTAAGAGAAAGTTTACTTACCTACTTTCAAGGACTTTTCAATTTTTCTTTGGTAACAAATAAACAGTTTTGCCAGAATCAACAATTTCGTGATCTGTGTGTCCCGCGTGACCACTTCCGGGTAAAAAGTGTATTTATTATGAAAAAATGTATGTTACTGCTAAAAACAATTGTTATGATTTATATGTTTGAAAATACTCATCTTGGTCTAAGTCTTCGCGTAGTGATCCATCAAAGTGTTTGTGTGTGTGTGCTCTCTCTCCGTGGTTTTCCAAATATCATAAAACTGATGAAAAAAAGTGCAACAGAGAAATACATTACTTACAACTTCCTTAAATGAGAAATAAACACATAAGAGAGGGGTTATAACTAACGGTACCAATAACTGAGAAGGTCAAACAAATTACAGCTATAATGTGCAGTATTTCAAAAATAATGACAGTGATGAATTTTTTATGTTCCTGAATTTTTTCGATTCTGGATCTGGGATCTGTTTTTTCTCTGAAAGAGTTGAATGTTAGTTTTAAAAAAGAAAACGTAATAAAAAATCTCTCATCATGGGATTACAGCAAATTAAATAAAATATTTTTTATTTGGTTATAAGATCAAAGATAGCTAATTAAGTATTGAAGAAGTTTTTTTTTGATGATTTAATATCGCCTATAACTTACATCAGAGTAAAAGTGCATTTTTTACTATGTCTGAAAGTATTTTGTTTTAATTCATTCCAGTAAATTAATTATTTTTTAAATCATTTATTTTCGATTTGCTCGCGCCCCACAGTTTGAGAAACACTGCCTTAATCTGAACATCTCATCTCCGTTTATCATAATATTGCGCCCACTTTTCGTGCTTTGCTTTAGTGTTTTGTCTAGCTTCATCAAATAATTTCTCAATATTCCCTACGGCAAACTCAGTTCCGTCAGATACCATCACTAATCTTTGAAATGGGGTAATCAATTTTCGACCTAAAAATAATTCTGCATGGTTTTTTCCCGTTCTTTCATTCACTTCCGTTCAAATAGCATAAGCGAACTCACGTAAGAACTAGTCCCAAGTATCATGTTGATCATTCACATAAGTTGGAATCATTTGCGCATGATCGCGATTCGCGCGTTCAGTTCTATTTGCCTGATGTCCATATACAACAGTCTTCACACGCCTTATGCCTAATCTATCACTTAAATGTTCAAAAAAATCAGATATAAATTGAGGATCATTATTATTTATTAATTTTACTGGAGCTGCAAAACATGATATATAATTATCAAATAAACTATCAGCTATTATTCGAGCCGAGGACTTTTTAACCCTCTGACTGGATGACCCGCTAATTGAATTTCACTTCGAAAGCGATCTCATTTTTTTAAGCTAGCTACTCCGAAAATGCTCCGACAAATTTCGCGAACTGCTTCAAAAACGAATGGCTGTTTAGTGCTTTCCCCTGTTAACGCCGCAGGAGGTCCCGATTGGTTTTGCAGGGAAGGATTTTATTGCTTTTCGGTCTCTGTGTTCTTCGAAACGGGAGGTTTCTCATTCACAGCTGTGGCCTAGGGCGAGGATTGTGAAATGGACATTTTCTACACTTCACGGCCAACAGAGAGTTCACCCAAATTATTGCAAATATATATTTCATATATTTGGAAAACTTGCTCAATTTCTGATCTAAAAACCAATTAGGTTTTAAGAAATTTTAATTTTCTGAGTTTTGATTTTAAATTCGGTTTCATTTTAAAGCATTTTTGCATTCCTAGATTGAATTAATTAAAAATAATTTTTAACACAATCCAATATTTCGTGTGAAACGGCAATTAACTACAATTTTAGTTTCTAAAATCATTTCTGTTTGCTCATGTTTTTAAGTTTTTGAGTTTTCTCACATTTACTTAATTAAGATTGATTTAATCACCAATATATTTTTTGACACATAGTTTATATAATTTAAAAGCTCTTTACTTTGTTTTCATTATTTTTTTTCCTTTTGAAAAATGCCATGACCAAAATGTACGCAGGATACTGTGATAAATAATACTTGAAAGGGATGGAATATGACTGAAAATGGTAAATCTAAAATGCAGCTTTTTCAGGTAATATTACAATTAGACTACAGAATACAAATGTTGCAGAAAGAACTAAATATTTCCCTGATGTACCACAAACTACATTATAATAAATCTATTGTAGTTCTACACTGCAGTATTTGAAAGTCATGCTACAAAAACTTAAACTTGCTTAACTACCACGATGGGGAACTGAGAAAAAAATAGATATTGTTTACAAACTTGGTGATTTCTGGATTACGTTTGTATAACTACTAATTTCTATATAAATATTTTGCATTTAAATCTCTTGTGAATATATAAGGTTCTGATAAAAGTGAATAATTGATCAAATTAACAGTTGTTATCAATGTTATGTTTTAGAATATTTTGAATTAAAAAAGATATTTCAGTCATATTTATTTCAAGTAGAATTTTCATGTAGAGCATAAGTTGGATAGTAACAGATTGAAAAATTAAAGTTTTACAGGCAATGGAACTTTTTTATGCCATTACAAATTTTAAATATGTTTTTCTCAGATTTTTAATTTTGAAGATGAGAGTGTTTTCTAATCCCTAAGGCAGTGCTTCTCAAACTTTCAATACTGGCGCCCCCCTTTTCGATCACAATTTTTATCGCGCCCCCCTTATACATTAATAATGCACTGAATGCAATAATAATGAACTTTGATGCTAAAGCTACAAAAGGCGATCTTAATTATAAACCATACAAATTAGTAACATAAGTATTAAATTTTGTATACTACTTTTAAGCAAAAAATAAATAAAATAATAGGATAATTATTATGTGTGTTATTTTTCCTTTCTCTAATTTTTAAATTGGACTTATTGCAAAATACGGTGGCTGCTTAGAAGACAAAATATAGATATCTGCGATAAATATAGAAAAAGAACTCAGAGGGTCAATTTCTAATCATAAGCATTCCTTATAAAAACTTTGCTTTGCAAGACAAAGCCATGGAAGTCGTTAATACTTACTAAACTTGTTCTTAATTTAGTATTAATTAATTAGTTATAAACTACTATGGAGCACTGATACATTAAAAGTATACCGGCTGAAGTACCTGCTTGCACGAGTTCATTTATAAGAAAATAAAACATTATTGAAATAATCGCTGAATTTTAAGGAGAGTAAAGCCAAGTGCGCGACAATGTTTACAAAAATGTAAAATGATTTTTTTAAATGATTGCTCAAAGTATAATTAGTTTAAAGCGAACTATAATTTTAAGCCTTACAGAATTATCATTTAGAATTAATGTTGAATAATGAACAATAATATAAAATTCAGATGAAGAATAATTGTATTATTTTTAATATTTAAAGCGAAAAGACCTCAACATGTTTTAACCCTGGAGCAGGCGCGCACTCGATACTAATGGTCCAGCGGGGTTATTTAGTCACCCCAATCCTTTTTTTTATAATTATTTTTATAGTACACCAGTGTTTCTCAAACTTTCAATACTGGCGACCCAATTTTCAATCATAATTTCTGCACTGAAAACAAAAGCACTTCGTATACTATTACCATTTTGAAAATCCTACCTATGTTAAACAGGATTTTCTGCGGTGGCTGCTTTGAAGACAAAATATAGATCTCAGCTAAATAAAGAAAAATAACTCAGTGTCAATATCTGATATTAAACCTTTCTTTGAAAAACTTTGCTCTACAAGACAAGCCCATGGAAGTCACTGATAATTATTAAACTTAGATTAATTTAGTATTAAGAAATTATTTATAAAATACCCTCTTCAGTACTGATACATTAAACGTATACTGGCTGAAACACCGGCTCTTCGCACGAGTTAATTTTTAAAAAAATATAACATTATTCTTGATATAATAGCTAAACTGTAAGGAGAGTAAAACTGCGTGCACGACATTGTATACAAAAATGTAAAATGATTTTTAGATAAATGCTATAATTGTAAATAACTGTTTAAAAGAACTGTAATTTTAAGAATCACAGAATTAGCATTTAGAATTAATGTTAAGTAATGAAAAGAATATAAAATTCCTATGAAGAATAATTGTGTTACTTTTTAATATTTAAAGCGAGAAGACTTCAAAATGTTTTAACCCGGGAGCAGGTACGCACTCGATACTAAGGCTGATGGTAGTGCGGGAGAACTCAGTCACCCCAATCATTTATTTATAATTATTTTTACTCTACACGATACAAATTGGAATTCAGT
Organism: Trichonephila clavipes; assembly: GCA_019973935.1. Lineage (NCBI taxonomy): Eukaryota > Metazoa > Arthropoda > Arachnida > Araneae > Nephilidae > Trichonephila > Trichonephila clavipes. Next base: position 1,119,024 of record BMAU01020788.1, read on the forward strand.
GAATAATTTAATTAAGAGAAAGTATACTTACCGGCTTTCAAGGAATGTTCAATCTTTCTTTGATGAAAATAAAAAAGTCCAGTTAAACTGAACTAAAATGATTGACAAGTGATAGACCTTAATAAAGGACGAAAAGCAAAGATACTTTTCACTAATATTACAGAAATGTTACTTGCTGGCAAAGCTGTCATATTTTGTTCAAATAATTGTAGTTTTAATGAGCATTCATGATCGAGTGAGTGAATATTAACGTCGCACTGTTCAGCTACACGAGGGCTTTTAGAGACGGACCTCGTAATTTTGAACCATGGTTGACGAGGACGATACTTGTGATGGCCTCTTAACTACCACACCATTCCAACAAGAGGACGTTTGAGCTCTTTACAAATTTAACGTGCACCTCTCCCTTTCACGACGGGTCTTTAGTGGTACTGGGCTCGAACTCGTAACACCTTTGGTGATCAACAAATAACAAGTTGAACTTTTTCTTTCTTGTGTCTTTTTGACAAGTCGAACTGATCCTTGTGGTACACTTATGGCTTCATATTTCGGTTGATGGAGTTCTTTAGGAAGCCATTGAAAATTTTCCTTTCGTTTCATGTTCATCGTGTTTCTCAATCATGAATAATATGCATCAGTTTCAACTTCCTTCAATACAGATCACAGATGCCACCGCTGCCTGGTTATAAGTGTATTCAGAAAAAAATACGGATGCTCTAAAAAGTATTATGACTTTTCTCAATATGCTTTATATGTTTGAGATTACTCGTAAAAATAAATCTTAGCCAAATAATCCTTCAAAAATCAATCAATTCTTTCCAAATATCGTAAAACTCTTCATTATTTACAATTTCCCTATGCGAAAAACAAATACATAAAAGATGGGATGAAACTAATGTAGAAACCCTACCAATAAGTTTGAAGGTCAATCAAATAAATGACTAGCAAATTTATTATGCTGCCTGGCTGAAAAGTGAATCATGTCTTCCTTTTCTTTCTACAACTAATATACAGTATTTCAATAATAATTAAAGTGATGAAATGTTTATCTTAGAATTTTTCTCAGGGTCTGAGTTTCGTTTTTTCTTTTAACAAGTAATATTTTATGTTAAAACAGAAGAGCGCCAGATGATAAACATAAATTATATCAGTGTTGTTGTGTATTTCTTTTATTATGGAAAAAGTATTTTGTTTCACTTCTTTCCGGTTATTTTTTTTAAAAAATCATTAAATTTTCGATATGCTCGTGCCCCCCTTGCAGGGTTATCGCGCCCCCCCAGGGGGGCGCGCCCCACACTTTGAGAAACACTGCCCTAAGGCGTTTTTCCTGTTCAAGATAGTCTTGAAATATCTTGTAAATGTTCCCTTACATATGTTCTATAACAGTTCATATGGATTTAGGTCTGAGAGCTCTAGTTATTTTTAAAAAATATCTTAATGTTAATATTTTAAAAAAATTGGGTGTTTTCCAGGTTTAGCCATAAAAATAATTATTAAAATTCAACAAAGAGATATATTTTAAATTTATACTTTTTGTTTCCAATAATCTAAGAAAAATTAATCACTTACAAGAATTAAATATTTTTAATAATTTAACATTTTATAAAAGTTTTAAAAATTTCAAAAATGTTCATTGCTTTAAAATTGTGAAATAATGGCTTGTCAAACTAACCTATTATTTTCAGAATCAATATAATAGTATAATTTGAATATGAAACAAAAATTAATTTTACTGTGACAAACTGTTTACGACTTCTACTCATATTGTAAAAAGAATGAAAGATAAATATATAAAATAGTGGCAATCAATAACACATTCATAATATGTTAAAATCCTGTCCCGATACAAATTTCAATGCATTTTCCAAACTGTAGCTAAAAACAATTATATGTTTATTAGGACAGAAATTATTTATATTTAGATATATTTTTCCTGATTAAGTACATAATGAATAATGGCAAGATAATTTGTAAAATCCTGAAAGATTTTAATGAAGAAAAAAGCCAGACATAATTTTAGATAGTTAGAAATTTAATTATATAATACACAAATATGCATGTTTTAAAAGAAATAAGTTGGCTAAGAAAATGAAATTTACTAAAAATTTCCTGAATAAAGTAAATCAGATTTCATCCTCAAATACATATAATTGTAAGAAAAGGTTTTATTCAATTTACAATTAGTTACAAAAAACCTTTTATAAAAAATAATTTTAACAGGTATAAATAGCAAAAAATATCAAAGAAGTATGAGAAAGACACATACATGTCGTTTACAGAAATGTCACAGTGTGATATTTTTCGAAACACGGCACTGCACACAGTCCAACATTACAGTCTTTACATTGAAAACGAGTTTTTGATGTTTAACGACTAAATCGTAAATATAAGAAACAACAGTCAAATATCTCGAGTGCAGACGGCGCTCGCTGATATTTGAGTGAGAAAATTAAAGCAGCATAAAATGCGCCCTCGTTTGAGTTATATCTAATGTGCATATTTGGAACTGTTTAGCGTACTCGAATTAACTCAAGTGCTCACGTCAAGGGTTTATATTGCATTCTAAGTCTACACGGTGGCTACTGACGAGCGACTACGTAATTTTGAACCGCGGTTAAGTGACGAGGACGATACCTGAGCTGATAACTCCCCTTCCAAACTTCCACATCACACCACGGGAGGACTTTTGACGTCGACGTGTTTAACGTGCATCAGCTCCTCTTCAACGCTAAACTTTTGTGGTACCAGGGCTCGAACACTGGACACGAGTTCAAAACCACGACCATCAGGCTACCGTGGCCGCAAAAGAAAATAGCAAGTTTTAAAAAAATGTAATGGAGAAGTATATTTGAAGAAATAACTTCAAAACTTAACGAAAAACCAAAATATCAAAATTTATTTTAGGAAAAATAGTGAATATAACTTCGTACACCTAAAACCACTTTACGCAGTGTATTTTGAAAGTGAACGTTTCCCCTTTTAGAGAAACTTACTACAATTATGTCAAATTCCTTTCGTTTTGCTCTAAGGGGATCCCCGAAACAACGTAATTTTTTTGATACACAAAATTACTTATGGTTGAATCTAATACAATTCCCTACAAAATGAATGAAAACCCTTTTTTATCATATAAATTGTGTTTGAATAGGAGATGGTTAGTTAATAAGAACATTTAAAACGTTTCGGCAATCTATGGACCTGTGGCACGTGGTACAATTCTTAGTGGCACTCAGCACTACTCTACAAATTTGTCAATTCTTGAATGGATGGAAGTTGATAATAGACCTTATTTGACAAACATCTTCTGGAGTTATGGACATTTATGGAACTACAAAATAATCTGAAAGGTAATTCTAAGGATAAATTTACAGCTACTTTGTAAATAATTGAGTGTTATTGCAAGGGGATTTAATTGTTGAAAAAAGAAAATTGCATGTACTCTGCTTTCCACTTATGTGATTCGGCATATCAAAGTAAAAAATCTTTCCTAATATGAAAAATATTTCGACTCCGCAAAGAAATTGTTTAACAAAACTGAATGCTCAGAATCGTGTCATGCATTATACCCCTGGTTTTGCGATATGAATTAAGAGTCGTGAAAGAGTTAATTCGCATTACAGTTTTTATTTTATTGTTATGAAGGGAATCATTTATATTTCACTTTGTCTATTTCTTATTTAAGTAAATATGTTGGAAACATACATTTTTAATTTTTTTTTATCTTTGTTGAAGAAATAGTAACATTTTATATTGTTTATTTTTATGTTAATAAATGTATTTTATTGATCCATAATTAATATAAAATAAAAATGTAAATCTAAATTATTTACCTCTATTCTTTAAATCTGCAAATATTACCGTAAGAATCGAAGGATTTCAAAAATTTCCTACTATGTGGCACGCTGAATGATACTGACAGATTGGTTTGGCACGTCTTAGCTACACAGTTGCCGCCCCTGATTTAAATTGTTTGGTAAGATAACCATTATATTTTTAAAATTTTATAAATATACAAAAGGAGAGTATTTTGTCAATACATGTTTTAAAAGGAGTAAAGTTTACGAGAACGAAATATAAAATTGCGTTAAAATTATTGGTACTCTATCAACCGTACTTCTTTGTATATATAAAAGAAGTACGGTCGATAGAGTACCGTAGTTACTGCCAACTCGTGACAATGAATTGGAAATTAAGTTCACAATTCATTGTTATTAAAATATATAAAATTTTACATGACTTATTTTTGTATTTGTTTTTTTTTATATTCTTTACTGAAAGCAACAAATGGGAGTGCATTACCTGCCAAAACTGCAAAGGCCTGCTTGTTTACTCCACAAGCTCCTACCTTATGCTTACTCTGCCCTACTAAGTAAAAATGCCGTCTTCTGCTCGTCAAGAACATGGAATTGCAGATATTGTTTTCCATATATTTTAAATATTAGTTTTCTAACACTTCTACATCAGCCTTTTAATAGTCTACACTCCTGCAAAGAAGTCTGAATTCAAAACTATAAAAACTTATTATTCCCAACAATGTCATTTATACCTTTATTTTTTATAATCTATGAATGCGTTAAACTATTAATTTGTTATCGCGACTATTTAATATTAAATGCGAAAAAAAAACGAATAAGTTTCAGACTGAAACTTAAATTGAATTTTTCAAAAATTGTCATCGATATTCTCATTACTTTTACATATTGCCATTTTAGCATATCACACATCTATCTTCTATGCAAAAATCTATTATAAGTTAATCAAATCTTTCAGCATATTTTTACTCATAACATGCAGTTTTCAACCACATTGTGAGGCCGCGGTAGCCTAATGGTCAAAGTAACGGACTCGTAGCTGACGTGTCATGAGTTCGACCCCAGCACCACTGAAGATCCGCCGTGTAAGGGAGCGATGCTCAAGCGTCATCCTCGTCACTTGACCATGGTTTAAAATTATGAGGTCCATCGCCAAGTGAGTGAATATTTACGTCGCACTGTTCAGCTAAAAGAGGGCTTTTCGTGATGGACCTCGTAATTTTGAAAAATGGACAAATGACGAGGGCGACACTTGAGCTAGCACCCCCTCTCCTTACTACCACACCACACCAACAGAGGACATTTCAGCTCTCGATAGATTTAACGTGCATCGCTGCCCTACACGGCGGGTCTTTTGTGGCACTGGGCTCGAACTCGAGACATGCCAACCATGATTCGATACCTTGACCACCTGATACCTCGGCCACAGGACCGTCGCCAAAAGCCCTCAAGAAGTTGAGTAGAGAAGAGAGAGAGTGCGACTTTAATATCCCCTCACTTAATTAAATTATATGAAATTTAAGGAATACTTGAAAAAATATTAGAAGTCGAATATATATATATATTAAAAAATTAATCATGATAATTTTAAATATTCAAAGAATTATTAGTATTTATGGTAAATATATATGTTTTTCAACTGAGTATGTGAGACACGCATAAATATCTTTTTCGAAATTCCAATGCAGAATTTTATTGGAGCTAATACAAAATTCCTAGTTTTGCATGGTTAAGATTATAAAAATGTCCAAATTTTTTAGTAACCTTTTCTTCAGTTAACCACTAATGAAACATGAATGAAGAGGGATTATGCATAAATATATATTTTTTTAACTTTTTGAATTTAAAAAGGATCTTTATATTTATTTATATGCGCAAATGTTAACTCTAAATGTGTCCAGATGCTTTTAAATACTCTTTATTTGAAGATTCAAGTTAAAAAATATAAACTTGAAATTAAAATTCTATTCTCTTTGAATGAAATTAACGTTCAGACATTCAAAATTCAAATATAATTTGTTATCTGAACAATACACAAAACAAGGGATTCTATGTAAGACGTCCTGAATATCTGGCTTTAAAATTATGAAAAACTAAAAGATTTAAATAGGTTTTTTTTAACAATACATATAAATTTTTTGCAAATAATGTAATACAGAAGCTTAAAAATTATTCATGTTTAGAAGTATCCGAAATTTTAAAAGATTTTAAATTTTGAACCTTTTTTTATTTTTTTTTACACATAACAAAATAATCATTTTTTAAAAAAATCCCTGAAAGTATTGATTAAAGTAAGAAAAATGAAACAGTAAATTATCCTCAATGTTTTAATATATAATTTGAATTTAAATACTACAGATATTTTTTTAAAACTTAGACATACATTATAAAAACTTAATTCCATTTGAGAATTTTAAGGTAAAGAAAAAAATGAGAATTCTCAAATCGTTGACTCGCTATTTGTGTACACTTTAGGTTGAAGATTTTATGATTGCCACAGGAACCGGTCTCCCCGTGACCATAAAAGTTTCCCCTCAATGCCCATTGTGTCTCCCCGACCGTCTCTAATTATCTTTCAAGATCGTAAACCTTTAAAGGGGGAAAAGAATTCGGAAAAATACCACCTTACCGGTTTTGAACACATTACTTGAAGGGGAAAAAATCTGTTTGGTTCATTTTTGGTGAGTCCCCGGCCTTAGGAAAAATTCAGTGTGGTCCGTTTTCGAAGCCTCTCTAGTAGGGTGGAAAAAGCCGTGCTGTTCAGTTGGAGGGTTAAGGAGTATGATTTCAGCCCACTTGCTGAAATGAACCGTAATTACTAAAACATATTGGTTACGTCTTATTCGCAACACAGACTACATACCTAACAAATCTAACGTTACTACCTCGTTTGCATAATTTGAGATTATCGGATTTAAGCGACCAGCTGGTAACGCGTTTTTATAATTATTAACCTGGCACATATGGCATGTAGAGACATATTGTTCAATACATTTTCACATATACGGGAAATAACAAGCGTCCCTTATTTTATGGTAAGTCTTAAAGCGTCCTAAATGACCTGCTATGGGCTTGTCGCGAAATTCTCTCATTATTTCATTTCTTAAAGACTTTGGAATGTATACTCGCATTTTACCTAGCGTCGTTGCATATTTCGCATAAAACAACAAGCCCTCAATCATCTTTAAATTGAGAAACCAGTTCTCACACATTGTAGCATTAACCGAGCTATCTTCTGGGTTTTCCAGATATCTATAGATATGACCAAATTCTGGGTCCTTTCTTTTCTCTTTGATTAACTGTTCGCGCGACGAAAGTACCAAATCCCTTATTATAGCACAATCGACTTTTTCTCCTATTATACTTTCAATCGGGTTTCTCGATAAAACGTCAACCACAACATTTGGATTTCCCGGACGGTGTGTGTTCCCATTCTATAATAAATTCCGCTAATTTGTGAGAACCTACCTTATCATCCTACTTGACAAATTTTTTACCATTTGTTAAACGCATCAATGCAGCATGATGGGTTATAACTTTTCCTGCAGTGAACCTAAATACGTTCTGAATTTATTCAGAGCCCAAAAAAACTACTGCTAAACACTCTTTCCGTTACTGAATAGTTTCTCTCCGTACTACTAAGCGTACGGGAGGCATATACCACTGACCTCTGCTCTTGATTAAGAACCGCGCCCATGCCTATTGAACTGGCATACGTAAACAACTCAAATGGTTTTTCGAAATCGGGTAATTTTCATACTGGCGCTTCCGTTATAGCCGTTTTAATTGCGTCAAATGCCCTTTACGCCTCTACTGACCAACAAAACATTTAAATTTTTTTTCTTCAAATTATAAAGGGGATCGTATAGATCGGCATAATTCTTAATAAACTTCGAGTACTACTGGGACATTCCAAAGAATATGGATACCTCTTTAGAAATCTTCGGGGTTTCATCTGAACTATAGCTTAAACCTTTGTTTCGTCCTTTGAAATTGCTTCCTTATTAATTATCAAACCTAAATATTTCAATTTAGCACAACCAAATTTACACTTTTCTTTGTTCAATGTTAATCCTGCTTCCTGTTATAATCTAAAAACATCTTTTAAATGTTCGACATAGCGAACGATGGAGACGATATGATAACGTCATCCATCTTAAAATTCACAAACCTCCCTATCACCGGTTTCAAAATAATGTCTATCGCCTCCTTAAAGTTGGGAGCCGCCCCTGACAGCCCGAAGGGCATAAACCGGAATGCGTACGTACCATTATTCGTTACGAAGGCCCCCGTCTTAACTATATCACTGGAGTTTACCGCAAGTTGAAAGTACCCTGACATCAGGTCTAGAGTCGACATAATTGTCGTATGGGGGATATTTGTTATCAAATCATCAATTAAAGGTAAGGTATATCGTGGATAATTTGTCATTCAGCTTTCTGTAGTCTACGGCAAATCGATACGCTTCCGGATTATCCGGCGGTAACCCATTATTTTTCTACACAACACAATCGGTGACGCGTACGAAGATTGAATCGGTATTATGGTGCCTTCTTTCAATGTTTTCTCTCTATGGTAGTCTAAAATGCTTTACTTAACCCTGTCATAATGATATGGCCTAGAAACAACTGGTGGCTTATCCCCCGTATCAATCTCATGATACAAAGCATGTGTGAGCCCCGGTTTGTGTGAGAACAATCCTTTAAAACTATTAAATAAATCCTGCAACTCCTTTTTCTGACTTTCTTCCAACCCTGTTTTAGTAAGATCTATTTCCACATTTCCTTCCTCAATCATTGTAACAACTTTTTAAATCTGTGAATCCGGAATTGCAAACACTTTCCGATCAAATTCTAAAACAATTTTCGATCCACTAATGAAGTCAACACCGAGAATACATGGGTATTCTAAATCTACCAACAAGTGAAACATCCAAGGTTTCACAAATTCTCTGATCCGCACATTCAATTCAATTATACCAACGTTCCGACATGTAGCTCCCTGTGCCGTGCTCACTTTAACACGCGATTTTTTCACTTGCTTATAAAAAATATTTCCTATATATATCCTCGGATATAAATGATTTTTCCGCACCTGTGTCCCATAAAACTTTCATAAAAGTTTCATTTAACAAAATTGGGTACATATGGAAGTTCTACTGGAGACATGCATATAGCAGATAATTTAATTGGTACATCTATTACCGACTGCGACTGATCATTTTGATCATCTTTAAAGCTTCAAAACATTTAATCGACCCCCTTGCCTTTGATTACTTCTACTAAAATTTGTACTCGAACCCCTATTTCTACGGTTCCCTCGACTAAAAGTTTCACTTTGAACTCTAATACCTGACTGGTATCCTCTATCAAATCTTCAATCATCCATATTCAGTTCATTCCTGTTCTCGAACCACTGATTTTTTTTGTCGACCAGACTCGTAATTATCCCTATAATTATTTCTTCCATTACTTAGTCTATGAAAAACTTCCGAATTTCTCCAATTCCTCTGTATATCGTCATGATTAGACCTCCTACTCTTATTCCAACCTCGTCGTTCAACTTTACCTTTATTTTTCAAACCCTGCATTTTCTTGCTCGAATTTCGCCTTCGCCGAATTCACCGAATTTCTTCTTCGAATTTCGCCAATACCTCTGACAACTGAGCTGTTGTTGTCGGATTCCTAACCTCTACGTAATCTTGGACCAGTGGTTCGAGGCGAACAAAAATTTGGTCCACTAAAGCTTCTTCGGGCATACTAAGTCCCAGTTTTATACGTACTTTGAGTTGATCATAAATAAAATCTGTCGGATCCTGATCCCTGTTCTGCTGGGACGCATAAAACTGACTTTCTAAATCCTTTTTATTGTGGATGACGGGGAAATTCTTAGTTAAAGCCGCCTTGAATTGTGCGAAGGCCGTGGCTGTATTTTGCACTAATTCTGACCCAAATATTTCATACCAGTTGCGAGCCCTACCCAGGAGATGAGCTTTCGTATACTCACGTGATAAATCATTAGGTATCTCTAGTAGTTTAATCTTATTATCGATGCCCTTCATCAAATCCTCCACATTCTCGGACTCAGAAAAATATAACTCCTGCAACCTCCTAACCTTGCTGCACCTCCTACCTCTGGGTGAGGGAAATTAAACCGAGATGGGCGCCCGTGGGTGATACCTAACTCTTAAGTTATCTTCGTGATCTAGAGGTACGGGATTGAATGAAGAACCAGGTGTTGCCATGATCTTAAAATGTCTTTATTATGATCTTAACTTAAACATTAACAATGATAATATTATTTATGTTATAACTTAGCGAATCTGAGGTGAGAAAACACACAAGACATATTACCAAATAAGCGCGATCTTAACCAATATATTTAACTTTCCCGTCTATTCCTAATCTCTGTTTATATCACAGTTACTAATAGATACTAGAATTATCCTACCTTAATCTGTTTAATCGCAATCCTCTCAGATCCTCAATACCTTTAGATTTTTTCGCGTGGAATTGGATCCACCTTGACTTGATCGTTCTGTCACGGATAGCTTCCCAGTCAATGACGGCTTTCTTCTCTTCCTTCAGTTCACACGCTTAAACTAGACTAGCATAATCACTTCCCAATAGGTCATCCGCTTACGTTAAACTTTTGCTATTTAAAAGGTTTCTAATTTGCATGTTCACGTTTCGCTTCTGGATTTCATTGGAAAAAATTGGCCTTTTTCGGCTCCAAAGAACCCAAGAGGAGATTTTAGTAGGAAACGCGTTGAGCCCGTCACAATGAGCTGATACGGCTCTTCAAGGAAGTTTTAGATGATCACTCAACATCAACACTTGCCTGTTCCCTGACGTTGCTACCAGGGGCATAACGTACACCCCACAACCCCCTGTTTTGGGGGGTCAGGAATCTAGGGAGCTCAAAGCCTGCCAGTTGCTAAGTTTGCATTTAACCAATTTATAAAATATTAAAGGAAATATCTGACTCTGCAAAGGAGCCCTAATATTCTCCGTTACGCCACTGGATGCTGTCATATTTACTGAAACCCACATCCCCATTAAAAACAGACAAAACCTACAGAACTATTTAAACAGATTTGAAAATAAGCTCTTTGCATTGCGAGTTGCCATCGACAACACCAAAATCAAATTATCCTATTTAGAAAAACACACCTTTTCTTCCTCACGTCAGCTTAAGCATTTTAACAATAAAATTAAGGGCTATGGGTAGCCTAGTGGTTAGAGCATCGGACCGGAAGGCCTGGATTCGATGCCCAATGCCTCCGAGTACACACGGAGTACGCGCTCATTAAATCAATGGGTCAGAATGTCTTTTGGGCGGTCACAGCAGAAACCACGGATGCAGGGGGCTGGAGAATATTTCCCTCCCCTCCAGTTCCATACCTAAGTTGTGGAGGTGATGATTGGTGGTGTCGCCATCTATCGTCTAGAAGTCCAACCAGTCTCAGGCTCTGGCATCTTTCATTCCTTCCCTTCGGGGAGGATACGATAACAACAATAAAATCATTGAGAACTTTGACATCAAATGCCACAGGATCATTTCGCATATGAAACTCACATTCCGAATACATATAAAAAAGATTATAAACAAATGTGTGTGTTGCGCTTACTTACGTAGAGACGAAGCTCAAGTTGGTTTTATCTAGTAAAATTGTGTGGCAAATGTCGAAAAAAGTCTGTTAAAAACAGTAATTCCTTATCTGTTTAGTGCAGTGTTTCTCAAAGTGTGGGGCGCGCCCCCTGGGGGGCGAGCATATCGAAAATTTAAAGATTTTTTAAAAAAAAAAATAACCGGAAAGAGAAGTAAAACAAAATGCTTTCTTCCATAATAAAAAAAATACACACAACAACACTGACATAATTTATGTTTATATTATCTGGCTTTTTTCCGTCATCAAATAGCTATCTTTCATCCCAAAACCAAATTAAAGAAGAAAAAAAAAACATTTTGTTTCATTTGCTGTATTTCCTCAATGTGAGAGATTTTTTTTTTACTACGTTTTAACATAAAATATTACTCGTTAAAAGAAAAAACGAAACTCAGACCCTGAGAAAAATTCTAAGAAGATAAACAATTCATCACTGTAATTATTATTGAAATACTGTACATTAGTTGTAGAAAAAGAAAAGGAAGACATGATTCACTTTTCAGCCAGGCTGCATAGTACGTTTGCTAATTATTTGATATTGACCTTCAATCTTAGGGTAGGGTTATTTAATATTAGTTCTCTCTCTCTCTCTCTGTCCCATCTTTTATGCGTTAGCTTCTCGCTTAGGGAAATTGTAAATAATAGAGTCTATATTTGGAAAAGAATTGATTGATTTAACATTTCTGTAATATTAGTGAAAAGTGTCCTTTATTATGGTCTTGTACTTTTGAATCATTTTAGTTCAGTTTTATTGGATTTTTTCTCAAATCATCAAATAATTTATTAGTCCTTGAAATAAGGTAAGTATAATTTCTATAAATTAAAATATTCACTAGAATTCCGATTTGTATCGTGTACAGTAAAAATAATTATAAACAAATGAGTGGGGTGACTGATTCTCCCCGCACTACCATTAGCGTTAGCATCGAGTACGCGCCTGCTCCCGGGTTAAAACATTTTGAAGTCTTCTCGCTTTAAATGTTAAAAAGTAACACAATTATTTTTCATCGGAATTTTATATTATTTTTCATTATTTAACATTAATTCTAAATGCCAATTCTGTGAGGTTTAAAATTACAGTTCTTTTAAACAGTTATTTACAATTATAGCATTTATCTAAAAAAAATCATTTTACATTTTTGTATACAATGTGGTGCACGCAGTTTTACTCTCCTTACAGTTCAGCTATTATATCAAGAATATTGTTTTATTTTTTTAAAAAAATAAACTCGTGCGAAGAGTCGGTGTTTCAGCCAGTATACGTTTAATGTATCAGTACTGAAGAAGGTATTTTATAAATAATTTCTTATTCCTAAATTTGGCCGTGGTAGCCGAGTGGTATAGGCATTGGATTGTGGCTTGCCTTGTCACGAGTTCGAGCCCAGTACCACTAAAGACCCGCCGTGTAGGGCAGCGATGCACGTTAAATCTGTCGAGAGCTGAAACGTTCTCCCTTTGGTGTCGTGTGGTAGTTAGGAGAGAGGGGTGTCAGCTCAGGTGTCGTCCACGTCACTTGACCATGGTTCAAAATTACGTGGTCCGTCGCCAAAAGCGCTCGTGCAGCTGAACAGTGCGACGTTAATATTCAATCAATCAATCTTATTACTAAATTAAGAACAAGTTTACCGTATTTTCCTGTATATAATCCGCGGATTATGTGTTAAAAAAATTCAAATTTCGTTGTGCGTATTATACGCCGCCGCGGATTATCTGAGAAAAAACATTCTCCATCAGAAAAGCGAACAATAAAGTTTTGGAAGAAATGCCGTTTATGTTTTATAAAATAAATAACAGATGGCGCTTTCATGACTCGGATGACGTATTTCAGCTATAACTAGTTTTTGTCCAATTACATTCAAAAACGAATTCGATTCCTCGGAAGGAAAAAATAGTTATTAGTCGCTGGCGCCATTTCCAATTTTCTCTCTTGACTAAAGCTATTAAGTCCTTCGAAAGTTTTCATCAAGTTGAAGCGAAAGTGTTAAGTTACACTACAAACTTAAAAGGCTACCAAAATCGTGAAGCTGCAAGGTTTTTCAACGTTGACGAATTGAATATTCGTTTGTGGAGAAAAAACAAGACAAACTTCGAAAATTGTGATTGACGTTAAAGTGCCGATCATTTTGGTAAACCTCACTGGCCAGAATTAGAGGAAGAAATAAATAAAAGGATTTTAAAAGAAAGAGACAGTGGGGAAGCAGTCTCGATCTAAATTTTTTTGCTGTTAACTTGTTAAATTAAAAAAAGAAAGATTTTTTCCGTATGGAATGTTTTGTTTAACAACTCAAAACATAGATGGCAGTAGCAAAGAATTTTTTTGTTTTATTGAGATTATCGTAAAAAATATTATCATAAATATTTGAAAAGACATTTCGTAATAATTTTTTTTCCTGTACAATTTCTTACTTCTATTTTCAATTATATTGTGTATTTTTTGTCTTTATGACATTCATTATCGGCAGTTTATATTTTGGATTATTCGGCCTAAAAACTGCCGCGGATTATACAATGTTTTTTTTTTACTCGAAAAAAAGGCTTTGCGGATAATACGCCGCTGCGGATTATATACAGGAAAATACGGTAATAATTATTAGGGACTTCCACGGGCTTGTCTTGTAGAGGACAGTTTTTCAAAGGAAGGTTTAATATCAGAAGTTGACACTTAAAGAGCTATTTTTCTATATTTAGCTGAGATCTATATTTTGTCTTCAAAGCATCCACCGCAGAAAATCCGTTTTTAACAAAGGTAGGATGTTGAAAATGGTAATAGTATACGAAGTGCTTTTGTTTTCAGTACAGATAATTCCTCATCCACCTCTACCCAAAATTCAAAGAGCGATTTATTACAAAATTGCCTTTTAATTTTTCACTGCATGTAAATTCTATGAAGATTTCTTCTTCGGAAGTTGAGAGCCCTTTTGGAGTATCTTGAAATAGATCCCGAATCCACTCGTAACTTGCTACCAAGCTGTCCTCATCCAGAAAATACTTTTTAAAATTATTTGCTAACATAGCTAAATGATTTTACATGTTTTAAAACAACTTTCACATGTTGTTCTACAGATTTGTAAGTTTTAACACATATCGAGCTGGGGCTTTTTTTCCCATCATTTACTTCAGTAGTGGTAAATCCAAAATTTAAGTATTTTTGAGAATATTTCCTTGATTTAATTTTCGGAACCCTACTCGTTCGTCTGTGTACTTGTTGATTCTTTATTATCATCGAATGTTTGCTTACGACTTAAAAATGTATGTATGATATCGTTTTAATCTACTGCCGAAAATACTTAATTACCGTGAATTACAATTAACGTGTAAATTAAAAAAATGTTCATTCAAGCTAGATTCGGTAGCTATAGGAGTATCGAGTCGACCAAAACTGACTGGAATTGTACGAGGAAAAGCATTTTTACATGTTTTGCGCAGACGTCCGATAGGTTGCCCAGACTCACGCAAACGTCCCTTATAATGCCAGATGTGATGGATATGATAGAGAGCAACATAGACTAGACTATTTTTCTAATGACATTTGTACTTTGAGAAATGAATGCTGAAGGAAATAAATCTTTAATTAAGTATATCATTTTGCTACCAGTTCCGATTTAAAAATTAGAGAAAGAAAAATAACATAATAATAAGTAAGTAATATATATTTTAAGTAATTTTCTTAAAATATATATTACTTAAAAGTTACATATACACAAAATTTAATATACTTATCGTATTAATTTGTACAGTTTATATTTAAGATCGTATTGTAACTTTAGCGTCTCTCTCTCAAAGTGCATTTTTATTGCAGTAAATACATTATTATTGTACAGGGGGGGCGACAAAAATTATGATTGAAAATTGGGTCGCCAGTATTGAAAGTTTGAGAAACACTGGTTTAGTGTAAAATTATCCTCAGAATACGTAGATAATAGATCATATACTTAGATATTATAGTTATTATAATACGCTAAAAGGAAAATTTATCTCTTTCTTAAATATATAATCATTTAGGTATTCCGTAAAATACTTCAAATTAAATATTTGGTGCGAAATTACTTTCTCAATGAATAGACAAGGATACTGATGTATCTACTATTAAGATAATTTTATACACATATTTCAAGATAATTAAATCTGTTTAAGATCAAGGAATGAAATTTTCTGTTATTTAAATAAAAGGAAAAAAAACTTTTTTGTGCACTAAATTTACATATTTATTTATAAAATATTTCAAATACATTTGTATAAATTTAACGCAGAATTTTTTAACTGACTGTAAAATGCCTTCTAATATGCAGTCCCGATATTTTATTCACGTTGTAAGAAGTTTTTGCCTTATTAGGTTGAAGGGTGCCTGCTGAGGAGCAGTCCCGGCATTTCTTTCATTATGAGTTCTTATATTACATGACCACTAAGTGCCTGCTGAAGTGCAGTCCCGGCATTATGGTCACGAATATTTGTAAATAGTTTTTGCCTTATTAGGCTGTACGATACCATTGTTTTAATTGAGAGAGTTTCCTCTTGGTTCAAACATATTGCTAAAATTTGGATTTATGACTATTATCAATATTGATTTAATTTCTATGGAGAAATATCCAAACATAATCCTTCTCTCAACTGTTGTGGAAGAGGCTAGTATGATTCTGTGATGTCATTTTCTTTCATCATGATAGCTGTCAGAACATAATCATCAGAAAATGGAATAAAGTAAACGCAAATTTGGAAAAATAATAGCATGAAAAAAAATGTTTATTTCAAAGTCGAGAAAATAATGGAAGTTAAGAAAAAAAAAGGCATATAGTTTAGCTTTTATGAAGGAACTATTTACCTTCGATTATTACGACCAGTACTTCATGCGTATTTCGCCATTCCTTTGGACACGCACAATCCCCCCTCCCAGAAGAGGGTGCTTTCGAGTTTGGATTCCTGTCTATGGGCCTCTTAAGTCCTCTATCTAGTCACTTCCAAACGATGAAGAGGAGAAATGAACGCATATAAATATTGAAGCTCTCGAGCACTACTGGTTGTAATGACTAAAGCATAATGATCTGAGAGCTGAAAATCTTATCAAACTAACCAATAATAGCATTTGCAGTACCTTTCTTTACATATGTCTCACCATAAATAAATGGTCCGACAATCAACTTAAACCTTTAACTATTATTCAAACCAAAACTTTCAGAATAGCATTGGGCCTTCCCAATGAACTCCAAACATTGTCCTCTTCAAAGTAGAACAAGAAATTCTCTCTGAAAGGATTAGAAAGTTGGCACAAAAATTTCTCCTTGTTCAAATTTTAAATGGGAAATTTTCTCCATTGCATCTTCAAAACCCAGGGACAATAAATATAGCATTGCCGGGAGGTGATAAAAGTCGTATTAATAAAACTCATCAAAGTTTGAATTTAGACTAGCGTTTCTGAAACTGCGGGGTACGCCCCCCCAAGGAGCGTGATAACTCTACGTAGGGGGCTTGATCATATAAAAAAATCGGAAATAAAACATTTAAAATAATTATCAATTTGTGAGAACCCCCCTGGGCTCCCCCCCTGGACACCAAGATTGAATCGAGGCAAATAATTATCAGACGACATTTTTACAATAACAAATTATATTTATTCACTTGAATCAATTATGAACTTTCTAAATACAAAGAGGAATCAATATGTCAAAGAGGAATAATATGTCTATTAAAGTTCAATGGGATTGAACTTTACTATTAAATTAAATCACTAAATAGGATACTAATCAACTATTAAACTCAATATCGAACGGGTTTACCGGAATAAGAGGACCGAGAGATACACGCAATTTGAATTACTAGCAATCATTAATTTTCCACTAACTCTATTATATATTTACTCTTATTATACGATAATTGAAGTTTAAATATCATGACTTTTACTACTTCACTTCTTTCCAGTCGGCTCAAACTTTCCGAATGTAGATCGCTGACTGATAATCAGCCAGAAACTAATCACACAATTAACTTGAATCTTCTCAGAACTCCGTCAGTGTATCTCTTGGCTCAATGGCCTTCTCCTTGCTAACTTGCAACACTCTCCTTAAATACTTTAATTCATTTGCATATCCCGGTTTCTCCCTTTAGAGCTGGTTGGAAATATACGCGAATTTACAATCCCCAAAGACGCCCAAGAGTATTAGTGATAAAGTGCCGTATAGATTCATCACAAATTTACTGAAAGGAAGCAAAACAAAACACATTCTGACACAATAAAGAATACTATTCACATTAACACTAATATAAATTACTTAAAAATAAATCGTGAAATATTTAATAGCTAATTTATCAGTACTCAATTAAAAGCAAGTTTAATAATTACTAGTGACTCCCAAGAACTTGTCATGTACAAAATTGTACACCAAATTTAATTCCTATTTTGATAATTTGTACGGTTTATAATTAAAGTCGATCGTAGTTTTACGTCAAAGTACATTAATTATTGCATTGAATACATTGTTATTGTAAGAAGAGGGGGAGGGAGATAAAAATTATGACTGAAAATTGGGTCGCAAATGTTGAAAGTTTGAGGAGCACTGATTTAGACGAAGTACAGATTATTTCTATCCCAAGACTGATTTATTTTACAGAACTTCCCTGCAAGATTTTTACAAAATAATTCAGCTTTCAGAATAAAAATCTACCAATCCCCGTAATTAACAGCTCATTTAACGAATTGATAGAACATAAGTCCTGATAATATTTCATACCATGACAGGGTAGCGTCAAAGGACACACAGCTAATTGGCCAAAAGACATTTTATTTCTAGAGTAAATAATACATAAATGATAAATTCAATATTAAAATGCCACACTTCATAGTTTTTGTGTTAGAAAAGTTCGATTTCAGTTCAGATATTCCAGCCGTGGCACCACTGACTCCAGCATTCCGTATTTCTCCCTTAGGCAGAGTTCATCAGTAAGCAATGCACATTAGTCGGTAGTGTTCATCAATCGGCAAAAAACATTAGTCGGCGAAGTTCATCAGTAGGTACTTGGGAGCGGCTGTTTCAGCAAACTCAACCGAGATTCTTCGAAAAACCAGCACCATTTTTTTGGTAAAAAGCAAGTGATTTAAGGTCCATATTCCTTGATCCTTGAGGGGTGATTTCCCACTCAAAATCAAAATTTAAAGAGCGAAAAATGTTCCGTCTATTGATGGAGATCAAGAAGTCCTATCCACTTCCGAGCTGACCCCTTTCAACTCCATGGGCAAGTCACTTTCACTCCCCCAGATACCTCTCATTGGCGGGTGTAACACATTTACACCCGGTTCTCCTGACCGTAGTCTCACTCCACTGGTGCGTGAGAACAATCAGCCGGCACATTTGATCCCAATTACGAAATGGCATCGTGCCCACCATCTGGAGGCTACAACTTGTCCCGTTACGTTTTCATTGAGGGTGTTACTTTGTCTTGTATTTCTCAAGTTGTCTGCATCCCATATGTGCGAGGGAAACCCCCACACAAATAGTCTATCACTTGAAGCTTCCTTCCTGTAGAGCAATGCTTCTCAAAGTTTCTATATTCGCGACTCAATATTCAATTATAATTTTCATTGCGCCCCCCTCTTACAATAACAATGTAATGAATTCTATAATACTGTACTTTGACGCTAAAACTACGACATGACTTTAACCTCTTAAGTGCCACCTGCGTATATAAACATTCCGCTCAGCCGAAGCGTAAATTTTGTCGAACGTAGATATACGTCTTTCTGAAGTACGATTTTTTTTAACACTGCTATTCATTAAATTATTCCGAAGGCTTTGGAAAACAATAAGAGGCCCCTGACAATGCTTGCGAAAGATTTATTTATTTCAGATTATTTTTGCTTCTTTATTCCTCCCCTCATTACATCACATACGCGCGCCTACGAGGAAAATGGTTGACATTGGGAAGCTAATCGGGTAACCTTTAATAGGCAGTTAAGGGACTCATTATAAAACGTACAAATTATCAAGATAAGTGTTCATTTTTGAATACAATTTTATATATAACAATCCCATATGAGGTCACTGGTAATTATTAAGCTTGTTCTTAAATTAGTGTTCTTAAATTAATTACAAAATATATTGTGTAGTACTAATACTATTATAAGTGTTATATATTAGTGTAAATGTGTATTCTATTTTTTATTATGTCAGAATGTATTTTGTTTTAATTCCTTTCAGCAATTTAATAATGTTTTTAAGTAATCTTTTGTTTTAAACTTTTCAATATGCTCGCGCCCCCCTTGTAGAGTTGTCACGCCCCTCAAGGGGGGCGCGCCCCACAGTTTGAGAAACACTGCTGTAGAGCATTTTGACTAACAATCATCTGTAGGTTGGAGGAAGAAAAAGGTGTGATGACGTCAAAGACATTTTCCGAGTCAATTTACACATGTTATGCCCCACGAGTAAGGAAAGAGTACCCGGTGCCTTTTTTGGAGACACAATGTGCCATCTGGTCAACTTGACCCTCCATACGTCAATCTTTAAACGTATAGAGGATTAGAGTTCTGCAATTGAGCAAACGTCATGATAGCTACAAATACAACTAAAAACCAACATGTTGCTTCAATAGCGTTACACAAAACGGTCCCTTCGCTTTTAAAATTAACCCTATCAATTCCATTTCCACAGTAGAAGCGCAGACTATTTGTCAAGCTTTGGGCGAATTCACAGAATTCAATGCAAAAAGGTTCATTTTATCAGATAGTTATTCAGTTTTATTTGCACTACAAAATCTCTCAATCAAATCTCCTAAAGTAATCCATAGGTTGGCCTCTAAAATACATATCCATTCACAATTTAATACATAGTTTTTTTTGGATTCCAAGTCACTTAGATATTTTTTAGAAAGAACAAGAGGATAAAACCGCCAGAGCCACGTAACGGTATTTGATGCAAATATTGATTGGGTAGCCTCAAAAAGTATTCATATATATGCTTACCAAAACAGGCTGCAGAAAAATAACTCAAACTACTTCTGCAGTAAATACTTTGAAACTTTGGGGAACATACCATTGTATAATATTGAATTGGACAATAAGTATGTTGCGGCATCATCTACATAAGCCAATAACTGCCTCCAGACTGAATTGATCATTTTGGTCTAGCGGTATGTTACGTGCATACGGATCCGAAGGTCGCGGGTTCTGTCCTTTTGGATAAGAGCGTTACTTCATTGGTGACCCAGGCTGAATTATGAAAAAGGCAACCTATTGAATCGTCGTAGAGCCATCTACCTGCGAAAAGAGCAACTCAAAACTAGTCAGATTCACTTGACGCAGCAAAGTCGTCCCTCACCTCACGCAACTGCTCGAATTAACAGCAACACGCTTTCCGTAACAATTATATCGTTCATTTGGTCATCCATGATTCAATGGTGTGCGAGTGCGTAGCGGTATCATCTACATAAGTCAATAACAACCTCCGGACTGAAGTAATCATTTTGGTCTAACGGTATGTTACGTGCTTACGGATCCGAAGGTCGTGGGTTCTGTACTATCGGATAAGAACGCCACTTCAAGTAGAAAAGAGGAGATTGTAGAAGTACGAATTTTTCGCAGAATAATAATAAAACAGCCAGCCTTCTAAACAAATTTAACTTACAGGATAATGCTGTCTGTTCAACTTTTAATAGAATCAATGATTTGGAGCATATTTTGTTAACACATAAAATATACCTGTCTCTGGAATGATCACTGGAATACATTACAAATGGATTCCCGAAGTACTATCACCTTCAGAGAACTTTTAGAGAAAGCAGCATCGAATAAAAACAAAATCAGAATTGTTTACAGCGCTTGAAATATTCTGATATTTATTGATTGGAGAAAATGTCAATAATAATAATGATAATAATAATAATAATAATAATAATAACCTCTATCCATCATCGTAGAAATATCGTATGATTGTGATCAGGTGATAATAGCTTTTGTTTTCTCCATACCCTACAAAACCTATAACTGTAACTGTAATCAAATATTTTCGCGCGTACTTAGAAAAACATTTGCTGTCTGTTTCGCATTGTTATCCAAATATGGGTTCGACTGGTTTGTCTTCCTTCTTTCAAGTAAAAACTTTGTCTCTCACTGAAACTGCACTCCAAGTAAGATTGCAAACAAGTTAAAGCTCTACAATTTATCTCGGTTTAATTCCGTTATGAATTTCAAGCCACTTGAATAATCAATTGAAAATAGTTGAAGAATCTGTATAAACAGTTTGTTATAATTTAACTAACTAATTCTATGTATTTTATTTAGGTAGAAGGAGAATTTGCCATACATTGTACATCATCGCATTTGTTTATAGTTATTGCTACAAATAAAAAGGTTTCGATTTACAGAGAAGACTCATTTGAACTATTGTGGGATATTCAAACAAGTGAATATTGATTTTAATTTGTCATTCAATAATTGGTAACGTAACAAGAGTATGACTGTAGATTATAAATTAATCGATCATAATTGTTTTATTGTAGACGAAGAAGTTTGCTGTATTTCTCTGACAGATGATTCATTTATTTTATTGGTTGCTGAAGTCTCTGGACAATTTCAGCTGTTTCATATTCCATCAAAGACATTTTTATGGAGTCATGTAAGAATATATTTTACAAATATTTAAATTTTGAATTTGTACATTGTCAATTAGTCCTATTCCTTGCTTATTGTTAACTTCTGATTTAGTTTTAAATTGTATATTGTGTGTAAAAACAAGTTTGGATTAAAGTCAAGTATGGGATGATGGTAGGTATATTGACATTTCTTTTTAGCGACCACAAAATTGGTCATTAAACTATTGATATATATTGATAGTCGTCTAAAAATAACATTATTGAATACAAATACATTTTAACTATGTAACATACAAATTCTAATGTTGTTAAAAAGGAATTAAATGATTTTAGTTATTTAAATTACCTATTTGAGTATTAAAAAGGAGTTAAATAATTTTTAATTTAAAGAAATAAAAATTGACTTATTGCATAGTTCAATTTCTCTTAAAAGCAGATAATCTTTTTTAAAGGCATTGAGTAAGTTACAAAGAAATTTGGAAGTAATTTGATATCGGGGGTAATTGCGTCTAGCAGCGTTTGCTGTAGTTGGAATGGAATTCAATATGGCGGCCAAATGGTAATTTAATGATACACAATAATTTTAAAGAATTGTTTTGAAATACATTGACATGTATTTCAAATAAAGGATATAGGAAGAGATTGAGAATAACCTAGATTAATCAATAAATAATGAATATCAATAATATGTAATAAAAAGTAACATGTAGTAAGAATAGTATGATAAGCAGCATATATAATAATCTTATAATATTATTTTATCGTAATTATATATAATATTCATATAGTGCGATTTAATAACAGTTATCAGAAATAATAATCATAGAATATAATTTAATAAGAATTGTTAAAAAGAATAATTGGCGAATTGAAAAGAAATAAAAATAATGCAGAAGATTATGGTTCAAGTGTAGTATAGGGGGCCCTCTTCAGATTTGGCGGTTTTTCTGTAGATTTGGCGATTTTTATCAAAAATGCCATGGGGAGATAACGAATTCATTCTGGCAAACTGTTTAATTTGGTAACTCTTGATTTTTTATTTGTGGTCCTATGCAGATAAGGTTACATGTTCTTTTTAAAAATTGCTATTGGTTATTTAATAAAATAGCAGATAATTTGAGCTCGAGCAGACGATGTTAAAATTAATTATTCGAACTTTAATTTATTTTTTCATTTTCAAAGTTATTTTCGTCCTCGTAAGATCTAAAACTGTGAAAAACAATTTTAATCATTCCATTTTCCTGCTTTTTTGTTTTTTCTTCAACTTATCCTGAAAAGTATGTCTGAAAGATATGATTTGCGTTTTTTTATGAATTGGAACAAAAGTGAAAATTGAATGTGATAAGAGTGATGTATGAAAAAAGGACTGATTGCTGGCAGCGCTGAATGTTCGGTTTTCAAAAAAGCAATGCGTCTGATGAAAAGGAATTCAAGTGACTGGTATATTTGGGAATGCCGGAAGAGAGGAGAGAATGGACATCTCACAAGGAGATCTGTTAGCAAGAATAGCTGGTTTGAGGAGAGTAAGTTGAGTATGATTTAAATTCTTAAATTGACCAATATGTGGGTGCGAAAGGCCAACTGTGACTTCATTGCTTTTGAACTAAATGTAGCAAAGAAAACAGTCACGGATTGGATGAATTTTTGTCGAGAAGTATGCTTGGAAATGTGTATGTACAAAAGCTCGATGCTTGGAGGTACGGATGTGATTGTAGAAATAGACGAGAGCATGTTCGGTAAAAGGAAGTACAACAGAGGCAAACGAGTGAAAGGAACCTGGGTGTTTGGAGGCATTGAAAGGTCAACGAATAAGTGCTTCCTCCATGTGGTTCAGGATAGGTCGAAGGATACTCTTCTCGCATCAATCAAGAGCAACATAAAGGAGGTACAACCATCATATCGGATTGCTGGAAATCTTATGATTGCCTGGAAGATGAAGGTTTCCTTCATCTTTCAGTCAATCACAAAATGTACTTCAAAGATCCAGAAACGGGCGCTCGCACAAACTCTATCGAGGGTTCGTGGAGCGCCATTAAAAAATCTCTACGTGGAATCCACAGGTGTGATGATCAATTTGATTCTTACCTTGCGGAGTTCATGTGGAGAAAACTAAAGCGACCCAGCAATCTGAATGACCTATTCACTGCCTTTTTAGAGGCAGTGAAAGAAATATACCGTCCTTTAAAAGAACTCACCTGAACACAGGTAAGCCTACTTCTGGAATATTCTACTTTTACGATTACTTTTTGCTTAAAAAACTTAATTTTTTAATTTTATGTATTGATGATATATTAAAAATATTTATTTTTATTTCACATAAATATGTATTAATTTTTCTTTCAAAATTACAATTTTCAATTTCTTGGAACATCTAACAATAAACCATGTAGCTTGGCTTACGATTCCGATCACCAAAAATACCCATCGCCGAAAAAATTACCTTGGCGACCGCTCTTAGTCGCCAAAAAAAGGACTGCGTCTAGTGGCCCCCTATACTACACTTGAACCTAAGATTACTCGTATTGCATAATCATGAATAAATTACATAAAAGCTTTAATTAAACAACAAAAATAGTTATAAATAAATAACAGTAATAGTTATAAATAAATAATATTAATTATAAATAAATAAGAAAATAAGTATTAATATTTATAAATTAAAAAAAAACAATTATAAGTAATGAATAGTAGATTATTAAAGAAGTAATAATTTCATTTTTGTATTAAATTATCAATTAAATAATTACATAATGTATGTTAAAATTAATTAAGAATTTTAATTACAAAGTAGTGAAAGCTTGCAATATGAAACTTGGACTGCAAGTACCTTGAACGAATTGCATCGAACAAAGAATGTAAAAAAAAACATTTTTAAAACGTAAAATAAAACAAAAGTAAACAATTTGTAGTGATAATTAAAAGCACAACACTTATTCTTCTAAGAAAAAAATATTCTAGTACTCACACTTATTTTTAGAAATATCCATATTTGAAAACAGCACAGAATTATACAGAAGAAGCAAACACTTGAAAAATTACACTGAAAATGGTTCAATTTTTACAGAAATTAGAAATTTTTATTAAAATCGTCCGAAATTAAAAGGGTTACAGTGGGAAAAAACCAATAAAAGTTATTTCTAATGTATGTTATCCCCATGGCAACTACATCAACAGACGATAAAAATATTAAGGTAACAATATTTTAATGTTATCGCCCATCTTGGTAAACATAAACAACAACTCGACGCTATTACCCCCGACATCAAACTAGCACTAGAAATTTATTAAGTTTTTGCTAGTTTTCATCCTTTTTCCCCTATGAACTTCACATAGAAATTCATTATTACACCTTCGTCCTCTATGATGCGCGTAATATTTTCCTGGATGGACTCAAAAGTATGTTTCATGAAGTTCTCTGAAATTTCAGTCTCAAACGAAATGAAATCATTCTTGGCCTTTTGAATTCGTATATGTTTCATTCCTTAAAAATCCGGACTGGTGTTGCATATCTGGTATTAATTCATTCTCTTGCAGCATTCTGGAAATAATCCTTCAGTCAAATCTTTTACAACTAGAACAAATGATAGAACATTTCAATGGAAATTAATCAAAAGGAATTTTGGTTTTTCCTTAGCAGACAGAAACAAATAAGATAACCTGTTATTTAGCTAAGTTTTCAATGAACATACTCACTAATACTGTAGCACTTGGAAAAAATTTCTTTTTTTAAAAAATTGGTATGAAGAACCAAGAATGACTTAAGCTGGGGTATTTCACATTTCAATTTAATCATGAATATTTTACAGTTTGTATGAATCAAATCATTATTGGACCTTTAAATTGCCATATTTGCTTAGTCTTGCTTCACCCTTGCGTTGGTGTGTATTATAAAAGCATAATTTTTTTAAAACAAATGTTAGAGACATTAAAATCCTTATTGAGTTCAATTTTTTTAACATCTAGAAATAGCATTAAATTACTCCCACAATATATTCAAATTTAAAGCCATTGCTACCCAAAAAAGGATCATTTTGAAATGGTATAATTCTCTAAAAATGATGAATTTTGTTAAAATAATAAATTAGAACATTGATATAAATTAATTTTAATCAATTATATAAATACAAATAGAAGAGAAATGGTAGATTTCCTTAAAATAAAATAATTTTGATATACCTTAAAATCCGGCGTATAATGTGTACTTTGAACACAAAAAATAAGATCGAAATTTAAGGGTGCGCATTATATGCGGGGTATAAAAACAATATCTTTAAAGATAACAAAATAGATGAGCATAAAAAAAACTACTTCTATATGCATCGAAATTCCGTTTGTTTCAAAGAAACGACTTACATTATGAACTAAAAGAGTTGTAGTTCTAGAAGTATACTATTTTTTCAAAAGTCTGGAAGAATACCACGAATGAATTATTTCGAAACATAAGAGCAATGTATACTAATATTTCAGATTTCTTTGTTAAAAATGGGGTGCGCGTTATGCGGCGAACATACCTAAAATTAAAAAATTCAGCTTGAAAGTATAGGTGCGCGTTATACGCCGAATTTTACGATAAGTTAATTTGATCATAATCTTCTATTTTATATAATTACCGTATTTTCCTGTATGTAATCCACAGCAGCGTATTATCCGCAAAGCCTTTTTTTTTTAGTAAAAAAAAAACATTGTATATAATCTGCAGCGGCGTATAATCCGCAGCAGTTTTTATGGTGAATAATCCAAAATATAAACTGCGGATAATGAGTGGAATATAAGATAAAAAATGCACAATATCATTAAAAATAGAAGTAAGAAATTGTTCAGAGAAAAAAATTTATTATGAAATGTCTTTTTAAATATGTATTTTTTACGATAATCTCAATAAAACAAAAAAATTCTTTACTACTGCCATCTATGTTTTGAGTTGTTAAACAAAACATTCCGCGTGGAAAAAATCTTTTTTTTTAATTTAGCAAGTTAACAGCAAAAAAATTAATATCGAGACTGCTTTCCCACTCTCTCTTTCTTTTAAAATCCATTTATTTATTTCTTCCTCTAATTCTGGCCAGTGTGGTCTTTCATGACAAACAGCTCTTTAACGTCAATCACAATTTGCGCAGTTGGTCTAGTTTTTTCTCCACAAACGAATATTTGATTAATCAACGTTGAAAACCTTGCATCTTCCCGATTTCTGACTTCGGTAGCCTTCTGTATAACTTTTAACATGAAGTTTGCATTCAACATGATGAAAATTTTCAAAGGGCGTAATAGATCTAGTCGAGAGAAAATTAGAAATGGCGCCAGCGACTAGTGACTGTTTTTTCCTTCAGAGGAATCAAATTCGTTTTTGAATGCAATTGGACAAAAAATAGTTTGGCTGAAATAGGTCATCTGAGTCTTGAAAGCGCCATCTATTATTTATTTTATAAAACATAAATGGCATTTCTTTCAAAACTTTATTGTTAGCTTTTGTGATGGAGAATGTTTTTTCTCAGATAATCTGTGGTGGGGTATAATATGCACAAAACGAAATTTGAAACTTTTTTAACACATAATCTGTGAATTATATACAGGAAAATACGGTAGAAGGGAATGTATTAACTTTAACATAAAGAAATGTCCTTTTCTATTGAAAGAATTTAATATAAAGACTCTACCTTTGCTATGGTCTTTTTGCTGTAACCTCTGGTGTAGATAGTCCTGAGTGGGTCCTGTATCAAAATTTCTTATGGGCCTTTCTTTGTAAAATAAATTAAAGGATTGCCTTAATAAAACTTATTTTAAAGTATCACATGTTGGGGCTCTGTATCATTGATACGGCCATAGCTACGCCCCTGGCTGTAACCAAGGAGTCGGAAACCTTGCAACTGCAATGTGCCAAATCAATCTAACCAATATGATTCAAAGTGCCTTTTCTGTAGGAAGTATTTGAAACAATTCGATTCTGCTATAATTAAGCAGAGTTAAGGAAAAAGGTCAAGAATATGAGTTTAGAGTTTTTTTATATTAATTTTACATTGTTTAAAGATATTTATTAACATAAAATTAAACTACATGAATACATTTATTCCTTCAACCTAAATAAAAACTAAAATTGTACATATATAATGTATTTTTAAACATATTTATTAAAAAAAAAACAACTTAAAATGTAAGTATTCCCCTTCAGTATAGTGAAATATTAAAGAATATTTTAATGGGAACCTTGCCCAGCACCACTGTACTTATAGCAATATCAGGGATTGGCACATGATTTTGAATGTTCAGTTAAACAACTTTTTTGTGAACTCAAAATATATTTCATTAAAGAAAAGATTTGTTCACATTGATATGTAGAACCAAAAGTGGAAAGAAGTGTACATGCAATTTTCTTCAAACAATTAAATCTTTCCGTCAATGACATCTGATTATTTAATATAGCTGTCAATTTATCATTAGAGTTATCCTTCAGATTTTTTTGTAATTCTGTGAATGTTGCTTTTTATTATTCTGAAGATGTTAGTCTAATAATTTCCATTTCTAAATTATCAACTACCATCCACTCAAAAATTGACAAATTTGTAGAATAGTGTAGAGGGCCACCAAGAATTGTATAGTGTGCCAAATGTGGCACACATGCCATAGGTTGCTGACTCCTGCTGTAGTCGAATAACTATGTTTGCAAGTTGTGGCTAATATTGTTTCTTTTGTGATGAGTTTTGATGTCACTAGAGATCTGTGTAGAGAGGCTGCACATTAAATCTCATCCATGTTATTTGACTATGATTTAAAATTATGAGGTTCGTTGCAAATGGTTTTCATGCTGTTATGAAATGTGGCATTAATAAACAGTCAGCTCTTACACCATTGTTATTGATCATGTTTGGGCTCATTAAAATGTATATTTTTGCCACATCTTTTGGACATTTATTTTTAGACACAATCAAGTATCAATTTTTACTTAAGTCATGACTGCTTTCTTATTTCATTCAATTGGACAAAAACTGTACCAGTTGAATTTTTACTTAACCTTGGTACCATTGCAGTTGTCTATGTAATAAATAAAACCATTAGAAATTATCAGATATAGAATGACAAAAAATAAAGTAAGATTACATTTTGCCCTTAAGGTGTACGATTGTATACTTGCTATGTTAACCTCTCTATGTTGGTAACAAAAATAAAATGCTGCTAAGCAGTAATTCAACCCATGAATAAAGGCATGAGGTTTTTAAGTTTTTACATTTGTGGCAAAGTAAAATCCTTATGAACCCACTATTTTACTGGTACCAAAAAATTATACCAATCCTTATCAACTTTCCTAGCATTATCGAAAAGCTTTACTAAGTTGTGTTTTTTAAAATTGAAAATAGTTATTTTGCAATGTCAAAAACATTTTAAAAATGCTTAGTTTTGGAATGGAAATATTTAAAATAATTCATGTTTGTTAAAATAAAGTTCTTATTTATTATTTTTTCTTTTTGAAATTTTTTTTTCCTTTTTTTAAAATAGAAGTGTCAAAAAGCAGAATCATCTTTAATGATAAATGAAGCAATCTTTGCAATTGATTCTGTTGGTATGTAAATTTCAATTTCCTTCTCAATTACCTTGTTTATGCTGCGTAATAATATATATACATATTATTTATGTACTGTTTACTTTTGTTTTAGGTTCTTTGAAAATGTATATTCTTACAACAGAAAAAATTGTTTTTGAATACTCAAATATTCCTGTTTCTGTATTATATAAAGGTGAGACTGTCAATCTTATCTCACAATATTTTTTTATAAATATTTTAAAATTCAGTTTATATTGGAGTTTTTTTTTTTGTAATAGAATTGTCTCAAGTATCCTGATTTAGGTACATCACCTGTAATTAGTATTTAATTTCTTTGTACTTTTCTATAAACGAGAGGTATCGATTGCTTAGGTAAGCATAAAATATTGAATCTATTTTTTGTATGTGTGCTTATTTTTTATTGTTGTCATTAAGCAATTACTAATGGCATATTCTGTCACATTTAAATGATTTTTAATAAAATTATGACCATATCTTATTTACAAGAGTTCTAATTTTTGTGTTTTTAATTTTAATGTCATGAATTAAGTTGTATTTTCAAAATATCACCATTTCAAAATACTAGGTTTATCAATTTCTTTCTTGTTTCTAATGCCACCTGTCTGACGTAGTTAAATCGAGGTCCATGAAATTCATCGTGGCAAGGGGCTAGAGGTACGTCTGTTGGCCTTGAGCACCATACAGGTGACAGTACGATTTAGCTCGACGAAATTCCCCGAAGGGACGATAGATGGCGACACCACCATCTCCACCTCCACAATTTCTGCATGGACTGAAGGGGAGGGAAATATTCTCCAATCCCTGCATTTGTGACTCAGCCCACAAGACTTCGGACCCACTGATTTAACGAGCACGTACTCCGTGTGTACTTGTAGGGTATTTGGTGGCATCAAACCCAGGCCTTCCGGTCTGGAGTACGATGCTCTAACCACTAGGCTACTCACGGCCCAAATCTATTTTGTATAAGTGAGGAGCGAGAGCTTCCCAGAGCTTTTTTCTTAAATCTGTGATTGTATGCATAAGTTTTTTTTTTTATTTCTTAATAGGTGTTTTTATGTTTCAAAAAAATCATCGGTTGGTTGGTTTTTTGTCCAGGAAGTCAAATGGATTCATGACTGCTAATGATGGTTTTAGTCAGCTTCACTATGTTCTCTGTGTGGAGATCTCCATGAAATGGGTATTCTCTGATGTTCTGGAGACATGCTAGTATTGTTGGACAATTGAAATATGGCTTGGAGAGTTGGGACAATTTCTACATTTTACATATCATTACAATCATTCTATTGTCTACATTTATTTTCATGTCTCCGAAGTGGCCTGTTCTCAATCATGTAATTATCTTTGTGATTTCTCGGTTGGAATTAATTTTGCATATTTGTTGATTTACCTTAATGGTTTTCTGTTTAAGTCGATATACGACGATGGTGTATGCATCATCGATTGTAGTATGGCTTTTGGAATTGTTGTTGTTTAAGTCTCTTGCCTCTTTAGCCAGTTCATCAGCTGCTTCATTACCTTCAATTCCTATATGTGCAGGCATCCACTGCATGGTACATGTTTTCCGCATTTGACAAATTTTTGCGACTAGTTGGTGATTTTCCTGCATGAGCTTCAAGTGTCCATGTAAAATTGTCTCTAGAGCAGCCTTGGAGTCGCAGTATATTATCAATCCTTTGCCTTTGTTTATATCATTCAAGTTGTTGTATTCCTTCAGAGCTTCTTGAATGGCATTCAGCTCGCACATAAAATTGGAAGCTATGTTACTTGCACGATATCTTAGTTGTTTGCTTGAATTATCTAAAAGCACAATGTAAACTTTGGATCCTCCTTTGAGGATGGTTTCATCTCAGGAGCCATCTGTATAAATTTGGGCAAGTTCGTTTTTGGAATATGTCTTGATTGTTCTGAGTCCTTTGGTTTTAACAACATCTAGAGCTTCTTTTTTTTTTTAACAATGTTCAACTAAATCAAATATGATTTTAGTGTTGGTTGGAATCTAAGAGGGAAGTAAAGGCTGGCAGTACTGTGCAAGAAGAGTGTTTGAGTTATAATTTTTTTCTGATCTCATCTTTGTATGTCAGAGTGAATGACCTCTTGAGTCTTGACTTCTTGTTCCAACTGCTGAGTTCTTTTGAAGATGTGCTCAGTTTCTCGACTGTTTGCTTTATTAGTGAACTTAATTATAAGGTATTTTCTTTGTAGTAGAGTTGGGAGTCTACATTTCCATTCTGCCTTTAAGTTGTTGGTGGATGAAATGGCTCCTAAAATGCTTTTTTCTGCTTTTGCCTGTATCTTGTTGATATTTTCCAATGCAGTATCAAAGGTGTGTGCCCAAATAAGTGCCTCATATTCAAGATTTGGTCTAATCAGTGCAATGTAGGTTGTTTTTAGTGTTTTCAGATTGGTTGCCCAGTTTGTGCCGCAGAGGCTTTTTATAATTCTGAGCTTCTGAAATGCTCTCTTGGAGCAGTTTTCTAGATGTTTAGTAAAGCATAGCTTGTGGCATCTAAGGTTACTTCTAGAAATTAGGGGGAATTTTCTGGCAATTGGGTCACCATCCATTGATATAACTAGTTTAAAGTACTTCCTATGTTTTCTACCTGTAGAGAAAACTGTGTAATTTGCTTTGAAAGGATTGATCTTTAATTTGACTTCTCATGGAAAAATAGTTGCCAGAGCCCCGAAAGGTTGGACTTCTGCCTTTTGGTCCACACGGGAGGTATTTTATTTCCCTCCTACCAACTACCCAACAGAAATCAGATAGAGGCATTCCCCTATCCACTACCCAGGGGACGCTCCACTCTAGCGGTTACAGGCTCTCCCGAGGGAAAATTATCAGTTCATTTTATTAAAATAAAAGCATAGTGAAATATTATATGTAATTTTAATATAAATTGATCTATACTATAGGTAATGTAACAAGTTTAATTTTTCAAATACACAAAGTTTATTCCTCTCTTTTCAATTTATCCAATTTGTATAGCTTACAATTTAAAATTCTTCTAAAATATATGTTGTATTTTGTTTTTTTATCTGTGGCACTTTATCATCAATATATTTATTATATATTTTTATTGTAAAAGGAGTATGCTGAGATTAAAATTTTCGGAGCTGTAAAATATGTAAGGATTAAGATATCTGTCAACACATATGTACAGTGCTTTCTTCACATATTAGTAATTTGTAAATGTTGGCTGGTATTACATAAATGATATATTCTATTCGAGGCAGTAAAAGCTTTTAATATTTTTGTAGTGTTGTATATTTTATTGTGATTGTCTGTTTTTATGAAAATTAAAACCCCTCAGTATATCTACTTGCTTGATATCACTACAAGTTGAGATTAAGTTAATTTTGCACTCTTTTATTTTCAACATTTAGTATTTTCTGATGGCTCTGCCACAGCTTTCTTTGGTAGGGCTGGAGCTGGTGCTTTTTCCAACTCTTTTAACCTTAAAGAACCTCTTAGTGCCTGGTCAGACAATTTTGATGGTTAGATTTTTGCAACATTTATGGATTTTAGAGCTGTTAGTGCTACTCCTGGCCAAAATATTGTAATATTCATTGATTCTCAGGTTGCAATTATTAATTTTTTTAAACTTGAGGTTTCAATATACTTGTAATTATATTCCAAACCCTAATGACTTGGTAAAAATACAAAACTGAAAAAATTATATTTAAAATAATTATTAATTATTCAAAAGCAATATTGTTTTAAAAATTTGCCTAAGTGATGTGAATTTTATTATTCTGGAATATCACAAATTGCAGTTAGTTAACAGAAAAATAAATTTATGTATTAAATGTAAAGTTGTATTAAAAAATAAATAACATATTTGAAAGGGGGAAAATAGAATTAGTGCTTATGTGGACGGACAGTGCAAATAAAATCAGAAAGAAACTGAAATCTTGTCTTTTAACATTTTTGCATTTCATAGTGTGGGGAATCAATGGGGACTGAAAGACTCATCAATCGAGTTCCATCAAAGATTTATCTATCAAGTTCTTGATTGGAAAGGAACTAGGCTTGTCTGTTAAATCTTTTGTTATAACAGAATGGGGATCTGGTTTGGGACTGGAAAAGTCTTAGTTCTGCAATTGAGTTCTTTACTTTCACAGTGAAAGTAAATGGTTTGGAATTGAAAAATAATCGCAGATATCTGTCTTCCAAGTCTTTTACTCTACTCACCGAGAAATAGTGGCTTAAAATAGCAAATAATAGGTTTCTGATGAAGTAGAGACTCCGGTGCTCTCACTTGTTAGGAGGAATAGATTTAAAAGAGCACATTCTTTGGATCCATCTGCCTACTTACAATGTTTATAATATATATATATATATAATCCCTATTTGGTAGAATATATGCTTTTTTGTGCAAGAGGCTAATGATTGTCACTAAGCTTTTTATTTTTAATTTCATGTTATAATGTATAAAATTATTTTTAGATTAATATATGAATTTGATTTTTATATAGAAATCGAAAATGGTAATGTCCAAGCAGTTTTTGATGTAAGTTAAAATTTTTATTAGAATCATTCACTAAATATTTATTTTGAAATTAATTTTTATACATTTTTCTTTTCTTTATGAAGCAAAATAGGACAAATAAAGATTTTATATTCATTTTTTTTAGGCTGTTAATTTGAAGGAATTTGATTTACAAGCTTTATATCCAAAACAAGAAATAAGAAGCATTTTTCGAACATTTTTTGATTCATCCATTGGATTGAGCATTCAGTCAACTGCTGATGCTATGGACTTAAGTTTCTTTTCTTCAGAAGATATTGCTAACTGGGATTTAGAAGTAAGTTTTTTTTTTAATCTTGTGAATGTTTTTTTTTTTAAGAATGAATATTATCTTGTTATTTAACTTCTTAATTGCAATGAATATTTTGATAAATTCAATATGAAAAATTAGGCTTCAGAGCAAAATAGTGTTTTCAAAAAATAATTTATAAAAAAGTATATCCATTTTAACCAACTTGTATTACTTATTTTTATTTTAAAATAATATTTAAAGGGCATAAATTTTTTCAGCATTTTATAATCCATTTTGATTTTATTTTTTATGGAAATATTTTTATTCAAATGCTTATTTCTATGGAAAAATCAAATCTTTGGAGTAAAAAAAGGAATTTTTTACCAAAAGTTACGCACAAACATGTTTACTTTTTGATATAATTGCCTTGAAGGTTCAGGCATTTGTCTTGTAAGTTGTCCTCTTTGAAAAATGTTGTTGTTGTGAGTGATGTCAGATTGATTGATAGTTGCTTTGAAGCTTGTCATTTGTCGGGAACCGTTCGAAATAAAAGAGGAATAGGAGAAATCTGAAGATGTCTATTCATGACAACTTTACATGTTTGCCCTCACGGTGCTGTACCAAGCAGCTTCTGTAGCAGTTTCAAAGGAATGTGCGTGATCACTTTGTGTATAGCTCTGAGGTTTCTCTGGGTGATTTTCGTCTCTTACCTAAATTGAACTGACTAGGAGGCCAAAGCTTCCAAACCTATGAGTAATGTTCAGTTCCACCTTGCATCAATAGCAACAGCATTTTTTAAGAGGGCATTGCAATGCTTGTCTACTGAGATAACCTAAATTTTCATGGTGATTTTGTTGGGGGGAAAAAGCCTTGCTTGTATCTAACCTTTGATAAAAAAAATTCATTTTTTTTCTATATTGCCTTTTTATAGTTTGCAACAGGCTGAAAAAAAATGTCCCTTTTGTAGAATATTTATTGAAGTGTAATTTTTTTCAATGAAAATAATTTAAAGACTAATATTTTAAATTTTCCTTTTCTTCCAGACTGATTGGGAATACAATCCTGCGGAGGAAAATTTCTTTAGTTGTTTTGATTTTTCTGGTCAGTGTTTTTCTATTTCTTTGTCAAAAAGCTGTTGAAATTGTATTAACCCCTTAACAGTTTCTTTTTTTTTCTTCCAGAATTCAATCCAAGGAATGGCACATTTTTTGATTAATTTCACAATTTTAAGTAGGAAATTATTATTAAAATAAATATTTCTAGTATTTATAGGATTCAGAGTATTAGGTCTTTGTAACTTAAATGGAAATAATAGCGTTTTCCTTGTCTTTTTTTTCTTACATGAATACTTAACAGGGAAGCTACACTCAATGCTGTAAATATATATAAAAAAAAGTACAATAACTTTATTACAATGCCTGTATTGGGGTACCGGCCAAGCAGTAGCATCCCGAACTTAATGCCCTTATGGGGTACAGGCAAAACAGGGGAGGTTCTTAAATTAATATTTTATGTAATGTATCCTTTTTATTTTCATTTAATATTTAAATGTTATTTTGAAGATTAAATATAAAAATCACTTTAAAATTTGAAATTTATGAATGTTTATGATAACACATTGTTTATTATACTTACATGTTTTGATTGTAGGATATGGAAATGCAATAAAAGCAGTTAATACTAGAGATGGAAAATATATTGTATTCCTCAATGAAGAAGTGAGAGGTTTTTCCTTTTTTTTTTAATAAATTTAATTGCTTGTGTTTAGATTTTAGATTTAGTTTTAATCAAATTATTTCCTTAAGTTTTTTTTCTGCTTGAATATTGTTCCTTTTTTATGGTATGGTGCATCCTTATATCTATACATACTTGAAATATCTTATATGAAAATATGTCTGGTAAAAATTAAGTTAATAAGCTTCATTTGAGCACTTTTTTCTGCCAGTACTTTTATCCTGCCTATTAGCTCCTGGTCACTGAAAATATGTTATAATAATTTATAAATTAAAGAAGTTTTTAGAAATTTTAAATGTTTGGATGAGTTTTTATTCCAAATATTTTAATTTTTGAGAAATTTTGAATTTTTTTTTAGTTTATGTATCATGACCTTTTTTTCTTCAGATCTAGAATCAGTCTTAATATTATAACTGTTCATACTTCACCCCTAAACCATTTTGCCCATACCGTGTACGGGATATCCAAAATTGGTTGCAACTGGTAGGTCTATATGTTGTATGGCACCACTGTTTTCTCTTTCCCTTTTTTGATTTGCTCGTATTTTTAATTTTTATGGAAAGATTATTTAATATAAGTTTTTTTAAAAAAAAATGTCATATAATTTTATAGTCCTTTAGTGTTTTCTGGATTTTTCTTTGTGCAGAAGTAGGAATTTTTTTTTCTGATGAAGCTTGGAATTTAAATTTTTAAAATATTTCTTCAGCTATTTGCAGCATTTGTGTATTTTGTCTGATGCAGTTCTTTTTAAACTTATATGTGCAATATATGAAAACATTTTCTTTTTAGAGGATTAACTGAATTTGTGTACACATTCAGAACTATTTTCTAATTATCTGGATTATTTTTCAGATGAATCATGCAATGTTATCAGCATATTTTTAAAGTTTTAAAACTGTTAAAAACAGATGAAAAGCATATTACAGAAATATTTTTTCTACATTTTGGGCTTTGTGTGCTATATGAAACTCGTATGTCATCTATTGTGAGAAAGGAGCTGAAGACACAACTTGAGATTAAACTTGATCTCATCGACTGCATTATTGAAAAATATTCAGGAATAAATTTTATACATGAGCAACCAGGATCCGAGTCTAATTTTCGTAGAACAACAGAGATATTTTAATGAACCTTTTGTTTCCACCAATAAAAAACAGATCGGCTTGGCAATGTGCAGTTTGTTTGAGAAAGAAAGAAAATAGAAAGAGTATCCAATGAGAGATGAAATATTGCTGTCCTGATTATGTTATTGAACTTTGCTTCACCCCATGCTTCAAGTTGTATTTCACCATAAAGATTTCTTAATTGTTTAAAAAACTGTGAACATCAAAAATTTCAGTATGTATGAGAGAAATTTTTTATAAGATGTATAAAATATCCTTCCATGCATGCAGATTTGAATTTACAAAAAGTGCACACTTAGAGATTTTTGTGTTCCAAAATTATGAGCTAAAAATGGTTTAAAAACTTCAAAATTGAAAATTAAAGTTCTTCCATTTTTTTTATTCTATTAAATATGATATTTAATTGTATGCTACAAATTGTCTTTTTTTTTTAAAAAAACATTTTGGGTAAAAAGTTGATCGATTAATGGGTTAGCTAAATTTTTTTTTATTGGTATAAAGATTGATCAATTCATTCAAAATCCTTCGAATAGCAAGGCTTAATTTGATGAGATTGGGCATTATTATACATCAGAATTGAATACATCATCAATAACACCAATATTAGGATAACAATCTCCATCCAACATTTCTCTACAATCAAGAGTTCCTTCTCGGGGCATATGCAACACATTGTTTAGTGGGACTGATGCTAGTTAAGTCTGTCAAGGGTCAAAATCCTCCTGTTGGGATGTTGTGGAAGTCTAAAGAGGAGGGTGCCGACTCAGGTGCTATCCTTGTCACTTGATCATGGTTCAAAATTATAAGGTACATCACCAATAGCCCTTGTGTTGCTTCAGAGTGTGAAATGAATTAATATAAATTTAGAGGCATATATGTAAGAAATTGATCCTACCTCCTCTATAAGTGCCTTTCAACAGTGTTAGATTGGTAGTATCCTAGTGCATGTTCTTTTGAGATTAGCATTTGACTTGAATCATTCTCCAAAGTAAATCAAGACTCGTCCCATTGTTGTTTTGTCCAAGTAACATGTTGGCTTTCTCAAGGTAAAGAGCCACTTTGTCATCATTTATGAGGCATACATATAAGAGGGCATCTGTTGTACAGACATCTTGATTAGGTAGATATCTGTATACTGGGGTATATAGCAGACATTATTCCTCTTTTGTTGCACAGTGATCTGAAATTGAGGCAAGTAGTGGTTCTTTCCTTTGGGCCAGAACTAGAAAATGATGTTGTTCAAGAGTTGTAATCTGTAGGCAATCAGGAATAGGTTTGTGTGATACTAAATTTTTAGATTCAAATTGATCACAGTCAAACAAAAAAAATTCAGCATTGATTGCGGGATATTTACCGTTTCCTATAACTATGTGTAAAAAAATAGTGATGAGTTTGTTTCATTTTTGTCTGAATTTACATTCGTTAATGGTAAGCATGAAAAAACTGGTTGTTCCTCAACTTTTAGAAGCCATTGTATTTTAAACCAAGTTTTCATGTTTTATTCTTTAATAAACAAGTATTTAATTATTTTCAGTTATAATTTCTTGATTCCAAATGAGTTAATAAATGTTTATAATATAAACACATTGATGAGAAGTTTTTGTGAATGTAAAAAAATTTGCCTTTAAAATCTTTTTCTTATAACCTTTGGTGAACTGAAGTGAAACTCATTTGACAGATTAGATATTTTTCAGTATCTTAACTTATGCTAAAAAAAATATTTGGTCTGTTGGAAAGTTCTGTCTATTTCTAGAATAAAACAAAATAAATGATTTGAATTATCCTGAATGAACTATTGAATAATATAATTGCTGTCATTTTTCGACTTGACAGCATTATGACAATTTATATAAATGATTTTTAAAAATTGCCTTGTCCCTAGAGGTGAAAAATTTAACCATTGTTTGTCTGATATCTTTTGTTTTTGAATTTTTAGCCCTGCAAAATTTTTGTTGGGACAGAAACAAGTAATGATCAGAGGGCTCTAAGTTTGAAGAGTAGGGTCCTCTCTGAGAGATTATCTTCTTTAGATGAGTACAGGTGTCACAAACCCAAGGTACCCTAATGATCTTTTCCTTTTCCCAAGGGGTTTACTGTCTTAGGTAAACTCAGGGGTCACTAACCCGGGGTACCCTAGTAATCCTTTCTCTAATTTTGACCTTTCTTCTTGTCATCTCCTTTTTTTTCTCTTTCGTTCCTTTCCCTGTCAAGATCACAGATAAATCGTTTTTAAATATGCTTGAGTACAATTCTAGATATTATTTGTTTTGATTGAATTATATAATTTATTAGTATTAAGTTTAATTATCCTTTGCAATACGTTAATTTAATTATATTTTTTATCAAATTTCTTTCCCTTTTTTTGATGTTTATTTGTTTTTACTAATATTCTTGGTTTTCTGACCCACATGTGATGTGTGTGGAATCCTTTAAAGAGGAAAATGATGTCCTTTTGCGTTCCCTTTAGCCCATGGTTCGCTGTAGATGAAAGTGAACCTGCTCCTGTCAATCGGCGGGTGATATTGATTATGCAGTGCGTTCTTTGTATTGAACACTGCCAGTCTCTTTTCTTGGAGTGTTCCAAGAAAAGAGCCTCCAAATATTAGCTTTTTATTCATTTCCAGCATTTTGAATGCCCCATATATACAGTGTTCTCTTATTTGGGTTCAACTTTGGCTTAGAGGTAGAGGGGAAAGGTTTTCTGGGTTCACAATATGCCCTTTTCTTTACTATGTTTTCGTAGGTAATCCACTTTTCATCCCCAGTTAACACCCAGTCCATGATGGGGCTAATTTTGTTAAATGCAATCAGAGATATGCATATAATAACACGATCATTCAAATTTTTGAAGCTTAAAATTTTTCTTTATTTCTCACTTGGCATCTTTGAACAATTTTTTTAATTTATGTATTTAAAAATTATATTCTGGCATTTCACATACAGTGTTTCTATTCAAGAAACTGATACAAAATGAAATTGTGTACATAATATTCACATAATTTTAAAAATTTAAATTTTTTAAAAAAAATTTGGAAAATTTTAAAATAATACTCTTTTTGCATTTATTAATTTTTTAACTTGAAAATTTCTTGTAATATTCCTAAGAATGTTTTAAACAACTTTAGGGATAAATTTTACAATAACTTAAATAGTTTTGGAGGGAAAAAAATATGTTGATATGTATGTTAAAATTTGACGAAAAAGCCAAAATCTACATTTTAATTTTTTTGAAAAAAAGTATTAAGTTTACAGCAAAATCCATCCCTAATTTGTTACATGCATTATATATAACACAGGGGGAAATGAAAGTGATTGGTAAATAATTGTGGAAGAAGAAGCATTTTGAATGCAAAAACAAAAACAAAAAAAAAAAAAAAAAAACGCAAATTGAGAAAAACCATTTTAAAGTTTATAGTTAAAAAAAATTATTTATAAGCTTGAATAAAAATAAAATATTACTTAAGAATATTAGCTACATATTTTTTTAAAAAATAATAGCATTTTCATATTATTTACACTGATATATTTTATAAATTATCCTTTTTCAGAGAGTATTAATTGCATGAGAAAACTCAAGGAAAATGATAATTTTTTTTGTCATAACAGAAATTTAAAAATTTTTTGGTGCGCATAATATTGAAATATTATATTTTTATTAAAAATATACAAACTGAAATTATAAAATTATTAATACGAAATGCCTTAAAAAATTTTGCATCCACACATCTCCCAAGAAAAAAAAATTACATTAATGTAATACTTCAAAAATATCTTGCTTTATTTGTAATACTTTCTTTTTTTAGTTATTATTTAACTTTTTTGCAGTAACTTTACTGTATCAAAAAGCATTTTTTATGTAAAAAGGAAGTTTGGTCAAATTCCCTAATTTGTTTGTTTACATTTTTCAATTGAAATTTTTACAACTTCTAATTTCCAGGCATACAAAAGTGATATATCAATGAAAAGATAATAACACAAAAAAGATAACTAAATAAAAATACAAAAAAATGTTATTCCGATCATTTTTTGGGTGCCAAGTCTTCTTAACTTACGTGGCAATCCTAGTTTCTAATTGTGGTTCGAAATTCTCCCCCCCAAAAAAAGGATTTTATTTTAATACTAGCTGCATGGCCTGGCGTTGCACGGGCTTTCTCTATTTTGATACATTTTCCCTTCCCTTCACAAAATCAGCACTTCCATCATTCTTTTTCGAAACTACTTTGACTTGTTTGTTTATTTCCCCTCCGCTTAAGCCTGGGCTTTTACCGAGTGTGTAACTTAATTTCCTCTTTCCTTCATGACACCAGCACTTTTGTGTGGGTGTGTGCATGTACGATGAGAGTGATTGCTATAACAATGTCATTAAAATTCCCTTTTTCGAAATTTTTTTGACTTCTTTCCTCTTCAGTTACCCCCTGCGTTGCACAAACATTTTTGAATGTATAGCATATTGTCATGGAAATTCCCCTTCTCCTCTAGCTGTTAGCACTTCCTCTTGTGTGTGCATGATTTCTATATTAAAGTCATTACAATTCCCTTTTTTGAAATTTCTTCCACAGCTTTCCATTGTCAGACACGTTTCTTTTATCTCTATAGAGCCCGGCATTACAGTGGCTTTTTTTATTGTACAACTATTCCCCCCCCCCATTATTTACAAATGATGAATTAAAAAATCTTACAGATTGCCATTGAAATTATTTTTTTTTCTGATCGTTTGAATGTTTGATTAAACATATATAAGCATAAAAAAACAATATATATATGGTGAAAAGCCTACATTCCTAGTTTACATTAACTAAAAAAGCATTCAAAAACAAAAGAATACTGTCTGATAAAAATATTTTAGTATTTTATTACAATTTTGTAGTTTTTCATTCCACTGTGTTTAGTAAATCATTTAAACATGTATCTGACAAAAAAAAGTATATTATACAAAACTAACATTCATTATTTTAACAATAATTATTTTCTTAGAGCTTAAAATAATAAAAGGGGTTTGGTATTTTCATTTACTCAATCAATCCTTATATAACAATAATTTCCTTTTCTGGTTTTGAAGTAAAAAAAACAGATTAAAAAAATGTTCATTGAGCAATTAGTTGTGATATATCGTTATATCATAAAATGACTGTAAAAGAAAAATCTCATTTATGGATAAAGACTTATTTAATATTTAAAAAGATTGCAAAATAATTAAATCAATATATAATATTACTTTTATTATATTAATTATAAAATATTTTTTCTATATTTGGTCTCAAATTAAATAATAATTTAACAAAATCAAATATTTCAATGTAAGTGAGAAAATTAGCATCTTATAAAGTAAACAGAAATTAATGAATGTAAATAGAAATAAAAATTATATCAGAAAAGTAATAGCAGTAGTAAGTTTCTGCTATTGAACTATGGGTGAAATAACCTGAAATAGATAAACCGAAAGATAATATTTTAATATGATCTTGACAGTATCATCAATCAAAAATGGTTGCCCAGAGTTTGGCTTAACAGAAAGGTTCAAATCATCTCTCTATTTGAAATTTTTCAAACCATCTTCTGCATGTTCTGTCATGAATATTTGCATGTTCTATCATAAGCTGTATCTTCACTTAGCACTTTCAATAAATTTCTTCACACTTTTTTCTGGTTGGTGTTCATCAGTAGTCATGAATGCTGAATTACGTCTTTTTTTAAACTAATATAAATCATCTTTTTTATTCATTTGCAGTCAGTATGTATACATTCAGTGATAAAAAGAGGCAAATATACATCAAATGAATATGTGCATATTTATTGAAAATTTGTAACCAAAGCGGCCGGAATTTTCCAATACATCTAATATAAAAAAAACTATGAAAATAATGCAAAAATATTTTTTCTGAAAAATATTAAATTATTATTTTTTTATTACACTTGCTTAAATTGAATATAATGAAGCCTTATTTGACAGTTTAACCCCTCAACTGCTGAGGAAAAGTTACATGATTTTCCCCTCAGTGCAACTGTTTTTTACACAGGCACACAGTCATATTGTGGGGAAAAAATGGCATAAATAAGCTAATCCTTTGCAAACACTGTCAAGGTCATTTCATTGCATTCCAAGCCTTTGGAATTGTTTTACAGATAGTAGCTCAATACAAAGGTTTGTAATCTAGGGCAGTTAGTGCAATGGCTGAACAAGGCATACATATATGGCCATTGTAGTTAAAGGGTTAATGAATATTATCTTTAATTATCATCAACAAAACTAATGCTATTTGAATTGGAATAATTTGCTGAAAAATATTTAAACAAGAAAAAGCATTTGTTTTTGAATTATATGCCTAACAATGAAGAGTAGAAGCATGTACAGCCTTTTGATTTTGTTATAGACGTATAATGCAGATCACAGAAAAATTTAATTTTGCAAAAACAAAGAAAATGAATTAAGTAAACTTAAAGGACTTCATTAGATATTAAAAATGGTCAAGAAAATAGGACCTAATAGTGAATTAAAATATGGAATAATCAATAAACACCAATAATTTAAAAGCATGTGAAAGTTGAACTAATTTGTTTTGAATAACCTTTTATATTATCCTTAATGAAACTGTGGAATATTATTTTGCATTTTTTATAAATCATGTAATAAAAATATTCGCTGTCATGTAATACCATTTTAATATCAGTGTTAATATTTTTAAAAAAATTATTTAAAATGTTAAATAATTTCTTATCATATTTTTGATTTAAAATCATTCAAACTGTGC
Source organism: Trichonephila clavipes (assembly GCA_019973935.1). Classification (NCBI taxonomy): domain Eukaryota; kingdom Metazoa; phylum Arthropoda; class Arachnida; order Araneae; family Nephilidae; genus Trichonephila; species Trichonephila clavipes. The sequence continues at coordinate 1,163,000 of BMAU01020788.1, forward strand.
ATATTTCTTTTTTTTTCAGAATATTTTGAATGTCATGTGTTCTTTTACATCTATAGTTTGCAAAACATGGAATTATCCTGATAATAAGAGTCATATTGTAAACTTTGTTATGAATGAAACTGTTGATCCTAGCAGGTATCAGTAAATAAGAATTTGTATAATTTACTTTGTACTTTAATTATATAAATATATTCATTCATATATTTTACATATTAGAGTGAACATAATTCTTTTTTGCTTGCTTTTCCTTGGGAAAGTTAACTTTTGCCCAAGGAAAAAAAATATAAAAATATCTTCAGCTTGTGCATAGTGCTTAAGGCTTTGAAAATGGAGAAAGTTCACTTTTTGTCAATTTTTTAAAACTATCCACTTTATCAATGTCATAAAATTATTGCTCTAAATATGAAATTTGGGGTATGAAGAGCGATGAAGAGAGGGAATTAAAGCCTATAAATGCAAAATATTTGTGCACAAAGCGTAAAAAAAAACATATCTTATTTGCAAAATTAGCTGTATTTTTTGTAATTTTATTTAACTTTACCTTTTTTTTTACCATTAATAATAATAAGAAAACTTTAAATAACAGGAAACATATTTCCATATGCTATTTTTCAGAATGTTTTCTAGAGTCGTATTTCTAAGAAAATGTCATAAAATAAGAAGATAGAAGGAATAAATGTCAAACGTTTTTACCTTTGTTTTCAAAAACTTTATGAATGTTGAGTATTAACATTAGAGTAGGGGTCTCCAAATTACAGCCCACTGGCCAAATGTGGTCTTTAAGGTCCTCCTCCAACCTACAGAGACCTTTTTTTGTCTATGGGAAAAAATTTATATGTATCCTTCCAAGATTTACTGATGCTTACATAGACTTTATGTGTTTTACTAAATTAAAATAGAGTTGCAATGTAATGTGTTATATTTTCCAAGTAATTATAATATTACAAACCTTTATTTATGCTTCTTACTTTTTCTACTTCTGTTCACAGTCAATGAGATAATATAATACCATCTAGTGCAGTGGCTCCCAAACTTTTTTGTCTCACAGACCCCTTGCTTTGTTTTTCGGTTTTGGGTAGACCCATGCTTACCTAATATTGAATTTTTACAAATTTATCAACTTAAATGTCTTTTTCACAGCTGGTATAGAGCTACTCACCATAAAAGATTTTAATTTCTCATTTTAGTGAAGTGTAATGTTAAAAATTAAGTACATGTTAATTAAATTAAAATTGAATTTAATTAATACATAAAATAACTGTTATGTGAAGTAACTGAAGAACAAACAAATGCTTTTAGTTGGAGAAATGAATCTAGTATACTTCAGTAACACAAATAAATTTTCAACATTTATCAGGTCTTATGATTATGTCTTATCAGGCTTAATCCTAAATCTCCTAAAACTAGGGATGTCCTATCTTTTTTTTTTTTTTTTTTTTTTTTTTTTTTTTTTTTTGAGATTGGCAATGGTGTTGAAACTCCTTTACACTAGGAAAACCAATTAAGAACTTTCATACAATGCTCCATAATTTGGGATAAATAATAGACATGTCTTTTTAAAGCAAATATTGCTGACATCTGTTTCTAATCTTGTAAGATCTTTAGTGCCTATTCCAACCAGTTTCTCTTGTAATATGATATTGGTTTTTTATTTTCAATGTGACCATATGGTGTAAGATCGTCTTGTGGGTTGAATTAAACACTCTAATTAACCGGATTTACCGTTTTTATTATTTCCTTCAAAACACATCACTATATTATTTTCATTTACAATTAAAAGTCACAACAGGAACTACATGCAGCTTCGTCCATTTTACGTTCCAGACACTCTTCTTTTCTCCGTCCCGCTCAAAAAACAAAACAGTTCACAGCAGCGCCCTCTTTCTAGTCTATCGTGTGCTATGTGTCAAGCCTCCTAGTGTACTATGTGCCACGCCGTTACAGTCTAATTATTTCCTCCCATCCTGGAGAAAACTTTTCACAATAGTTGAGTGGAAAGTTTTACTGTGATACCTGAAAAATACTTGACATAGGATCAGTTTATGCAGCAGTAGAGAGTTAAGAATTATTTCTTGAAATCCTTTTCTTTTAAACAGAGCTAAAAATATTTTTTTTAAAAAAAAATTACGTGCAAGTACCTGTTTTATCCGAAATTAGTACCTTATTTTAAGGAAGGCATTAAACTTATCCCTACTAATCTATATGAACTTTAACATATACAAAATATTATTTGGTGAAATACTGCTACCAAATGCAAACTTTAAAATACAAATATTAATTATCAAAAAATTAACATACAAATATCAAGATTTTTTCTTTTAAATATTAATACCAAAATTTAAAATAAAAAATTCCAAATATCAAAATACAAATATAAAAGTTTAAAATACTAATATCAAATTTTAAAATACCAATACAAAATATCAAAATTAAAATACTAATATCAAATATTAATACAAATATACAAATACGAATCATTCTAGACAAAAAAAGAATAATACAAAGAAAATTCTTATTTTTCCATCAATTCTCATTACAAGGGTGTGTGTTTTTTTTCAAGTTTTAAGGGATACGGCTTAAACTATCAGCATTCTGATTCTGTTTTCCCTTCCAATAAGCAATCTCATAATTAAATGCTTGCAAAATTAAGGACCACCTTAAGAGTCTTGGATTAGTCCCAGTATTTTTCTCTAACCAGACCAAGGGATTATGGTCAGTTTGTATGACAAATTTTTTGGTGTCCATCAAGATAGCATTTCAACTTTTGCACGGCAAAAATAATGGCTGCACATTCTTTTTCTGTAGTGCTATATTTTTGTTCTGCAGGCGACAGCTTTTTGCTCAGGAACATGATGGGATGTTCTTCGTTTTCACATACTTGCGACAACACAACGCCTATTCCAAGATTGGATGCATCGCACTGAATGATGAAGGGTTTTGTGAAATCAGGGCTGTATAAAACTGGATTTTTAGATAGTCTTGTCTTGAGCTCCTCGAATGCATTCTGGCAAGAACTGTTCCAGTCAACGGTTGATTTTCGATTTCGGCCCTTAAGTAAATCTGTCAGTGGAGCTGCGATTACCGAAAATTCGGGAATATATCTTCTATAATAGCCAGATAATCCTAAAAAGGCTCTAACTTGCGTCTTGTTAGTGGGGATTGGGAAATCTTTGATGACCTGAACCTTTAATTCTCCAGGTGTTCTTAAGCCTTGGCCTACCAAATGTCCAAGATATTTAACGTATGCTTGAGCAAATTGACATTTGGATGGCTTGATATGTAATTTAGCAGAGCGTAGGCGATCAAATACCTTTTTTAGATGTTTTAAGTGATCATCCCAGGCTGGTGAAAAGATAGCTATACCATCTAGGTAGGGAACTGCAAAGTCTTCACAATTTCTTAATAAGTTAGCCATAAGTCGACTAAAGTAATAGGGCGCATTTTTCAGACCGAAAGGTAACCTTAATGGTTTAAAAGTTCCAAATGTTGTCACAAACGATGCGTACCTTTGCGCTCGGGGACTCAGGGGTATTTGCCAATACCCTCGAGTAAGATCCAAGATAGAGATATATTTAGCTGCCGATACCTTTTTTAAAAATTCCTCAATATTAGGCAAGGGAAAGAATTGTGTCCGAGTTACTTTATTCAACCTTCTGTAATCGATACAGGGCCTTGCTTCCTTTCCCTGAGCTTCAACAAGTATTAATGGAGATGTAAAATCGGATTCTCCTGGCTCTATTATTTTCAGTTCTAACATCTTATTAACTTCTGATTTGAGAATTTCAATTTGTCGAGGAGACATACGATAAGGCTTAGCAACAATTGCTCGTTCGGATTCTAATTCAATATCATGTTCAGCTAAATCGGTACATCCAGGAATATTCGAAAAAAGATTACTATATTCATATAAAAGTTCTTTGAGCTGTCCTCGTTGAATTTGAGATAATTTTGAATTTAACTGCACATCGCTGATGATTTTGGACCATCCCGACCTTTCGTTTTCAAGTTCCAAACTAGGTATGTCTTCTTCGTCATGCTTTAAAGGATTAATGCACAATAAGTTAATATTTTCCTCTCGTTGGTGATAAGGTTTTAACATATTAACATGATAAACGTGGGTTTTATCCTTCTCTGGGAATTTGACCCCTTATTTTGTCTCAGAGAGTTGTTGCACTATTTCTCCAGGGCCAACCCACTGAACAGATAACTTGTTAGGCCTGGATGGAGCTATGACCAAAACCAGTTCACCCAGTTGAAATTGACGCTTAACGTCCGGCGATCATACCACAACTTCTGTTTTTGTTTGGCATCTTCCATGTGTAGGATTGCCAATTCCTGACATCTTTTCATTCTATTAATGAGTTCAAATACATAATCCACAACACTGCTTTCTACATGCTCTTCTTCTGTCAGTTTCTCGTACAATAACATCACAGGAGTCCTTAGATTTTTCCCGTGAACTAGTTCAGCTGGTGAAAACCCAGTACTATCGTGTATAACATTCCTTAGGGCAAAGAGGGCTTGAGGCAGAATTTTCTCCCAATCTGGAATTGCCTCCAGACACAGGACACGAAGAATCCTCTTCAATGTTCTGTGCATTCTTTCCACAGGATTACTTTGTGGATGATAAACAGAACTTCTAACTACTTTAACTCCAAATCTTTCTAAAAATTCCGTAGTTAGTGCACTCATGAATGACGTGCCTTGGTCAGTCTGTAATTCTCTTGGGAACCCCATTCGGCTGAAAATCTGTAACAATGCATTTATAACAGTTGCTGAGCCAAGGTTTGCTACAGGAATGGCATCAGGATACCTTGATGACATACATAACGCCGTAAATATATATTTATTTCCTGACGGTGTCATTGGTAAAGGTCCACTTGCATCGATGTTAATCTTTGTGAAAATTTCAGTTATTACGGGAACAATTTTTAGTGGGGCCTTTTTATCTTGCGGTTTACCCACCCTTTGACATTTGTCGCATGTCTTTACAAAGTCCTCAACATCACTAAAGCTTTTAGGCCAGTAAAATGTTTTGAATATGGCATCTTTCGTTTTAGTTACTCCTAGATGAGCTTGCAGCCGCCTCGTGACCTATCGTCATCAAATTTTTTCTATACTTTTCGGGAACAACCAAACATTTACGTTTAGTGCCATCCTTATCTTCTTTTTGGAAAAATAGTAAGTTATTTTCGACAATATAATGATTTTTCTTTGAAGACCTGCTTTAAGCTTCTTCAAACAGTGTTTTTAATTCAGCACTGTTCATTTGTTCCTTTGCAAAATCTTTATGAGATAATTTTATAAGATTTGATTCAGAAATTTCAGGTTGAATTAAAGGCAAAATATCATCCAGTTTGTCCGGAGATTCTTTATTCTTTTCCTTACTTTCAGGAATAGTTTCTTCTGACATGTTAAGATCTTGTTTACTCTCTTCAGTCAATTTCTTCTGCGAACGTGTTTCAACAGCGTTCACCATATACACTTGTATTTCTTTATTCTTCTTCACTTCTTCAAACAATGCAGCAGTCTTATTTCCCAAAAGATATTTTCCTTGATCTAATGAATCTCTTAAAACAGCAGCTTTCGTAATCACATGACCAAACACACAGTCCAACTCAACTTCAGCCATTGGAAGACACACTGCAGTTTCCTCCAGAGGAGTTCGAATCCACACAGTTTCATTTATAAACACAGAAGGCTTTACGTATTTTTTACATATTAAATCGAGAGTTGCACCAGTATCTCGTAGTATAGGCATTTCAATTCCATTCACTGTTCCTAAACTTGTATATGGAGCCAATACATCAGTACCATTTCTAATAGTTTCATTAGACGCGACTGTTTCGTAATTTTTCTTTAGTTTATCACATTGTGGTTTGAGATGTGAATAAGACCCGCATTCATAACATCGAAGCTGTCTTCTCTTCTCAAAGTCTTTCTCGTGATTTTTTTCATGGACAGGTTCCTTTTTTATTTGAAATTTTGACTTGAAATCTTTAGGAGTTTCTTTTGGTCTGGCACCACTATAATTTACACCACCTTGGAATTTGTAACCATTTTTCTTGGGGATTTCTCTTCTGAAACTCTGTTTGATGCTTTCATATTCGTCTAATTTCTCTGCAAGTTCATAGGGAGTTTTTAACTTGATCCAGTCACCAAGAAAATGCTCTCTTACTTCAGCTGGAACACGGTACTTCAATTGTTCAGTTATTAATAGATCTTTCAGTTGCTCGAAAGTTTTAACCTGCAATTCAGCTATCCATTCTGTAAAATAACTCTTCAGCTCATGAGCATAATTCCTCCAAGACTTCTCTGCTGATTTTTGATGTCTGTAAAAACATTGCTTCAACTTTTCGCTGTTCAACCTGTACCTCTTCAATATAAGATCTTTTACAAAATCATAATTATTTGCCCTTTCGGTAGGTTCTCTAGCTAGCATATTAGAGAGTTCTGCTGGTAAAATCGTCAACAAGTAGGCCACCCAATCTTTCTTTGGTACTTGAGCTAATTCTGCCTTCCTTTCAAAATTAATCAAATATAAACTAATCTCATCATGTTTTTCATCAAATTTAGTTGTGATTTGTGTCAATTGAATCTTGGGTCCAATTTCAACTCTTCTTCCAGATTCATCATTTAATGGTTGATTCTGCTGCGATAATTCTAATTTTCTCAATTCTAATTCGTGTTGTCTGGCCTCTCGAGCCATTCGCTCTTCTCTTTCCCTTCTTGTTCACTTCTTTCTTTTTCTTCTTGTTTACTTCTTTCTCGTTCTTTCCTATCACTAATGACTCTGTCGAGAATTATCTTCACTTCCTCTTCAACATAAGATTCGCTATTTAGAATCAATTTTTTTATATCTACCACCTTGCTGGACTGATCTACTTCAACCCCCATTTCCTCACATACTGTCAAAAGATCAGGTTTATTACCTTTAGCTAAATATGCCATGATTTAGGGACTAACAAGATCAGAATGCTTTCCAAAAAAAAAATTAAAATAAGACGAGTAAGAAACTTATTTTTCGATATATTATTTAACTAAAAGTAGGCATCGATTTTGCACTGTACCAAAATATGCACAAATATACACTTAAATTATAACGAATACATACATATTCAGCACTTTCGAATTCTATTTTTCAAAAGTTTCAAGTGATTAAAATATTTACGTAACTACAATACCAGAATAATCAAACAAGCACAAAAATAAAAAATAAACATTTCAATGCAAAACAATAACATACACCTTAAGTCCAAATTATCGCTTCATAAAGTCTCTTCAAAATTTAATTTGTCACTCATTAAATGTCATTTATTTTCAATTTAAAACAAACAAATGCGAGCAAATATGTTAAAAAAAATTCTATCTATAGAAATTCTACAACTTCACCCTTAACTCGAAAATAATAATAGATGTTTATATTTGTAAAAACAAACACATTTTTTTTATTGAAAATGTTTCAATGTTTTGATCACTTTTAAATCAAAGAACAACATTCAAATAAAATCTACAGATTTACTTTTTTTTTCAGAAAAACCAAACACTTCTATTCGCAACAAAAAAACTATTATAAGACAATAATGAGAGTAAAATAATTCCGCTGCTATTCTGAAACCACAGAAACAAAAATATTACTGAACAACTTATAAAAAACAAATTCTTATATGATTTGAATAGCTACATAATTTATGCATTTAACCTTGAGAACTTTTGAAACGTAATGAGTCAGCTTTTTTTTTCCCTCTCAGTAAAAGAGAAGTCATAAATATTTCGTTGACTCAGCAAAATCAAAAATATTTCTACTTAAATATATACTCTTTATACATATATTTTTTTCACTGCACCTTCAAATCGTGCTATAATCACAATTTTCATAAGCTATTTATCATTCACTCTTCACAAATTCTTAATATTGTGTTTACAATACAGATTTTTTTTAAAACACCGTTAAGAGAATCTTTTAATTTATATCTCACACATAGAAAACACAGTTTTAAATCAGAATACACTAACTAAAACTAAAAAAAGACAATTTTATGTACTCAATTCAACCACAGACAAAATAAATTTTCTTCCTTTTTATAGGATAAGTTTTTGTTTTTATTTAAAAACAAATCATAAATTAACGAGAATAGCAGGGATAAGTAAAAAGCTTTAAAATAATCAAAATCCAGCATTTAATACAAAAAGTGAATTAAGAATGATTGCTGTATTTAATTTGTACCCCTATTTTAATACAAAAATTGAGATCAAATTTAAAATACGCCCGAAGGTACTTTCAGATAGAAAAAGTACTTACCCCAACTATTTCTTTTGTTGTTAAAGACACTGTTTTTAGTTTCGTCTCATCGCTGCCACCAGTCTGTAAGATCGTCTTGTAGTTGAATTAAACACTCTAATTAACTGGATTTACCGTTTTTATTATTTTCTTCAAAACACATCACTATATTAATATTTTCATTTACATTTAAAAGTCACAATGGGAACTACATGCAGCTTCGTCCATTTTACGTTCCAGACACTCTTCTCTCTGTCCCGCTCAAAAAACAAAACAGTTCACAGCAGCGCTCTCTTTCTAGTCTATCGTGTGCTATGTGTCAAGCCTCCTAGTGTACTATGTGCCACGCCGTTACAATGGACTGATTGTCTACTGTACTATGACCAAAATCAAAGCATTCTCAATCCTGGTGGTGGGACTAATCCTATCTAGTCTAGTGTAACTAGACCAGATCCATAAGCCATAAATCTGTACAAAGTCTAAGAACAGCAGGGGGAGCAACAACCTCCTCACAGGAAATTCCCAATCCTAGTTTCAAGATCTGAATAGAAGCCTTTAAATGTTGTATGCAGGTTGAAACGTCATTTTCTTGGCAGATTGTCTGTGACTAACTGAGAAACTGGGAGAATTCGCGACATCCAACATTATACTCCATTAGCTTAATTATGGCAAGAAATGCTAAAATGATGGTCCTTGCTTTAATCAAATTTTATGCCATCACCTTGTAACTGCAAACTAACTTCATTAAATTTAGTACATAAAACTGTTAAAGAGGTAAAATCTGGTTCTGATTCTCGATTTGATTAAATTTTCTTTTAAAATTAAGGTTTGATGAAAGGCACTATCGTAGACCCCCATTGAGACCTCATGAACTCCCAAATTCTTTTTTCACTGACGTGGACCTTTTTCAGGTCATCGTAAACCCCTGAGGGTTGATATAGACCACTTTGGGAATCACTGATCTTTTAGATGAATTTTTAAATGGTTCAAGACTTGATTATTTTGGTCTTATAATTTGTCAGTAGCAGTTGATTGCTGCGATGAGGAGGCGCTGGTGTCGGCATCTAATTGTGAAACATGTTGCTCTATGTTTTATTTAGTGTTAATTTCCTTTGTGTAATTATTTATCTGTTTGTATAAATGTCATCGTTAGCAAGAGTCATTAGTTAAACAAGAATTTTCCGAATATTTTGGAAACATTAAAAAGCAACAATCTCTTCTATAAGAAGATATATTTGCATAGTATATTCAAGTAAGTTTAATTTAAGAAGTCCTAAAAATTTTAAAAAACCCAATGATTTTTAATGTTTTTTTGCAGTTATATTGCAACAAAATTAGTTTGCATAATTAGATTTTTTAGTAGCATTGTGGCCTTGACACTTTCAGTTTTATTATTTAATCATGTAGAAGTCACAGTACCTTGGTGCCCAACAATGGCCGAGAAGGGGAAAAGAAAAATAGAAGATGAGTGTCAGAAGTTTCAAGAAAGGAATTTGAAATACTTCTTCGTCAAATCTGGTGAGAAAGCATTATGTGTGATTAGCAACAAAATTGTGGCTGTGATGAAAGAATACAACCTGTGCCATCATCATCATCATTATTAATAAAATAATAAATAAATAATTAAACATTTTTATTTTGATTCTTTTTTATTTGAACTTCGAGTGTGTATCAGACCTCCAAACAACTGTTCGATTGTTAATGTGGCCTTTGGGCTGAAAAGTTGGAGACCGCTGGATTAGAAGGACTATAATAAAAATGGCTTAGAACGATCATTACTAAAATGAATTTTTAGTTCTCAATATTGGTGAACCTAAGTGGAATTTTTGCAAAATAAAACTTCCTCAAAGATGTTGATATGCTGTTTCCAAGACTGATATAAAATGTTACTTGACTCCAACAAGAAATATGCAAATTCGTGTAAAGTAGCTGAGAGGGAGAGAGAAATTTAAGCTTAAAAAATTAAATATTTGTTAAAAAATGTAATCTTGTGGTTTCTGACTAGAGAATAATACAGTCAATAAGTACTTGAATAATATATTATTATAAATTAAGAAAGTTGAACTGTTGAATTTACAAACTTCATTCATAAAAAAAATTTGACATCTTCAGAAAGGAATTTGTTCTTCTGTCTGATGTAACAGCATGTAAATCTTGCTATTATTGAGAACTGTATTTGCCAAAAATATCCCAATTTGTGTGAGTGTATGATTTATATAATTGTCATTGGGATGAAGTCAATGAAATTTCTTTAACATGTGACAAACATACTTTACGTTTTCTGCAATCTGTCATTAGAGAGTGAGTCATGTAAAAGTATATAATTATATTAGATTTGTTGTGCTGGAGATTGACCATCAAATATATATTGTACATTTTTAGCTTACTGTTCTACTTATATGTATTAAAAAAAGTTTATTTCTCCCCCTTCCTGAAAACCATAGAAAAATTAAACTTAAGTGTAAAATATAAAACTTTTGTTAATGACCAAACTCATGTGAAAAATATTATGGGAAAAAAGGCTTGCTACATGTATATGTCTGCAATTAAATTTACCCATATGTGATGTGTTAATTTGAGTAACATTTTTACTTTCTATGAAGAAAGTATGAGTATTGTTAGATTTTGCAGGATATGCAAACAGAGATTTGAAAGGAGGAGGTAGGCAAAAAGAACTCCACACTTATCAAAGTCGAATGAAACTGGAGACCTACAAATTAAACATACTGACACTGTGCAAATACAAATACATGTTGGAGGGGGGGGTCTAATGTCTCAAATAATGATCATTTCTAGCATCTAGTATGGTACTAAAGATTATTAAAAAATGTGGCAACATACAACTTAACACCAATACCTTTGATTAATGATTATTTTGGAGTTTTAATTGAGCAAGAACTATGATTCCATCATCTGGCTTTCCATGTTATTGAGTAATAAATTATATTTAGATACAAATTTTCAATTTTCCTATTCTCACTTGAGTAGTGGGATGCACACACACATCAAACTTGTGATTGAAGCATTTTGAAAAGTGTATGGTGCTAAAGCAAGATACAGAGTATTATCAGGACCACTCACTGATCACAAAAATCTGTCTTTCTACATTCTTTTGAATAAAAATATTGGAAAATTTTATAAATTATGCTTAGTAATAGGTTTATCAATAACATTTAAATTTTTCATTTCGAATATTTTTTTATCTTTGAGTTTTATTTAATACTAGAAAATATATATATATAAAAATACAAAAGTTTCTTTTGTGAATAATAAATTTTTTCCTGTTCCTATTATCCCAAAATTTCATGAAATTGAAAGTATTGATATGGGGATAAGTTGATTAATTATAAATAAAATAAGTAAAAAGTGAGATTTCTCCATTTTTTTTTTTAATTTCAAAAGTGCAAGGCAAGAGTAAAAGATATTTTTTACCTTTTTATGTAACTAAATGAAAGGTAATTTTTCTAGATTAGGTGATTGAAAAAACTTTTTTCATCAACTCACTGATATATGTATATATATGTGTGTATTATTTAAGTTTAGTATTAATGTTATCTGGCAATTTTATGTAATTAAATTATATATATATATATATATATATTTATAGAATTTTTGCAAAATTGTATGTTGCTTTCTTTTTCTTGAGTCAATTTTTGTTTCATTTTCTGAAAATTCTTAAAAATAATTTTAGCTTTCGGGTAACTGATTGCAAAATTGGCTTATTGATTGAGTTGTCTGAAAATTCTGGACATATATTTGAAATAAGAACATTTCCTTCTTTTCAAAAGATTTTCAATATTGATTTATTACACTTTGTGAGAATTGTGGAATGCAAACCTAATCAAGTAAGTTTTTCTTTGAAATTTAAGTTTTATTTCTTTTTATATAAAATGTAATAAAATTACCTCATAATTAAAAAAAAATCTTTTATAGGATTTTTGGTATGTCATTGATGGAGCAATAACTTTCGATGATTCAGGGTAAGTTAAAAATTATGATCTGTAAGTTTCATATATATATAAGTAGTAGTCACAAAATTTTTTGTTTGTGTATTTGGTTCTCTAAATTCTTATTTGATATTCACAACTTTGTGGCAGCAGTACTTTCAAGAAATAAATACTTGCGTCACCCATCCGGTATAGTAGTTAGCGACGCTGACTGCTGTGCTGTTAGGCCTTGGTTTGAATCCCGAGGAAGACATGGATGTTTTGTAAATGTATAGTGCCTTCAAGGGGGTACTTTAAATAGCCATTGAGCCTCAAGTCCTCTCGTGAGATTGGTAGAAGAGTAAAGAGAGGTGGGAGGCCCCTGTCCACCCCCAGGGTGTTATCTTTCAAAATTGGGATGAAATCAAGCTAAATTGTTCTGTCACTTGTATGGTGCTCAAAGCTACGGCTAACGACAGGTGTCACTTAGCCCTTTGCCATGATGAATTTCGTGGGCCTTGATCTGGTTTTGCCGATCAGGAGGTAACAACAACAAATACTTGTTAAGTATGAATATGTAAATATGTAATATGTATATAAGTACTTGAATGTCTGCTTTTATTATGTTATAAAATTCTTTATTTGTGTTGATCATGAGGCCATTGTGTACTAAACAAGACATAATTAAAAATCTGTAAAAGCAATGTACATGCCAACTTTTATATCTTGTGCATAAAATTTATGCTTTTCAGCCTAGATCATTCATTTTTATGTATTTTCACGATTTCCATCTACTGATTATATTCTGTCACACGGTTCTTATTTATAGTATTCTACTCGCGATGACGAGCAAATTAAAGCTCAAAATCCTTCCATTGGCACAGTGGGATAGTTTGGAGAGAGAGGGGGGACAGCTCGGGTGTAGTGTTTGTCGCTTGATGGAGGTTCAAAATAACGAGGTCTATCATTGACAGCTCTGTGTTGCTTTATAATGCAACATTAATACAACTCTCACTCACTTCCTTTGACTGGAAAACTAGATGAAACCATAGAACTTTATTGAGTAAGTCTTAAGTTCATGAAGTTTGTGCTTCTTCCGACATATAATATTTCGTTAGCCTTTGGTTTCTAGCTGATTTATCAACAAGGTTTCATGAAGTGAAGTATTTTGGTTTTTTTCTTTATTGAATTTTTTAGAATTAAACTCCTCGTGTAATTTGCAAGTGTTTGTGTTCCTTATATTTCATATTGTTGGATGATTGGTTTTCGTCAATTTTTCTATTTACCACGATGTCTAACAGGTAAAATATGCTTTTAAATAAAATATTTGTTTTGTGACATTTGCATTTGTTACATTGCAAATATATTTCTCATCATGAAAAAACTCCAAAGCATTTCCTAAATGATAAATCAAGCAGTAATTGCTCAAAATTGGAAAAATATTCAGGAACTTTTTCCTTCAACTTCTGACAAATTTACTGTACTATTAACTGAAATTCAGCCATCTGTTCCTGTTCTTGGTACTGCCACTACCACATTGAATACTCAACTTCTGTAGCATCTGCTCCAAAGAGTTTAAAACAAAATTTTAAAAAATAGGAGAAAGCGCTCAAAAGAATATAAGCCCGAAATTGAAATTAAAATGACTCCCCACATAATCAAATCAAAAGTTCATTTGTTTACTACATGTCTGAAGACAAGAATATGATTCTCAATGATGTAGATGAATCATTAATGCATTGGTATGTGAAATCTGATTTTTTGCAATACATGACACCGACCAGGATTCAGGAAAAATAATTCAAATTTCATATTTTCAATATCTTGCAGAAATATTGTGTTTTGATTTAATGCCTTAATTTATGATTTTCAATATGTTTTATTGTCACTTTAATAATTTTTCTTACATTTTGATAGTGTAATATTACATGAGTTTTTATCACGATTTTAATCAACAACTTTTTAAACACAATTCGTACCAGATTATTTTTATGTTTTGAATGTGTTCTTGAAATTGTATGGTATTTATTACAAATGTTTGGTGTAGTTTAGCCAAAATTGGCTCTTGTGCCAATAAATCCTACAGTCACTCACTCATATAAAGAGCATATTTTCTTGTGTGAGATACTACCAGAACCTACCCCAGACTTTGTCTGTTTCTTCATACAAGTGTGGTTTGGATATGAGAATTTTGAGTATATTTTGGGAATGGTATTACTGATATGGCGAATGAAGAAATATGTGAGACGGTTTCATTGATTATACCTAAGAGAGCCATATGCACAGTAATATTTGCTTAGGTCTAGAAAGTTGCTGTCAGCATGATCAAACTCTCATTGCGGTTGGTGAAATATTGCACAATCAGTTGTGATTGCAATGGAAACTCTTCAAGAAAGTGATTGTTGCCCAATGGGTCACCTTAGATAAATTTTAAAGCAATGTGTATGAGCATAAATTGATTGCTGTGAAGAATTGTGCTGGTGGATGAAGTTATATGAGTGAGCCAGTCTCTAACTTCCATCTTTTCTTCACATTGAGGGAGAAGGAGATGATTTAGATTATTTGTGAGGAGTTTAATTACTTTGCTGGTTTATTTTTGAACCTGTTTCTCTACAGAGGATGATTATCTCTAATTGTACTATATTAGATGTAAATATAGTGGGTGGAGACTTAATAATAGGTTGAATTTGTTTGGATTTGCTTTAAGCAAGAAAGTTTATTTGTGACCACGGTGTAAGTTTTTGTCTCGCTCTTGGAGAAAGTATTGTTTTGGCTCTTATTGTTATTGACCACCTTGAGATGCTGAACATTTTCCTCCAATTGCCATATAGGAAATGATTAGCTGGATGCTCGCAATTACAGTTAGCACAATGTTACCCTTCTGCACATTGCTCATCAGTGTGACCTTGATCTCTACATTTCATACATGCAGTGAAACATCAGCATGCAGTTTGCCTGTGTCTAAACAACTGGCAACAAACGCATTCAGATTGGTGCCGCCCTTGCCATTTTCCCACACTATGTCGTCTTCTGTGCCATCTGTTGCATTTGTTATGTTGCATTTTTTTAAAAGAATGCATTATAGACGAATTTAAAAGAATTATAAAAAACTGTTTAATGCTTACAATACTAACAGACAACAATGTTCAGGATAGACTGAATACTGGAGATAAACTGCAGAATGAGATAAGTCATCGATGCAAGTGGCCAGAATGGACGGTTACATTTTTCCCTTTTAATAGAGGTGGAAATTCAATTTCCCCCATCCAACACCTGATTTTCATTAGCATTAATACTAGAAATACAGTGTGGCTTAAATTTGAGTAAATGATATATATATATATTCTCTACTATATTGAGACATGAATGATTATACCATTATAGCTGAAGCATACAAAAACAGAAATTGTAATATAAACAAGATATTAAAATTTAGGAAAGATGTTAGAATTTATAAAAATAATATATATATATGAATGCTGCAGTATTATAAACATTGCTGACTTAGGACAGCTCTTGTATATAAAAAATAATTTATATAAAAGGGGGGTTTAATATGTTTTCTGGCCAGCCAACCTCCCCCCTTTCTTTTAGTAATACTGAGTGAAATTAATAGAACTAAAATAATATTTTTTTATAGTATGTATAAATACTACAGCTACTTGAGGGAAACTAGGATTGTAAATGTGTTTGGAAATATATATAGTTGAATGGGAGAAAGAAGGTCACATAGATTTTATATCAAAATCTGTAGAACTTAAATTATGTCAAGATAATTAAAGGTAGTCTTCACATTTAAAAAATTCAAGTTTAAAATTTTCAAGCTAAATATTTATGGAATGCTTGTGCTTGCATAATTTGTGTAACTGCATATCTTTATGCATTTTTTTTATTTAGACATATTTACATTTTTTTTTTCAAATCATTTTTCCAAATTATTTAAAACTGATATGCCTTGATTTTTTTACAGAAAATTTGATTTGGGAAATTTTTTTTCTTTGCAGTCAAAAGTATTTGAATAATTTCAGCCTAAAAGCAGTCTTTGAAGCTCTTCCTGAAGCAAAGTAAGTAGTAAATGTATTTTTAGGTTAACAATGGGGAGTTTAAGAATTCCCGTTATTTTATTTGACAAAATTCTAGTATTTTCTTTAAAAATTTATTATGACAACTTGAAGTATTTTTAAATTTTATAGTTATTAAGAGAGGCAATTTAAGTGTGTTTTTTTTTCAATATTTCCATTTGTACAGTATTTCATCCATGTCTAAATTATAAATGCTGTACTATTTGATTAAAATGTTTTCCTATTTTATGTATGACATAATTTTAGGATATAAAATAGTTTAGATTTATAGGGTCTACCAATCTTTTTGATCATTGACTCCTAAAATTTTACTAATTTTCTTTTAGAAACCCCTCTATAAATAAATTTAAATAGAAAACTTTGCTTTTTAAAATAATTTTATTTTGACCAAATCAAATTTTTACATAAATCAATGAGAAGGACTTACTTGATGCTTGAAAAGATTAGCAATGTTTGGTTTAAAATTTGTTAATTTCAGTCTTAAATCACCTTTGAGCTCTACATTCAATTTATTTCTTTACTTTCTTAAAATAGGAACAGCATGACTAAAATGAAATTGCACCATTTAAAGCCTAAGAATGTAATTAAAAAGTTAAATGCTACCTTGTGAAGTTTTGGATGTTTTTGCATATTTATATTCATCTGAAATTTATTCAGTTAAATTGTTAAAATATATTTGCTTCAAAGTCAACTAATAATTTAATAACTTACACTTGCAAATGACTATTGAAAATTTCAACCTCAGCAGAAAGTTGCACAATAAAAAATTCTGGGATATTCATATTTAAAGTAATAGTTTATTTTTGATGTGTAACATCTTTCCTCTCGCTTATTGGATATTTGTTGGAGTGATTTCGTGAAAAGGGACAGATGTGTGTAACAGGAAGTGATGTAAGCGTGCGCTATTTGATTTGACCAATGAGAGCCCGTGGTGATGTACAGCGCATCGAGTACAGCTCTAGTAGCCATCAAGCACTCGAGCGCTTGACTCTAAATTAGCAATCGATCTGTAAAATCTACCCCTTAATTGCAAGAATCTCTATATTAGAGCAGAGAAAATAAATTACTTATCTACACACTAATCATAAGACCAGTTTTAACCAGTATGCCGCACCAATCTGGGCTCATGCAGTTAAAATTCATATTAATCAAATTGAAGTTTCTCAAAGCATCATTCTCCAACAAATATTAAAAGCTCGATAGTTCATGAGGAATAAGGACCTCAGATCCATGAGCAAAATGATGTCTATCAGACAATTTATCAAAAAATTAGCAACTAACTTCTTTCAAAAAATTGATACTCTAATAATCCTTCAGTCTTGGATATTAAAAAATATATCCCTGATCCTAATTTTAACAGACCCAATGATATTCTTTTGGATCCTCTCTTCAATTAAAATTCTTAATTAAATTCATTTCACTCTTCACATCCAACTTAAAAGCTTACTTTAACTCCCTCCCTGAGCCTTCGTAGCCTAATGGTTATAGTAGCTGACTTGAAATGATTCGCCCCATGTTCGATTCCCAGGAACTCGCTATTTTCAAATTTACTTTTTCCCTGGAAAATTATTTATCCAGCTCAAATTTAAATTTATACGTTCTTTCCTATTTTTTCAAAATGTATTTTATTTTTTATTAGCTTTCAAAAAAAGCTGTTTTTCTGATTTCAAATCATTCAATGTTTCTCGCATTTTTACAACGATTGAATTCTAAGCTGCATTCCCATTGGTCAGGCCTCGCCTCGCCCACCCACTGATCGAAATTTATTTCCATTCTCAGTGCTTGCACCGTTTTTGAAGATATTTTTCTAGCACTCAAAGCATTTTAATAGTTTTAAATTTTAATTTTTTACTCTCATAAGTTTATTTTACTTTTTAAGTATTTCTTTATTAACAAAGGGGAAGAGTGTGAATTCGTCACAGTCACTCAAAATCCTAAAGATAAGAGGTTATAGCTCGGAAGAACTAGATACTCTGCTCATCCATCCAATGATACTCTAAATTCACTTCGCACATACCAGCAAGTCTTAGATTTCACCCAGGATAAACTTGCGATCCTTCTGCTTAACTGTCAAAGGGCTCACCAAACAGATTTCGAGGACTTTATTTCATAAAAATGTTTGTTACTCATGTTGTCAGAGACGTGGTTAGATAATGAGGAACTTGTTTTGATACCTAACTTCGATTGCTACGTACAGTTTAAACTACCGGGCCGCAGAGCAACTGGTGTTGCAATCTATCGCAAACAGAAAAACTCGAATGTTGTGACTCCTCATAAGAAACATTACTTATCGTCAAACAAGTGGACTGGGTATTGTTAGTAATAATATTGGGGGACATATGTGCAGCAGAAGGCTTATTTGGAAACGGACAAACAGTGATTTCGGTGGTCACATACATTTCTTGAAATCAAATGGTACAAAAAATTGAAGATTTCCTGCATTTTGTGCTTTTACCACATACCGAAGGTGGTTCTGCTCTTTTAAAGAAAACTATCACTCGCTTCCCATGATTTTGAGGAGTGATTTTAACTTTAATTTCAGTTTGCCAAAATCTGAGCCGCTCATAGCTTTTTTGAACAATGAATTCAAGCTCGAAATGAACACAAATCAAAATGTTTTGACAACTAACAGTGGTAATGTTATTGGCGCTGTTTTTCGACGGTTTTTAAATACTTTGAAATCACAAGTATGTATGTCATATTTTAGTTATCATAAGTCTATTGTCTCCCCTCTTTCCCAAATTGATCAAGAATAACTATTTTTGATAAAAAAAAATCGCATTACTCCTTGTGTTAATTAAATAAAATTTTCATTAAAGATATAATTATTGGATAGAAAATTATTTACAATCATACCCAATTAATTTTTTTCAGGGTATAAGTTACTATTGCGAATTTACTAAGATAACATGTCAGATGTTACACATCATATACAACTACTGTAAGGCTCGTTTTTTTTTTTTTTTTTTAGAGAAGATTTGTATATGTTTCCAATTTTTAATTGATTATATACAGTAGTCATAAATTTGAAATGTATTGCAAATCTTTATATAGTAATAATTTAACTAATTTAGTTTGAAAGTAAAGTAATTATCCATGCTTGAGTTAATGTAATATATTTTTTTCTTGGAGATATATTTGAATATTGTTAAACGTTTGCAAAAAAAAAGGTAAAAATATTGTTTTTATTTTTTGTAATTTGTCATTTAAGGCCAGTTTAATTTCTGTAAGAAATTTTGTAACAAGGCCTTGTGAACATGCACCTCTAGATAGCCATTGTATTTCAATGTATAATAATGATACTACTCACAAAATTTAGCAAACAGTCAGGATTTTAGAAGTTTGACTCTTATTTGATTAAATGATTTAATGCCCAACTGCTACTAATTAAATTACATGACACTTTTAATATTTGAGGTAACACCTTGGCATGGATCTCGGATTTCCTGCATCACAGATCTATCAGAGTAAATTTTAACAACACTTTTTCGGATCCTGTTGTGATTGGACAGGGCGTTCCACAGGGTTCTGTCCTCAGCCCTACTCTATTTCATTATATTTAGCTGGCATTGAGAAAACACCTTCAGTTGAGATGAGAGTAGGCTTGTTTGCAGACAATATCGTCATCTGGTGCTCAGGGAGAGACTTGGTTGAGATGGAAAGGAATCTCAACAAAATGCATTATCTTATTTTTCAGACTATGCTTTGGAGTTCAAACTTTGTTTTAATCCTACAAAGTCCATCGCTACTTTCTTTACCACCACCAACAGATTGTACAGCTATCAACCAACCTTAAAGATGGATAACAAGAATCTTGCTTATGAAAAGCACCCAAAATATCTCGGATATGTCCTTGATCCTGAATGGTCAAGTCATAAGCACATAGATCATATTGTCTCAAAATGTAGAAAACGTTTAAGTATTCTTAAATTTATAGCGAGCAAAGACTGGGGAGCCGAAGCTGTAACATTGAGAGACACCTATTTGGCTCTCATTAGGCCCATACTAGAGTACGGTTTTCCAGTGTACTGCTGTGCGTCTGCCGCCAGTCTTGAGAAATTGGAAAAAATTCAGCTTGGTGCTGCGCGAATTATTACTGGATTGAGACGTAGTTGCCCGAAAGAAATTGTCCTCTTCGAGGCTGATCTCCAACCTCTTCATCTTAGAAGCAAAAATATCCTCACCAATTACTTCAATAAACTTTCTAGCTATGGACATCACAACAAAACCTCTCTATACTTTAACAATTGGCACAATAATCAGAGACTGAAGAGAAACAGCCCTTTCAGTTATGCTGATCATCTGCAGTTGCCCTCATCTCATATCGAACCCCACTCCTTAAAATCTTGTTTAAATCCATCAGAGGGACTTCCCAGAGTCCACTTCCACTTCAACATGTCTGCCCCGGTCACAAAGCAAGATCTCATCCCAGCTCATCTTAGGCAACTTGCATTGGAAAGTATTAATGAAATCCCCTGTGACGCCATTAAAATTTACACGAATGGCAGTAGACTAGACGATCATGCAGGCAGTGGAATCTACATAGAAAATTCTGGTCAAAACTTTTATTTCTGTCACCGTAACCCGGATTTCTCTTCGGTCTTTAAAAGTGAACTAACGGCAATCAAACTTGGCCTCGAAGCTATTATTAATGAAAGTGACTATGGAGAACTCTGGATTTTGTCGGACAGTCGCAGTTCCCTTCAACATCTACACAATTGGACTCAAGTAGGAGACAAAACAAGCATCTCCATCCTTCACAATCTCAAACTTATTTCAAAGCATCACGATGTTCATTTTCAGTGGATACCATCCCATGTTGACATCTTTGGAAATGAGCAAGCGGACCGCTTAGCCAGAGAGGGCTGTAGTCTCTTAACAACCTCCTCTCCTGCCATTACCTACTCAGAGCACCAGTCCAAAATTAATAGGCAACTATCTAAGGAGTGGAAGATTCCTCCCTCCCACCACTGGTATGCGGCCAGGGAACCGGGCTCTTTTCTGGATCTCAACTGTGACAGAGCATCTAAAACGGCCATTTCTAGATTGGCTAGTGGACACACGAAAAGTCTCTCCTTCTTTGAGGGCAGGAAGACTTTTAAGTTCTGCTCCAAGTGCAAGGTTCAGCAGGCCTCTGCCGAACATATCCTGGACTGTCTGGGTCTTTCCAGAGAAGACTTGTACGATTCTCCCCTTCTTGTTATCGATTTTTTGAGGGTCAACAACTTAATGGATCTTGTCTGACGAAGTCAGACAATTAGAGGATAAGAAACAACAACAACAATGCCCAACTGTCATGTATTATGAAGTTTGTTGTTGTTGAAACATTTTGCTATTGGATAAGTTATGTGTAAGATAAAATGAATAGTAAATGTACTAGGCACTTTTTCCTCTGCAACAAACATACCAAAGCTGGCACCCCCATTTTAGCTACTGCAATTGTATTATTTATTGCATTTTCATGCTTGTTCATGTATTTTTCCAAGCATTGTTATTTTATTGTTCCTTTTGGGTTAATTTCAAAATATTTAGCAAATAAAAATTCATTTATAATCTCACATTTTATTTTACTAAAATATCTTGCAAAAGAAAATTTTCAAAAGTGGCTTGATGGAGTTGGATTAAAAACTTGTAATTCTTTAGTCCTGAAACAACTATAAGGCTTCTTAAAGTAGTGGTGGAATCTTTTTTTTTTTAATTACAGTTTCTATGGCATCTGTATTATCCTGTATAATTACATCTTCTGCAATTGAATACATTTTCTCCAGTTTGAGAGAAATATTTTACAAACAAATATTAACCCACCTTCATTGTCAACTTCAGTTGTCAATTTAATAGATTGTTTTATGGTTGGTCATGTTGCATTTTGGGTTTTTAATAAAAACCCAAATTTTTATTTGTTATATCCAAATGCATTCTCTTGAGACTATTACTTTTAATTTGGCTAGTTTCTTGGCATCATTGCTAAAAATTTTTCATAAAGAAGCTAGACTGGTTGATTTCATATAAAGATTAAAGGAAACAAAAATAAAATATCATAAAATTAAGAAGGATCATTCATGAAATTAACTTCTTAAAGATAAATATTTGGTTGGCAAGTGAAAATAATTTATTTATCTTTACCTTTTTCTGTTCTGAAAAAGGAATGTAGTAATATGCAAATATATTGAATATGTGAGACAAGTCCTGAAAGGTCTGCAGTGCACACCTATACATATAGCTATGTTTCCATCAGTGTGCTACTTGGCAGTAGGGTATGGCCAAAGAGGTATGCACATTTGCTAGAGTCAAGTTGTGAGCAGGTGCTTTTCTGTAGAGCACACTGTATTAAAACATATTTTGAGTTGAAAGAAGACAAAAGCATACTGTTGGATACATAGTTCATGTGTAATGTGATTACAAATGGCATTCCAAACAAAAAAAAATTTTGTACTGTGTTGTCAATAAATTTGGGATTGAATAACTGGTACTCATCGACTCCCTAGATCAGATGGACCCTTAGGAGTTGATATTGACCACTTTGGTGTTCCCTGCTTTAGACTGTTATGGACATTTTACTTTACTTTTTGAAGTATCCATTTTATAATTAAAATTTCTTTTCATATAGTGTCAGAATGCTTCATTTATGAATTTTTAAATAAGTTTTTAGAAATAATTATTTTCTTGCAGTGAAATCTTAAAATTTGAAATTAATGTTTATTAAGGGGGGTTATCAAATTGACATCAATTAGAAATTGATAATCAAGCTTGCTTATGTGAAAATTGTTATATAGGTTCTAGGTTTGAGACTTATTTCTGCCACATTTGTTCTCTAACAAATATCACTACTTACATATCATGCATATGATTTTTGGTAAGTGTAAGTATCTTAGTTAAAAACTCATTCATCAATACTGTATTTTAAATCACATTTAAAGTAGTTTTCCTTCAGTAGAATTGATCAAATTTAACATCCATCAAACCCTAAAGTTTTACTAAAACCTTACTCCTAGATTATTTCCTCCTTGTTTACAAGTGAAAAGTGGAGCTTTTATGTTTGATGTAAAGGGAAATTTACAAATGATTACACAGTGCATCTAGTGTGTCATTCTCATCATTTGATACTGTCTCAAAATTGCTCATTTGATGTAATAAGATAACCATATTGCTTTCATTTTTTATCTGTTATGTACAATCTATAACATAAAAAAATGATGCAACAAGAGTTATCTGAAAGGCATAAAAATGGGTAAATGTGATGTACATCTATTGAAAATAAAACCTAGCGGCCATTCATTCCATAATATCAACCAGAATAATTTCAAGGATTTAAAAGAACCTTATTTTAGTGATAATGTTGCAGCTATTTACTACTACACCTAGTACAATGATATACGATTTCATCTTGTGTTGAATTCAGTTTGTTTTTAAAAAAACCTTTTCTTTGAAGCCTTGAGAAAGCAAATTAATTTAACACACTTTCACTAAATCACAAATGAGAAATGGGCTTTAAAAAGTTTATTCAAAATGTCTTTGAATCAATTTAGTATAAAAATAACAAAATTTGTATTTGCTTTTGTTTTTAAAGCAATTGAACTGTTCATATTTATATATTAATGTATAAATATGAACAATTTGCATGCTATATTGAAATACAGAAATCTTTGATATATTTAGGACTGGAAACTTTTTAAAAATGTATAGAATAAAGTTAATATGCATTTTAAAGTGTCTTGAAAATTATTTATGCATGAAATGCTTTGCTTTTAAGTATTTGAAAAACTATTAAATGAATACTTAAAATATAAAATTTAAGAAATTATATGTAGGGAAATTGTAGGTGAATATTTCTTTGGTAATTGGTAAACAAGGAATAAATTGGGGGGCTATGTCATTACATGCTTTAGAAGCTGTAAGATGAGTTACTGTCGGACCTCTATATAACGAAGCCGCTAAATCCCCAAAAAAAGCTCGTTATATAGAGGTTCATCTTTCAATATACTTTATAAACCGCATAAAACAAATTTTAAATTCATAAACACAATAATTAAAAAAGTAATTATTCACACCTTTTTTAAAATTAATATGTTTATTTTATATATCTTACCTATCAAAAAAAACCTACAAGGAAAACAAGAAAAAAGAATGTCAAAGAATACACTGTATTTTCAATATTAAGAAAATAATTTTATATTAAAATTAATTAATTTTAAGGACATTTCCTAATTTAAAGCACACAAGTAATATTAAACATACATTTTTTTATAACTAGAACACAGGGACGCGGGACAACTCCACTGAGGGTTAAAGGGGATATCAAAGTTGCTTCTAGTGAACTGGACAGTGGGGGTAAAAGGTTGCACTTCTTAGATGAAACTTTCGGAATTCTATTGCTCTGGGCGAGTTAGGATCTAATAAAACCAGTTCAAAATTTATGACCTTCATAAAATGTGTTAAAGAGAGAATAACTTGAAATGTTCAGAAATACTTTAAAAAAAGGGAGAACAAAAATTGAATCACAAAAGAAAAAGTTTGTTGTATAGAAAGGTTATCTATAGAGAGGTTATTTTACAAAGAAAATCGTGAATTGTTCAAGGTTCCAGGAAAAAGTTCACTATATAGGAAAATTCGCAATATAGAGGTTCGACTGTTGTTATAAACGTTTTTTATGTATTTCATCTTTTGAGCTTGTTCCAAATGTAAAGGATGATGTCATACTGTACTAATTGGTGTTTACATGCTTACATTTAAGAATTTTTAAGATGGGCTCGTTAACATCAATGGTGAGCAGATTTTGATGTAATAAGACTAACAAGGAGAGGGCACGACTAAGGAAATTCATTTGGGGTCGAGACTTGGTGTAATAGTAGTACTCCTTTAGGGTATTCAACCCTCAATGTAATTCCCCTGAATGACCAGTCAATTCGCAGAAAAAAGCCTTTGAAATTCATGCTTAGCTTCTATACAGTTAAATTTCAATTTCCTCCAACGATTTCGTAGCTTGGTTGATATATCGTCTGCATACTATGCTGAGGTCAGGGTTCGATTCATCGGTCAATTTTTTTTCATTTCATTTAATTATTTTTGAAATTAAATAAACTTATTTATGAAAGTTCTATTAAATATAAAATGATACTTTATGTAATTATTTTGTATTTTATAGAGTAAAAAAAATACTGTAACTATATAAATATTTATATTAAATATTATATAAATATATTTTTATATTAATAAATATTTATAATAAAATTATAATAAATATTAAATGATATAAAAATTTGTTACAAATAGTTTTATAATGTGAAATAAAGTATACTATAAATTAAATATTATATATAATATAAAATAATTTATAAAGTATATTATTAAATTACCGTATTTTCCTGTATATAATCCGTGGATTATGCGTTAAAAAAGTTTCAAATTTCGTTGTGCGTATTATACGCCGCCGCGGATTATCTGAGAAAAAACATTCTCCATCAGAAAAGCAAACAATAAAACTTTGGAAGAAATGTCATTTATGTTTTATAAAATAAATAATAGATGGCGCTTTCATGACTTGGATGACATATTTCAGCTATAACTAGTTTTTGTCCAATTACATTCAAAAACGAATTCGATTCCTCGGAAGGAAAAAATAGTTATTAGTCGTTGGCGCCATTTCCAATTTTCTCTCTCTTGACTAGAGCTATTAAGTTTTTCGAAAGCTTTCATCAAGTTGAAGCGAAAGTGTTAAGTTACACTACAAACTTAAAAGGCTACCAAAATCGGGAAGCTGCAAGGTTTTTCAACGTTGACGAATTGAATATTCGTTTGTGGAGAAAAAACAAGACAAACTTCGAAAATTGTGATTGACGTTAAAGTGCCGATCATTTTGGTAAACCTCACTGGCCAGAATTAGAGGAAGAAATAAATAAAAGGATTTTAAATGAAAGATATAGTAGGGAAGCAGTCTCAATCTTAATTTTTTTGCTGTTAACTTGCTAAATTATAAAAAAAGAAAGATTTTTTCCGCATGGAATGTTTTGTTTAACATCTCAAAACATAGATGGCAGTAACAAAGAATTTTTTTGTTTTGTTGAGATTATCGTAAAAAATATTATCATACATATTTGAAAAGTCATTTCGTAATAAATTTTTTTTCCTGTACAATTTCTTTCTTTTATTTTCAATTATATTGTGTATTTTTTGTCTTATGACATTCATTATCGGCAGTTTATATTTTGGATTATTCGGCCTAAAAACTGCCGCGGATTATACGCCGCTGCAGATTATATATACAGGAAAATACGGTAATTTTTTTATAACTTTATAAAACATTTAATAAGTCCTTTTTAAATAAATTTAAATAATTTTAAAAAGTTTATTTTTGAATAATTTTTAAAAAATTAATAATTATTTCAATAATAAATAATAAATTTCAAAAATAATTTAATAATCATTTCAATAATAAATTAATAATTTCAATAAATTAAAAATTATTAATTTATTAAATTAATACTTTTAATAATAAAATAATTTTAAATATAAATTAATACTTTCAATAATAAAATAGTAAGTCAATAATTTTAATAATACATTAATAATTTTAATAATTCTTATATATAATAAATTTTATTAATTATAATTATTTAATTTTATCCAGTAGACCGTCATGGTTCTCATCATTCACAATTATTTAATTAAAAATTATTTTAAATAATTTTAATTATTAACAATTTTAATGAATAATTATTTTAAATATTTTTATTAATAATAATTTTAAATAACTTAAATAAATCAATTTATTTAATTGTTTTTACTTTATAAAATACAAAATTATTACATAAAATATCATTTAATATTTAATAAGCCTTTCATAAATAAGCTTATTTAGTTTGAAAAATAATTAAATGAAATGAAAAAAAAATTGACCGATGAATCGAACCCTGACCTCGGCATAGTATGCAGACGATATATCAACCAAGCTACGAAATCGTTGGAGGAAATTGAAATTTAATTGTATAAAAGCTAAGCATGAATTTCAAAGGCTTTTTTCTCCAAATTGACTGGCCATTCGGCGGAATTACATTGAAGGTTGAACACCCTAAAGGAGTACTACTATTACACCAACTCTCGACCCTAAATGAATTTCCTTAGTCGTACCCTCTCCTTGTAAGGTTTTCTGATCCTGTTGCTGAGTGTATATTAAACTAGCTATTGTGTTGATAGAGATGATATACTTTTGGAATGTTTTATATTTATTTTAAAATGTGTCAAAATGATGAATTAAAAAATTATATTATTTTTAGAAGATGGTCTGTAATTTTTTTTGTTGTTGATATAATAGATCATAAAACTGTCATTTATCAGATCCTGTAATGTAAGCCCAGGAATTCTGTAAAAACTGGGGCAATACGAAATGGCATAGAATCTTGTTGACTTATTACCATGTTGTAAAGAGTGGTAACCTGATGGCAACCAAAAAGGGCTGTTTGCAAAATAAATTTGCATCTTATATCATAATTCCTGGTTATTGGGCAATGTAATAGATGACAGTCGGAATAGTACCCCATTACTGTCCTGGACATATCCATACATATTTTAGCTGATCATTGGAGCTCAGTTAAAGAAGGATTTATATGTGACTGAAAGCAGTATCATTATAACCCATAAGATTCTTTTGTCAAATGTGTCTGGCAGCTTGCAATAGTAAGTAGTTATCTGTGCAGTGGTGTCTGCAACCTCTGTTCCTTTTGTTGCATTACCTATTGTTGATAATTGAAGCTACTGGTATGACAGTTGAACATTGGATCAATGATAAAGAAACTTGTTCTTGTCATGACTTTTAGTTGATCACTAATTTTTCGATACTCTGAATGGCCATGGCTCACATATTCCTTTTGAGATTGCAGAGTAGTTAGCAGTGAATTCAAGGCCATCAAAATAAAGAAATCTTTTGAAATTTAAGAGAAACTTTACTTTTAATTTAAAAAAATTCGAGCATGATGAAAATTGTACAAATTTGGAGCAATGTCTCAAGTGAATAAAGGCCTACTCCTCCATAATTGATGAGGTTGCATTTAAATTGTAGACAATGTTGCCTCTGAACAAAATTCAATAGAAATATTTGCACATATGTTGCTGTTACTCCAGTAAATCAAAGTAACCCATGCTTTATTGTTATTTGCTGAGTATTTGATAAAATCAATAATCATTCAGATGAAAATTGCAATTTATCATAGTTATTTTGTACCTGTACGTAGTATATGACTGAATTTTTCTACTGGTTAAAAGTTGTAAACATGTCATCTTAGCTTGCATTCACATGTTTGAAGGAAGTGATACATTTCAGTTAGTTTGTTAGCTAAGTACATATGTAAAACCCTTCAACATCATCAAATGATAACATAACTTGGACCCAAAGGTTAAATGATCTCTTGATTTTACATCTCGCTTGTTTTAGTCTAATTGCACTTTCTGTCTTAAATTGGGACATCTGCTCATGCTGTTCATGAATTTGTGACAAAATTTTGCTGCACATAAAAGATTTTAAAGCACTAAAAAGTAAAATTTTTGTTTCGTATATTTGTCAAGTCTCTTCTCTTTATCACTCTACTATGTCAGTTTGTCCTAATGTAGTGGAAGGGTATTATGAAGTAAAGATTCCTAATACAGGAAATGGTATTATTATGAGGAGAGCTACGTTATCTCCAGTTCATATATACATTTATGTTAGCCCAAGAGCCAAAATGACAATATTTTCTTATGAGGATGTCATTTTGTATCATTATCAATGCGACTTTGGATCAATATTTCAACATTTTAGTTTCTTTTTCTTAGGCATTAAAATTTAATTCAAATTGTATTTTTAAATTTTTATTTGCTTCTGTAGGCTTATGAATTTAATCAGCCAAAGGAAATTTTTGGAAGCTGAGAAACTTGCAGAATTATCCAATTTGAATTCAGAAGTCAGTATTTCTCTCTTTTTAAATCTGTCTTTGTTATGATTCTGTTTTATTTTCCTTAAAACTTTTGACTCTTATTTTATAGGTTATTTATACAACAAAAATTAATTGCATATTAAATAATTTATCTATGAATAAGTATGATGATTCTTCGAAAGCAGAAATGGATAATATGTGGAATGAACTTGAAGAAGCTTTTACATTTGTTAAGGTAATTACAATTCTAGCAGTTATTAAGATTTTTTTTTATTTTAAGTGACTAATCGTGTATTTCATTACTAATATTTTAAGTACATTTCTATTTTTACATTATTTATAAAATGCAACATATTTAAGATGATCATGCTTATTTCTTTTAATGTTTTACATTTAATAGGATGTGGAGTTTATTAGATCTGTTGTTTTGTATTCTTTATCAGACGCAAATCATATCAAGAATTTATTTCTTCATGTTAAAACTTGGGTAAGAATGTGATTTATTGAATCGTTTACTTTCTAAGTTGTAAAGTAGTACATAATTTATCTTATTACAGTAGACTAATCCGAGCTCTGGTTTGTCTGGATTAATGAAAGTTCATATTAAACAAAATTACTTTTAAAATTGGCTAAGGTATATTTTTAAAGATTGTACAATAAAAGGAAAATATGTTTCGAAAAAAGACAAAGCATAATACATGGGATAAATAATTGAAAAACAGACAATCCAAATTAATATATTAGTCGAATGATGTATTAAGTTGAAAAAGAACCTGCTTAGAATACAAGAGTCCAGATTCTTTTTGCTGACCTTTACTAATTATAATTTTTTAAAATGGCTGTTTGAAATGAATGATGTTCAGTTTAATTAGATCTGGATTAACAAGGTATTTTAAGAAAATGCAAAGTTTTTTATCACATTAGCTTTTTAAGATGTGTTTAAATTAAATATATTGGCATAATTTTTTTGTACTTAATTTCTGATTTTATGGGGAGGGGGTTGATGCAAACATTAATACTTAAGTAAAATTAATTATTTTATTGAGTTATTTATGTTTAGTTGTAGCATTAAAAGGTATACAAATATAAAAAAAGGGACAGGGGAATATTGTTTGATTCCAATTTGCTCGAATGAATGCATATAGGGTCCAGTTATTTTCTTATCAATAAAATAATTCTAAAATTTTAATAAAATAATTCTGGAATATTTTTCCTGGACATATTTAAATGCTTTTATCAATGTAATTACATATAAGATCTGCAGCACATTGGTTAGCTTTAATTCTTTTTCTAATGTTATAAATAACTCTTTTAAAATCATTGTCATGTAATTTATGTCTTTACCTTAAAATAGAATGTATTATGCTTTTTTATCAGTATTTAATTTGATTTTAAATTTAACAGAATTACATTAAATTTATTTTTATAATGTGTGAATTAATTTTCATTTTCATTTACAGTTAATTAATCACAATAGTATGAAGGGAATAAAAGAAATAACAGCACAGGTAATATAAATGCTCAAAATTATATATTATAACCTGAATGCAGTGGCACACATAAAGGGAGGGGGCAGGGATTCGCAACCCCTCATTGTGCTTGATTTTTTGGGGTTTTTTTTTACTGCTGTTTATATAGCTGTTGTTACTAATCCCAGATTGTGTAGCAAATGTGTACAGTAATATATACATACTATGTATATAGTGTTTCTGTTAATTTAATTATTTGTTATTAATAATTTATGTTATTAAATAATGCTAGTTATTTATTTAATAACTTGTTTTTACTGTTTTTTGTTCCTGATAATTGATACAATCAAAAGAATTTGTTTGGCAACATATTGAGATGATACAAGAATGGTAGATTTTTGACCCTTGACCCCCCTCCCCTCTTGAAAAATTCCTATGTGCGCCACTGCCTGAATGACTTCATTTTGCATTTTATCATTGCAGAAACATGAAGATATTTATTTTTCATGTATTTTATAACTTTTAGAAACACAATATTGATTTAGATCTTTACTTACTGTTATCAATTTTTTCTTACTTTCTTAAATTCAAAAGTTTACGTATTTTATAGTAATTTTTTCCCCTACCAAATGAAAAAAAAACTATAAAACTTTATGAAAGTAAGATGTTTTTGTGATCTATATTGCTGTATTTTATTAAATATCTGTTTTTTAATCAAAAATAATGTAATGTCATGAAAAGTAATACACTTAAGATATAAGAATATTATTAATTAAGAGTGAATATCATCTTAAGTTTAGTTGAATGTTTCATCTTGAATCTGGTTCAGACATTTGGGAGAAAGGATACATTGAATAATAAAAGTAGAAAATCATTCAAATAATTGTATAATGATGTTCCTCCCCAAATTAAGTTTTATGGAACTGGGACTCTAGACATATGCATTTTATGATTTTTGAAATTCTCAGCAAATCTCAGATCATACATGTATCTGATATTTAATTTTGAAATATTATATACTTAGTTTTTGTTGTGTATAAAATTGCTACACACACAGAGATGCTGGGAAAGAAAATGTTTATTAGGGATGTAAATTATATTTGAATGCTTCGTTTTTACTAACGTTATAGTTATCACCATGTATGTTTTCTTCTTTAAATAAGATTTTGATTTATTTTATTTTCAATTAGTAAAGAACTGTTAAACAAAGTATTGTGTTAGTTTAATGTATATTTTAGTTGTTACTGATATGTATAATATTGAAATAAGCATGGTATTTCATGTAAAGAAATCAGGAACTATGAGATGTGTTAAAAAAATATCAAATAATTTTTCATGTGAAGCTACAGAGGCATGGTTTGGTGCATGTTTGTAAGTAATCTTACATTTGAATATGGTGGTGAGGTTAGGATAAACTTTAGAAAAAAAACCATTTGATGCAACACCAAGTTTGTTCAGAAAACAATAGAATAATATAATTTAAAGTATTATTTCACTCAAGAATTCGGTGAAAACAAACCAAACTATGTATTCCAAAATAAATTGAAGTACAAAATGAATAAATATGAAAGGAATAAACAAAATGTACAAGTGATTAAAAATTAAATCTAGAGGTGATTTTTAAATAATCATTTCAGCATTCATCATATCTAAAGCATAACTGTGAATTTTTTTCTGCCTGCACAAACTGTCGGCCATCAGAGGATCACAATTCGTAAAGGAGTAGGCAAGTGCCATTGGCTTTTTATTTTAACAAAATTGCAGGAAACTGATTTTAATTCTTTAAATGTTTAAAATTTAACCATTTCCTGATAGAAATTATCTATAAAATGAAACAAATTTTCTACTAAATTTAATGTTGTAGCACATTTCAACTTTTTTTTCATCATTTTTGTCTGAAATTAAAATTTAGTGTGGCCCTCTCTTAGTTTCCTCTCTCAGGGAAATCTGCTGCTTAAAATGAGAGATTTTATGTTCTGGAAAATATTCACACCTGTACACCAAATCATGCTTATCTAATTTCATTTGTGTTCATGCATAAAAAATTGTTTGGAATTTTTTTGAATATGCCTTGTTATAGTGAATTAATAATTGAATTATTCATCTTATGATTTCTATATATCAAGTTTCATAGTGCAATTTCTCATGATTTCTTTTTTTTATTTTCATAACAATAATTGAAGATTCTTATTAAAAAAATTATTTTGTTTCTTTAAAACATTTTGAGTTCAATATTTCAGCTCATTTGTTGCATCTAATTGTGACTATAAAAGAAAGAATTATTTAATATATTTAATCAAGAAGTTCAAAATTAAATTATTTGGTATCTCAAGGAGATAGGAAAATCTGCTGTCATCTATAAAAATCAAATTTTGTTTTATATTTTTTAAATTTTGTACTTTTTTATGTATTTACATAAAATGTCACAGATTGCTCTATGATTGATTACAAGTTTAGAAAGCCATATATTTTAATTTTGATACCTACATTTACATTTCACGTCTTTCTACTTCATGAAATTCTTCTTTCATTGAGATTTCATTGATTCAATTCTTTCATTGTGAGTAACTTACTAGTTATACATTAACTTCTAATTAACTTGCCGTTGTTATTAAAAAAATGTTTATAAAGTGCAAGGAGAAGAGAACTATTGTTATATATTGTGTAATTATCTGTTCAAATCTATCAGTGTTTTTTATATAATTTTTAGAAGTTTTTTAGACGTTTTTCCTGGATTCTGTGTTAATAAATGTAGTTTGATTAAATAATGAATAACTTAATGCTGCCTTTCAGCAGAAAAAAAAATGGCTTTTGTAGCCAATTAGTCATGATTATTAATTTGTGGCTGGTATTATTGACTCTAGGGTTTGAGTCTTGGTGCTACTGAAGACCTGCCATTTGTTATGGCTAATGCAGGTTAAATTTGTCAAGGCTCAAAGTCTTTGTATTGGTGTGGAAGTATATTTGGTGAGAAGGGGGCCAGCTCAGATAGTCTGTCACTTGACCAAGGTTCAAAATTGTGATATCTGTCACCAATAACCCTTGCACAGCTTCAGGGTTTGATATTTAACAAAAATCAGATAAAGTAAAAATCAGGATTGTGGATATATTAATTTATATTTTTGAATTTTTTTAATGTAAACAGGTTTTCAAAAATGAAACAAATCTTGGTAACATTTTTTGTTGACCTATCACTAAAATTCAATTAATGTATTGAAAGTTGACTATTTTATTAAATGCCCATAGTTTACCAAATTAGTGTGCGTAAATATTATCCATCATGATTATATATTATGCCTGCTAAACCAGTTATGTATACTTTTTAACAAAAAGGAGTTATGTCTAAAGGAGCAAGAAACTGGCTAGAATTGTTCCTCAGAATCATGTATGGGAATCCTTTTACAAGGTCGAGCTTGTGCAGTTTCTTAAGCAAAGTTGGCCATGCACTGCAACTGGATACTATTCCTGCTGGATCAACTATTTCAGGCCAGGAAAGTGAAGCACATAGTCTTTTTGAAATACTTAGGGCATTTTTAGTGCACATAGCTATTTATGTGCAACGTCATAGATCTTTTGTAATACTGCTGTAAGTAAAAAAATTTCACTTGTGTAAAATTACTTTCCCTTCACATAGCTGGTTTTGCAGGCACAGTAATGATATTAAGTAACTGAATTGAAATATTTATTTAAATTATACTGAAATATTTTATTCTTTGAATCCAGGTTAATCAGGTCCTCAATAAATTAATCACATATGAAATGCTTTCTAGTAGTATTTGTTCTTGGTAAGTTGTATTTTAAATTTTCTATTCTAATTATGAATTGGTTTTGTATTTTTCTCTACTTGAATGATTTTCAGTTTGTTTATAAAAAAATTTTAAGAAATCATTCAACAAAGCATTTTTAAATATTTATTTTCTTATGGTGTGTGATTTTCGTGTTGTAATGAGTTTTTAGGATATTTTATTTATTAATATAGTGTATTTAGTGTAGTTTGAATTTTATTTAGTACAAAATATAAAATGCATGAAAATGTTGCTTCTTTATGCTGCATATTTTTATGAAATTGGTAATTTTTTTAAGGCTATTTTTTGTGCAATATTTAAATATAGTTTTGGATTTATTTGTTGTGTGATAGTTTATTAGTTTGAATTTTTAATTTATGTGTGATTTAATTAACAAAGTTTATGAAAATCATAATTCCTGTCTTTAAATCTGAAATGGTTTATATACAAACATCACTTTTATGTTAATGATTAAAAAATTTTATTTTCCTGGCTGTTTCCTAAAAATGTTCTCCTTTTTTTTGTAATTTGTTTGATCTTTCTTTTTGAACATTATTAAAAAAAGTGTTTACATTAATCTTTTAACCAGGTAAATAAACTGCATGAAACATGCTCTCTATGAATGAGTATTTTATTAATTGTTGCTCAAAGTTTTTCATTTTTATAATTTAAAAGAACCGTTTCTCCAAAGTTTTTATTATTGAAGTGATTGATAAAAAAAAGTATTTGATTGTGTTTGTGCACTAATTCATTAAGTATTAAAAACACTATATCAAAAATAGAAACATGATTTATACTTCCTTTGTGATGTTTATATTCTTTTAGTATTAGCATTTGCCAAATCTACAATTTGCGGTTAGTAATTGCTGTATCCGATAGAAATTTTAAAAAGAGGATTCTCTGAAATATTACTTAGAAAAATTCTACATATCTTTCAAAATTTACACAACTTTTTAATGTATTGGAGTTTTTGTTCTGATACAATTAAAAAGTCAAATGTGGTTGAAGTAACAAACAGCTATAAAACCTAAGTATAAATAGTTACGATAGTAGGAAATATTAGCCTCAGTGGTACAATAACAAACTTCTGGCCTTAGGAACCAAGATTAAAGGTTTAAACAAAGTTTTAGGGCTAGCCAACCTTCACCTGTAATTTGCCTATATTCTGGGCCATAGGGAAAGGAAGGAATATTAAGAGAAATTTAAATGTTACAAATAAAATACACAATACTATTAATATATAACAATACAGTTATAGCCTACTAGTATAGAGCTAAAGGCGATGCAATAAAGTACCAGGTGTATGCATATCAAATGAGACGATTGCTAACAGATGTCGCCACGCATTTATGCAAACAATACAAAACCGTAAAACGTGATTTTTTTATAGTTTGACCTTTGATACTCATGTTTAGTTTACATTTGGATGAGTTTCAACGGGCATTGTATTTTCTTTACTGTGTTGAAAATGTCGAATTTTATGCCTTCTGACCACGATTTGCGGACAGCATTAATTTTTTGTTACCATCTGAAGAAAAATGCCGCCGCATCGCATCAAATGCTTGTAGAACCATATGGGGGCAATGCTCTGAGCCGTGTGCAGTGCTACAGGTGGTTTGAAAAGTTTCAAAATGGTGATTTCGATGTGAGAAATGAGGAGCGTGGCAGACCAGCAAAAAAATTTGAGGATGCTGAATTGCAAGCATTACTTGATGAAGATGATGGCCAAATGCAAAAACATCTTGCAGAACACTTGAATGTTGACCAGAGCACTGTTTCCAGTCATCTCAAAGCAATTGTCAAGATAATAAAAGTCGGTAGCTGGATAAAGCATGAGCTAACGGACTGTCAACAAGAAAACCGAAAAATCGTGTGCAAACTGTTGCTTGCTCGCTACAAACGCAAGTCATATCTCCATCGTATTATGACTGGCGATGAAAAATGGATTTGTTTTGTGAATCCCAAGCGTAATTGATCATATGTTGACCCTGGATAGCCGTCAAAATCGACCGCAAGGCCGAATCGCTTCAGCCGCAAGACAATGATGTGTATTTTCTGGGATCAGGAGGGACCAATCTATTATGAGCTTCTCAAACCCGGCGAAACCGTTAATACTGATCGCTACAAGCGACAATTACTTAATTTGAACGATGCTATACTCGAAAAACGCGAGCAATGCAAGAAACGGCAGCACAAAGTGATTTTCCTTGATGACAACGCACCTAGCTACCATACTAAACCAACCAAGGATATCGTTAAGGTACTCGGTTGGTAGCCCTTAACGCATGCGGCTTATTCGTCAGGCTTGACTCCTTCCGATTACCACTTATTTGCATCATTGGGACACGCATTGGCTGACCAGTGCTTCATTTCTTACGAAAACGTCAAATCTTGGCTTGATGACTGGCTGGCCTCAAAAGACCGATCATTATTTTGGCGTGGTATTCACAAATTTCCTGAAAGATGGGGAAAATGTGTAGCTAGCGATGGACATTATTTCAAATAAAGAAATATTAAGTTTTCGCAAATTTATTGTGTTTTTTTAAAACAATCATCTCATTTCATTTGCATACACCTGGTAAATGGTAAGACTTACTTCGCAAGTATATAAACATGTTATGTTTCCCACCAAATACAACATATTAAAAGCAGTGTCGCATAAAAAGTAAAATTAGTAAATTATGATAGAATAATATTAAGTCTATATATATGTACAGTTAAAAAACCAAAAGTATTGACATAAAATTTTATAGAAAATAAAAGTCTTCAAGACATACACAAGAATATTTAAATAAAACATTATTAATTTATTAAACATGTAGCGCCATCTATTGAATAACTCTATAATTAATTAAAAATGCTATTATTATTACATATTGTTATTTCACTGAGAACTATTAGAAATATAATTGTGTTGTTGTTTCTCATCCCCGAGATCAGCAGAGCTAGATCAGGTCCATGAGTCCATTCACCCTGAAGAAGTGCAAAACTAATAGGGGATCTTGAACCAAAATTAAAGTTAGCAGGATATCCATGTTCAATACATTGTTAATAAAGCTATTAAAATTTAAATATATATTAGAGATTTATCACTATCATTATTACGATAAATATAGTTTAAAAAAATTTCTATACATAGAGATTGATAATTTTGAATTCCAGTATGGCACTTTAAGAATGTTAAAAGTTTTAAGCATCTCTTTTATCATAAATATTACTATGTAATTTATAATTCTTAATATGCAATGATACATCTAAGTAATTAGTTTTAATTGGACTATGATTAATTTTAATTAGGTTTGAGTAATCAGGATAAAAATTAATATTGGAGTTAAAATTATTATTTTTACAAAAGCAATTAGATCATCTGTATATCTAAAAATGTAATAATCAATAATAATATAACTATATTCATAAAATTGTAAATATAAGTTAGCCAAACTATTGCTAGCAGGGTCACCTTAAGGCAAACCTTTAGTTTGTTTATGTAATGAACCATTGCAATTAATGTAATTTTCTTTTAAGACTAAATCTATGAGAGTTTTAAATTTGTTGAAATTAATATTCATATTATAATTCCTCTGATTTTCTAAAATTACTTTAATAATATCTTTGATATCAATGGAATTGAAAAGATCTTCAAAGTCATAACTATAAACTGAATAAATATTTTTATTTTTAAAAAAATCTGTAATATCTACTATTTTTAATTATAGCTTTATTATATTGCTTAATATATATATATATATATATACTAGCTGGTATACCCGTTCTTCAAAGGGTGAACTGAAAAATTAAACAACACAGATTGAAGGAAAAAGAAGATTTAATGAGTTAATTTTATGTGAATTGCAAATTAAACAAAAAAGCTTTTTGCATATCTCAGCTAAACAACAACAACAAAAAAAGAAACAAAAAAAACACCTTTGTTAAATTTTAAGTATGTAGATATATTAGCTGATAAAAAGGATTTTTTTTATTTATAATTCCTCGTAACACTCTTGAGGGTCGATTTTTCAAAAGACCTCCCTAAGCTGATCTCTGCTCAGCAAAAGTAACACATTGTTAAAAGTTTTGCGTAATGAACGCTTAAAGTAGTGTAAATAATCTATATCTGAAAGTGACATTACTATTATTTTCTGTTGTATTTATTTTATTTTAAAATTGTAATATTCGCAAGCAACGCCGTTTCTTAAATTGTAATGGCGATTCAATGAAAAACATAGCGAAATGTTAATGATAGAGTCAAGTTGGCAAATGCCTAGCTACTTTCGTAGCTCAAGCTTTATTAGAGCTTTGTAAGACCCGCCGTGTGGGCGGGAGCTTTATCTACCATTGATGCTTTATCTACCACATTATGATTTACTGCAGTTTTTTTCACACTATATATTTTTTTTTTGGATCACACTACATTTACAAATTAAGGGATATACGTAAACAAAATAGTCCACTTTAGTAAATTTAATCCGTTAGAGCTAATAAACTAAAGATATTCCACTGTAATATTAATTATATACACCGTTCACTTTAAATAAGTCGTGAAATCATTTTCCAAGGTCTTCACTAACATACAAAAACATAAGACACTTAAATTTTGACATAAACTATTTTTTCGGGACAAAAATAATAATCTTTGCAATCTGCTGAAAACGCCGTCAGCTGAAAACGCAATATCCGCTACAAAACTATTCGGCTTCCCCGCTAAAATACTCATCATAGAACCCGTGCTGCCATATATCTTGGAAGAGTGGATTTCGAAGAATATTCCTGCTAAATATTGTTTGAATATTCCTTCTAAGTTGGTGTGGTGTGGTAGTTAGGAGAAGCGGGTGCCAGCTCAGGTGTCGTCCACGTCACTTGACCATGGTTCAAAATTATGTGATACGTTGCCAAAAGCCCTCGTGTAGCTGAACAGTGCAATGTTAGTATTCACTCACTCACACACCAAAAAATACAGTACAGTAGTTATAATTATTTTTATACTTAAAAACGCAATATCTGCCTATTCAATTAAAATTATAGCGTTATAATTAACTACTAACCACAAATAAATTTTGAAAATTTGTCCAAATGATGCAGTGTGAAAGAGAAAGTTTATTTACTTTAAGTACCAGAACCGATAAAAGCATTTATTTTGAAAAAAAAAATCAATTTCTTACTACCA
The DNA here is from genome assembly GCA_019973935.1 of Trichonephila clavipes. Classification (NCBI taxonomy): domain Eukaryota; kingdom Metazoa; phylum Arthropoda; class Arachnida; order Araneae; family Nephilidae; genus Trichonephila; species Trichonephila clavipes. Next base: position 1,202,609 of record BMAU01020788.1, read on the forward strand.
AATGTGCATAATAAAATCATGAAAAAAAACATTAAAATAAAGAGAGATTTATAACCTCTCCCTTCAAAACTTAGTTTTAATTTGAAATAGAAAAATAGGCATTATTCTGATCACAGGAATTAATTAGAAGCGAGCCCCTTGCGTAGCCAAAACAAAGAGTTTTTCACAAACAAAAAATAGATATATGCTGACGTGGGCTTTTTTGCAGCGCAAGCCAGATTTGCTTACAGATACCAGAATTTTTTCCTACTTACTTGACAAATATCGTTATATTTTGGACACTTTTTACAAATTTTTATAAATTATAGCCTATGTGTTATTCTGATGTATAAGCTATATTACTGTAAACTTTCATTAAAATCCATTCAGTTGTTTTTGTGTGAAAGACCCACAAAGATCCTCACAAACTTTCACATTTATAATACATATTATATATATATATTTGAGGGATCCAAACAATTGGTAGTCCAAAGAGGATATATCTGAACATCAAAGAGAATGTTCAAATGTTGTCTAGTGAAGTTTCTTTAACTTTCCTTGTGGTATACCAGTTGTTTGAAATTGCACTGGAGAAGGAGAACATTGAAAATCACAGTGGAATATTTTTTAGGCTGATATGCAATATTAACCTTCTCTAAATGTTCACTATGATATACTCCATTAATTGTACGTAAATCATGAAGAAATTTTATGTATATGTGAATCTCTCAAAACAAGCAAAACCTTTTTGAGCAGATAACCAGTTTCTTTCTTTTAGTTTAGCAGTTTCACTATTTCGCAAAGTTTTTTCTTTCATATCTCTCTCTCTCTCTTATCTTTTAAAGATATCACTCTTGTAAAACTCTGCATATTCTTTTCTTTGGAAATAAGAGATGCAATTTCATTTTCTAAAATGTTTTTTTAGTTTATGTTTTAAAAATTAGCATTTACTTTGTTTAAAATGTATGTATTGTATTTCAGTTTGATTCTGAAAGATTTCTTGAATAAGGATTTATTGAGCTATATGATATCTGAACTGAGGGTTGGAAACATCAATACAGGATTAATTATTTGGCAGAGACATAAGGTAAATATAATTTTTTTTCTACATTATTATAGTAAGGAATCAGATAATTTTTCATAGCATCACAATGTAGTTCTTCATCCCCTATCTTGGAATTGGGATATTCAATAAAAGACATCATGAATTAATTTATAACAATCTTTACTATGATGACCAATACATTCTGGAAGCAAATAAAAAATATTAATAGTTTCAGTGTGACATACAAAATGTAGCTGCACATAACGAAATGGTAATTGCAAACATGATAAAATCAATTATAAATAAATTGTGTATAACTGACTAAAACCCTACAGCTTTGATTGTTGAATCCTAATAGGTGAAGAGCAAAACAGCTAACTCATTACTGTCAGACTATCTGCAGTGTTTTTAGATAAACCACTGAAGTGTTTATATTCATCTCCAATTGTGATAACTATATTGTCTTACAGTTAAGCATCAAAATTTACATGTGAAGTATTCTGCATTAGCAAATACGCTAGATAACTCAAATTCACATTTCTTGATTGGATGAATATTTCCTATCACAAATTATATTGAATAACATGTTGAAAAATTAGCATTTCTGTTATTAATAAGCATTATCTTAAAAATGTAAAACTACTGTATTCACACATTAAAAACAAATAATATAAAAAAAAAATTTAAGTCAATTCCTACTGAGATCAACAAAAGGAAATTTTATTTTAGCTCCTTTTTATTAAATAGTTACAATTAATATAAATATGTACATACATATGACAGAATCACAACATTAAGTGGTCATTAATTTTTATTAATTATCATTAAAGTATCTTATTATCATCCAAAACAATCGTGTCTATAAAATTTCAGTTCAACTGAATGCTTTAAAACATGAGAAAAAAAACCTTTTCAAGCTTTGACACAAGTCGCCAAAATGGTCGCTAAGTCGCCAAAAATGATACCAATGTGGCTGTATTTGTAATTCTTTAAATAATTAGTTTTAATCAATTAATTTTTTTTAATTGAAAATTATTGTATTGTCATTCAAAATAACCATATGTATAAAATTTCAGCTTAATTGAGCGCTTTAAAATGTATTTTATTAGCGATTGAAAATACCACCGATATAAATAAATGTATAGAAAGTGTGACTGACATAATAGTAGGAATTGAAAAAAGAACACCTGGTGTTGACTAAAAGGTCTAAATTTTTAATTTCCAAAAAATGACACCAGCTAAACTTTAGGTTACAATATTTTTAAAACTCTAAAAGAACGCATTCTTGTATGAGATACTGACTATAATATTAGTAGTTTTTCTTCCACATGTGTATTTTTTCAGAGTTGTGTGTATTTCTTCCTGAATTTTATTTTTGCAAACAATTTTTTGTGGTTTGGGTATAGTAGATGTGGGGACAATATAGACAAAAATCCCATTTTTAAACTATGCTACCTACAGATTTTAAATTTGGCAAGCATGTTTCTTTTGTTAAGTAAGGATCCCCTAAGAACAAGTTTTGTGGAAATTGTCTCTCACAGCAGCATAAAAGGTATTTTTTTTTATTTAATTTAGATAATATTTATATATTGACTGATGATGAACCTATATGAAATACCAGATAATTCAGCAATATTTGATAATTTGAATTTTCTATTTTATTTGCTAAATCTTTCTTTCCATGGAATCTAATTTGCTGTTCACTTAAAATCATTCAAATATTAATTTAATTTTGAGCTCATTAATTTTTTTTTACTTCCATCTTGATTGTTATGTTTCTCAATTTATAAATGAAAAGATCAAGTATACTTGCTAGTAATTAATGTATCACAATAAATCCATTCATTTGGATTCAATTTATGCTTAGTAATGCCATGTGAAGCAGTGAAAATGCACTTGATTTCATTTTAGTGCTGATAAGGAATGGATAGGGGGGATTATGATAAGTATGAAAATTTAAGTGTTATAAATTCTATGTTTGCTGTATTTGTATTAGTGTTTCCGTATTAAGTTGTTTAGTTGATTTTGCGAAGATTTAAATTCCAAGTTTTTTATAGTTCATTACTTAACTCAGCAGGCAGATATACATTACATTTATATAATTGCCAAATATTTCCAATTTTTTATTCAGGTGAATCAAGAAATATTTGACACTAGTTATATAACTGATAAGTGTATGTTCTTAGTATGCTATTGCAATTTATTTTCTTTTAAATGGTTTTTCTTTGAATTTGTGTGTTTAGTTAAATTTTAGTTTTATTATTGAATTTTATTTTCTTTGCAGGATGAACTACTGATGTCTATAAATGTAGAAATTTTAAAGGAAATTATTTCAGCTATTCAGGATTCTGTGTCTTCAAAATACTTGATTCCATTTTTATGTGATGATTTTCTACCTTCAATTTTTTCTAGAAATCCTCATTCTGTTGTATGATTTTATGTATATTTTGGAAAAATTATTCATATTTATTTCAGTTTTAGTAGTGATATAAACATATTTTCTTTTTAAGTATTTTATAATGTATACTCATTTTCATGTTAGAAATGTGAACTTCAAGATGTTTGCTTCCATCTTAATTGTTGACAATTATAATCACTGATCTTTTGTTCTAAAATTCTAAAGCTTTATCAAAACTCCTAAGTATATTAATACTTTTAGTTAACAGTTTTTCAAAATGTACAATAATTTTTTATTTTCTTTTGATTTAATTAAAAAAAAGTTATAGACTTTGGAAAGTTTTTTCCCAAATATTTTATGTAGTTCTAAACCAGGTGGTCAACCTGGGGCCTACCTTGAATCATTTTGTGGCCCGCAAGATTCATTACAACTTTACAAAATATGATTATTTTGTGCACTATTTTTGTTTTTAGTGTAGTATGTTAAGTCCCAAAACTGTTTTTATTTCATCATATTGCTTCTGTTTTTATGCATACTTAAGAGTGAGCGGTATTGCATTGCAGCATTTGAAAAATCTAGCACCATATATTGTAAGCGCTTTTGGATCAACTTATATCTGTGAATCGTTTTTGTTGAAAATGAAATTTATGAAACATAAGTCGTGTGAAAACTTAACGTATAAAAACCTGCAACATCAATTACAATGTGCAAACACACACATTGGGATTGACATGCTAAAACTAAGTGAAAGAATTGAGAAACAAATATCTTACTAATTATAAGTAAATTAAACATTATTTGATCACAGCATTATTATATTATATATCTTTGTATGCATCAAAAATAATGAAAATTATAATACACATTCTGTTTTGAATTTTTACTGCAATAAATGTTTGTTGTGTGTTCAAATTTGTTACATAAATATATTTTTTTACATGCAGCCTGTATGATTCTAATGTAACAAAGTAAATGCTAATGCTCCAATTTTCATTAAAAGGGGAGGGGGAGACATTTATTGAATTCTTTTAATTTTAAAGAACGCATGATAAATTAGTGTATTTCTTATTAACTAAGATTTTATATTTCAGTATTTTTCTAAAAATAAATAACAATATGCTGATTGTTATATTTTAAGGACATGGTTGCTGAGTGGTTGATTCATAGAGTGTATTTGATAGAACTTTCTGAAAAGGTTTGTGTGTTGCGTATCTTTAATAAACGTATATATTGCTGTATAAATCTTAAGATTTTGAAGTATAGAATTCTGCTCAGGTTGTTTTGGTATTAATTGATAAAAAGTTTTGCGTCTTTGCCCAAATTTATAAATCAATTATCAATTGTCCTCGAGTCTTGATAAAGGAGAAAAAAATCATTTTTAATTTAGGTTCAACTTTACTACTCAAATGATAAATCATCCCTTCATATTAGCAATATTTATTGTTTTAGGTTTTCTTAATTTTTTTTTAAAAGTTTGATAACAAGGTAACATTTATAGTTAAAAGTTAAGATGCCCCACACAAAATGCAAAATAATGGTATCTTTATTAAGATTATATAAAAATTTGAATTTTCAAAATCTGATTCAAAATTTTTATTGTAATTGTCTCTTGAGATCAAGTAGCTATTTGTCTCTTCCTTTAATTTTGTTGTTTATAAATGAAAATATGCATTTATAAAATATACAAATGCATATGAATAACATATGTTTTTATTGTTTTTGTAAGTGTCTAACCTGATTTCTACAAAACCAAAGTTATTTTCTTTTCTTTTGCTGAGAAGTAATGCGGCTAAGTAAAATATATTACTATGTATAACTATGAAAATAAAAAGTTAAATTATTTTGAGAGATTTTTATTATGTGTTTACATTAAAAATGATTCAATCTTGTTAAAATGAATATATATATTTTATTTGCTCAAAACTTAACTTCTGTTAATGTAATTTCACCTTCCCCTCCCCTCATTTTTATTTTTAAAATAGTAAGTTTCAATATTGGAATTTATGTTAATATAAAAGGCAATAATTAAATCTATTGAGAGACATTTATTTATTCTATAGTAATTCCTTTTGTTCTTATTTTACTTAATGAAAATTTTTTTTGAATAGGATTGTTGGCCCGAAAATGGATTAGCATTAGTGACTGGTTTTTTCAAGGTTATTGAAGACTTGCATGAGAAAAAAAAGAAAGGGCTAATGAGTTTCTCTGCTAGTTTATCATTATCAAAGATTAATGTGAGTAGCTATTTTATGTTGCATTAAAATTTTATATGTATAATACATAAATTTTGATGAAAATTCACAATAAGTATCTGTTATGTTGTTGCTAAACCTCCAGAGACTGATGAAGTGGGACAAGATCCATAAGACAGTTGACTCTTACAAATATGAGCACATGAAGGGGATTAGAATAGCTATCTTTCCTGGAAAGGCTTGTTTAATTTAAGATGTGCTTGACTGCAGTTTGATGAACTTCACTCATACTTGATATAGTTGGTTAAGGCTGTCTTTGGCTAAAGTTGAAGAATAGGACCAAAATTCAGAATAATTTTTCAGATATAAAAGTACTCACAAACATTAATATTATATTCTGGTTTCGCTACCCTGAAGAGAATCATTTATTTTATCATACTACTCCCTTTTATCCGAGTTGACACATTTTTTTTTTCTTTTATAAAATTTGTTTCGCATTTTTTTCCTATACTGTAATGCTAAATGAGCTGTCCCCTGACATATTAAAAGAGAAAAATAATTATTTATGAAAAATTTTGAATTTTAAAAACACTATATTATGAAAAAATGCATGAATTACAATGTCGCAAATTTTTATAAAAATGGAGTCATTTTTTCTGTCTGAAAATGTGCTTTGCGTTAAGTTCTTGCTCTCGTTCATTTGGCGAAAACAGCCTTAAGATCTTTGCACCCATTAAGAACAAACACTTGAAGACACTACTGCAAAACATGAGTGTAGTCTGAGAGCCTTTGTCATACTTGAAAGTTAGAGCTAGACTTGGTCTATTTTCCAAATACCAGGAATGGGTGGAAGGCACTTTCCACTCCATCATACTTTGTGATTTATTTTGCTAGTATAACTCTGGAAAAGTAAAAGTGGAGAAGAAAGTAGTAGGAAGATCACTATCCTTTTTTGCTAGTTTGTCCTCCACTTTTCACATTGATAAGCTCCTGATGGCTGGTTGATGGATGGATGGCTCTCAATTTTGGCTGGTGCTTTTTTTGTGTATTGTACAGGTGTTTATTTGTAGTAAAATAGATGGGGGCTTAACCTCTGCTGCATATTTTGAGAATATCATTTAGTTTTAAATCCAGTTTAGATATATCCATACCAGAGCTCTCGAAAACTATGTCTGCAAACTTTCCAATTCTTATACCAGAAAAAGGTATTTTCTCTACACCAGCCAAATACATAGAGGAAAGCACAATGCTAAGAACTAAAAAACCCTGAGGTTACCTTGGGAGCTCAAAAGTGAGAATTTTTTTATCTATTTTTACCTTAATATATCTTTTCAGAGGGAAGTCTGAAATCCATGTTTAAAGTATATCCTCAAATATTGAAAGTATCAGGGAGAATCAATTTGTGCTCCCAAATTCTATCAGAAGCATTTGTGAGGTCTAATAGAACAGCCAGAATGTGATGAGTAGATTTAACTCATTCCTTTATATTAGGCATGTCAAACTCATTTAATATCACAGGTCACATGAACTATTTTATGTTATGTTGAGGGCCGCATGTTTTCAATGTTAAAAAAATTAATAAAACAGGATTTTTAGAATGTTTATATTCTGTATTTATAAAACTCAGTGTATTATATATTAAACACATACATAATAGTTTAATACTTCTTTTTATTTTTTAAACTTAAATTGTTTTATAAAAAACAAATAAAAGCTATTATCAGAAATACACTTTAATAATACAAGTTTTTTTTCTCAAATCAAGTCATCAAAATTTGGTTGAACATATTGAGCTGATGTAATTTTTTAAAAATTATGATAAATGTTCATTTAATCTCGACCGTTCTGAATTTTTGTTACTTTTCATTAAAGAAAATGATTGCTTGCATAAATAAGTGCTTCCAAGCATAGCCATAGTACATGTAACAAATGATAACATTTTAAGAAACCGATCTACAGATGAATATGTATAAACACATCTAGAGTTTTCACTTCAAAACATTTTTGCTTCAGCAAAGAATCACAATAGATTTCATGAATTCCATTTATAACTTCTCTTCAACAATTACAATATCGATAGATTGTGGTGAAGTTAAGAAACGAAATTGCAATTCAAAATATTTAAAATCAGAAAATATTCAATCGAATTCCATTTCTAACAATTTAATTTGGTGAGAATATTCTGTCAATTTTAATTTACGTGTTTTAATCGGTAGATTTTTTGAAAGCTTTCAAAGTGAGACCAAGTTTCTCTTTATGTTTGTTATAAGTTGCCAGTAATAACTTTTGTGTGAAATAGTTAATATTTTCAAATAGCCAATGGATTTTTACCATGAAGCTTAAGTTAAGTTGACTTGTAATATCAACTGAGAAAGCCAGGTGGTTTACCCTATGTTCATCTTTCAATTCAGTACTTTCATAATTTTTTTTTTGTTTCCAAGAAAATAATGGTTTCATCCAGCAATTTAAAATCGTTTTAACACTTTGAGTCAAAATCCATCGTTTCGTGTAATATAGTTGATCGATAAATTCACATTCTATATCTTTCAGAAATGAAGCAAATCGATGATGCCAAAATCTAAATGCTCCAATAAAACTTACAGTTTTACTGACTGTTTTAAAACATGTCCAGTATATCCAAGTACAGTACTTGCTATGGAATAATACGATGAAAATGTTCAAAATTACTATTACCATGCTGTTTGCTTGTTTCTTTTTATCTTGCAACTCCTTTAGTAATACTAGTCATGGTAAGTGCCCTATCAGTTGCTAGACAAACCAACTTTTCCTAGAATAACTTACACTTCATCAAGATTTCCAAAAGTGCATCAAGAACATGTATTCTGTGTAATACATGACTCGACTTGACTAAAATTCTCAACTATTTCATCACCTCTCCTGGTTACAGAATTTTAAAGTTAAAATTATGCTTTTAAATTTATTTTTTTTACTTCTGCTGGATATGATACCGTATTTATTCAAACCAAAATTTACAAACCAAATTCTCAAATTTATTGTGAAAAATGAAAAATAGTGTAAAATGGTTCTTCAATATCAAATTTTATGAAAAAATAAATTTAAAATGATAACTAATAAAAAGTGAATTTTTTGTTATTTTAAAAGTATTATACACACACAAACTTTTAGTTACATACGGGAACTCATAATTGCTCTAAATACCCCATCTAACAAATTTCTTTTCCTTCAATTCTAAACCGCATTCGTTTTTCAGTAACATTAACATTGGACAAAAAGTGCGACTTAAATTCGAGTAAATACAGTAATTCCGCTGCATTCAGTAATAAATTCTTCTTCAGTAAATGGTCTCTACCTGCTTGTGATTAAAAGTGATAATATATAGTTTTTATACTACAGTTGTGTATTGTTTTCAACAAATTTTGGCAGCCGCAGTAGCCTAGTGGTCAGGGTAACAGACTTGGGCTTGAACCACTGAAGATCCACAATGCAGAGGGGGCCGATGCACATAAAATATGTCAAGGCTCAAACGTCCTAACCTTGGTGTGGTGTGGAAGTTAGGAGAGGGGGTGCCAGCTCAGGTATCATCCTGGTTACTTGACCTTGGTTCAGAATTACAAGATTCTTGGCTAAACGCGCTCGAGTAGCTGAACACAATTCGTCATTCATATTCTCTCACTTACTCCCTCAACAAATTCAGTGAATACATTTTTTTCATTTTTTAATTGATTTCAGTTCTGACAACATGTCTTCACAAAGTTTTGTATCATATTGGTTTTCGCTTGTTTCCTGATTTGTGTTATAGTGCCTTTTAAAATTATATTCCTTTGCGAGTGAATTACAATTTTGACCATATCAGGCATAATATTTTATTCTTATGTTGGGCATTAAAGTATTGCAGTTCCTATTTTTCTTGAAAATTACGATGTACATCTTCAGTTCATCTTTTCTAACTCTGTTCTTGAAGTTTGACTATATTTTAATCGAATAACTTTTTATTTTTATAGGAATAAAAACCAAAATCCACTTTCATTCACAAACATTGAGTAAACAGTGCACTTTGTCTTGGTCAACTTGGGGGTTTTAAATTTTTAAAAAAATAAATCTTCAGCAACCTCTGACGTCACCTTTCACTGATTGGACACTTCAATGAGAAATAAAACTCGCACACAAGATGAAACATAGTGCGATATATAATGAATAATATGCATAAATGCATTTAAGAATTTAATAAAAATTAATTTATTATAGTAAAATTAAATGAAAAAATAAATAAAATGTTAAAAATAATTTTCATTTAAAGGCTATTCCTATAATGAAATAGGATTTCAAAAAGAACAATAGGTGACAGGTTAATATGTTCTAATTTTTTTAATTAGAAAATACCTTAAAGATTGATATTAAAATTTTGTAGAATGTCTCCGCAGGCCGCAACCTATGTATTGGTGAGCCGCGTGTTTGACATGCCTGCTCTATATGGTCCCCATTTGGGATCATTAATATTTTTAATGTTGCATAATTTCTGAGTTTATTCTTATATTTCACATAAGTCCTCTCTTAATGTACAGTTAAACTTGTTGGTGTGATTTAAATACATGCATATATATATCTCACTTTTTAAAAATTTGCTTGTAAGTTGTCACACATATGGGGTCAACTGAAGCATTTTTGCTTGTATGTCTGATGCATGGACCGTTTGGTTTATTGTCACAAGACTATCTTTGTTATCACTCCTTCTCCAGGTATTTAACTTTGTATTATTTTTTTACAGAAAAAAATGGCAAGTACCGAGTTCCATGTTGGCTGTTTAGCTGAGTTTTCAAAAGATCTGACTTGGCTAATGACTTTAAAAAGTAACTTCAGCTGTAAAATATCTTTATCTGATTTTAAGGTAAAGTAGGGGATTTTAAAATTTGTAATTACTAAAAAGTTGGTAATGAAATGTAAATTGTAAAATTCTATGTTGCTGTAAAAAATTAAAAAACATACCTTATTGTCAAATTTATTTAGAATTTTTTTAACTTTTTATTCATATTTTTTATATCATTTCTTATAATACCATGTGTAAATTCATTAAAATTGTAATTATTACCAAAATTTGTTTCTTTTTAAATTGTTTTCCTAATTTATATTTATGGCTTTTTAAAATTTGAAAATATCTGTAATATTTATTGAATGGGGCAAATAATTGTATTTGAATTAACTAAATAATTATAATCTTGTAATAAATCCTTGGAAACTTTCTCCAAGCCTTTTCCTATTACAGTGAGACCCCGCTTAACGCGGGGTATACCTTCCTTCAAATTAGAGTGTTATATGAAACAGCGTTAAATGAGGTTATTTCATCATGTAAATAAAGGGGTTATAAGAAGATGGGTAGAAAATTGGTCAAGTATTTTACCATTAAATTTATTAATTATGTGTTTTTATAACAATAAAACAAAAATTTATTTCTTACAAATATAGAAACATTATAAACGATTTTACATATAAATATAAATAAAATTCTAAGTCAGTATGTTTACATTTCCGATCATTCAGTCTCTTCTGTATTTTCAATTTTCTGCCTTTTTATCAAGAAGGTAGATTGGCTTAATGGCATATTGCGCTCAATTTTGTTGCCAATCCATATAGAAAGTTGTTTTTCTATTTCCTCAATTGTATTACAAGAAAGGATAATTCTAGTTGCTGAGCTTGTTGTAGTTGCAGTTGCCTATGACAGAATTTTTTCTTAATTTTTAAGAGTGGTCCTTATTGTTGAAGTTGCTGAATTCAATGCAGCACCCATTTGAGATTGATGTTCATCAGTATCTAATCTTTTAATTACTTGCATTTTAGTTTATAGTTAAATGCTTTTTCTTGTTGCTTTATTTTCGTGTTTTTTATTATCACTCATGATTAAAACTAGAAATCGTTATATTATATAAATTTATACTTAGAAAAACGTCAACAAATATTCGAAACAATAAAATTATGTTCATATAATACTGCAGGATAGAAGAAACAGATAAACTGCTTCGGATATCGGGAAGCCTAACACTGCATATAATTCCAGGGAGTCTTACTATTCAAATAAAACAGTGCTAAACCAAACAGAGTTAAACAGGGGTCTTACTGTAATTTTTTTTCTAGGAATCCAAAATGGATGTCATTTTTGCTGTGTTAGATCGTGTGAACTTGCTTGATGTACCTAAAGTCATTGAAGAATTTGCCAGACCATATGCTATGGAAAATGACGTTGAATTAGATTTATGTCTTGAACATTACATTAAGGTAAAAATTTATCTAGTGCTACTTCAAAATTTATTTAAAACTTCTATGATATAAAATGTTTTAAGTTTTTGCTTATGAAATTGTATGATAAAGCATACAATAGTTATTAATTTATAAAATTAATTAAAATGTTTATTATTTTTAATACATTTTAATTAAAATTTATTATAAGCAATCTATAACAGAAATCAGCTATGTAATGCCCATAGTGCTTATGGAAGTGCCTTATGAATTAAGGCTTACAGATGTCTTAAGTCAGTATGCTTGCTGTTCTTGATGCTGCTGGTTCATGTGGGGTCAGAAAAAATCATTGTTGTTAAAAACAACACTTCATTAAGTACTAATCCAAGATTGTAAACATAAAGGCCTTCCTTTACCGACCAGTCCAATAGCCACTGTCAATTTCAGCTGCTGTGCCGTCAATACTTGAGTAGTGTCTTTTTATTGTAATTCTTGTTAATCATACAGTGCCCTTTTATAGTGATATGGGAAATCTCTTAACAACTCTTTATAATTATTTGTTGATATATTATTATCCGTTTCAAACTGGTCAGTTTTATTATACTTTTTCATAATATTCACTGATCTGAGAAATGTCTATGATATATATATATATATATATATATATATAAGGATAATTAAATTAGATTAAAAATTAAATTCCCTGTCTAGCACTTGACTCATCTTTCTCCGTTCCCATATTCAAGTATCAAACTAATCACCCATTTATTTCTTCCGAACATATGGCCTAGCCAATTAACATGTCTAATTCCAGATCGTTAGATTTAATAGTCAACATATGTCAGCATTAACTTGCAAGCAACCTCTTCAAAGCAGCGATACTTACCATATGTTTTTCAAGTGTTATCCACTTGAAACCACCACCATGGCGTGTTTTTTCCTCCTCTCTCGGTGTCAGAACAGATGTACAAATGAATGAATAAAGGTCGTCTTTTGACTTTTTTAACTTTAATCTGATTCTGTCTTTAAAATCATGACATATATATATATATATATATATATATATATATTTATTTATTTATTTAAGTGTAGTTTTTCCATAAGTTCGATTTCCATTGATAATAAATTTTTGTCGATTTATTGAGAATGAGGTACCTGGGCTGTGTCAGCAGCCTTCAACCTTCTATCTGGTTCTGCGATGTTCATGGTGTTGCATCTTTGGTTAGGAGAGGAGGGCGTGACTTCTGAAGTGGAAATCCAATGGGAGTGAAGGAGATCTGCTATGTAAGTGAGCTTTCTGATTGGAGGTTGGAAATGAGCTTTTGGGATTGACTGCACGAACTTTGAGTTGGAAAATATTTTTTAAGACTTAGAATAAAATAGGAGTTAAATTTGAAAGAAAAAGAGAAAACAAAATAAAATTTTAAGATTCAAATTAATAAGAGTAAATTAAACTTTATCCATAAGTGATTCTGCTAGAAGGCAGGTTTTTTCTTCATCAGAATTAGCATTTTTAAATTTAGAGAGAAGGTGGAGAATATCTTAGGATTTTTCTTGACTAGATCAGAAATAATATTAAAGAGTTCAAAAACTTGAACTAAGTTGGAGGCATTATTCTCTTGACTAAGGAATCCATGGAGGGGGGATATCTTTTTCTTTTTCTCATTATCAATAAGGGTTTGAATTGCGGTTTCTCCGCTAACAGTGCTAGCGAAGAAAGTTCCCTCTCTAACACATTTACTGCCGAAATTTTTCTTTTTCGTTGGGTCAGCAAAGGGGGTACTTTTCTGTGGCTTAGGGAATTTGGGACATTTTGTATAACACGCTGAGTGACTGTAGTCCTGGCACTTAATACAAAAGGGATTTTCTTGCCTTTCTTTGATTTTGCAATTTCTCGTGGCATGATCTTTTCCGCATTTTAAGCATCTTGGCTTCATATGGCAGTTCGCAGCAGTATGAAAAAGTTATCGCAATTGAAACATTGGGTTTTATTCCTCTTACGAGGTAACCTTCTGCTTTAACTTGTAGATAACCTAAATGGGTTAGGTCGAAAATACTATTGTTTGTATCGTTTCTCAGGAGAATTGCTAGGAAAAAGGGGAGGAGGTTTTTAGTTCTTTTCGAGATAAGCTGAGTGCAGCTTTCTGTAACGTAACCTTCTACTAAGTCATTTTTAATATCTTCAATTTTAGAGGAATTCGGGAGACCTTCTGTAACTGTTTTTATCGGCTTGTCTAATTTGTGAATAATTATATAGAATTCTCAAATTCTTTATCCAACTCCATAGTATGGATAAGAGTTCAATACTCTTCAAAATCATTCATGTAAGTTTTAATGACATCACTTGATGTTTTATTTCGTATATTCAGGAATTTTTCGTAGAGGAATTTAATTTGCTCCGTGAAATTATCCTTAATTTTAAGCATGTTAGGAGGGGGAAGTGCAGGCTTGGGGATAACTTCCTCAATAGGTACTTGGCTATCAGTCTAGAGCGGTTGCTCGACATCCTGTTCTAAGTCCGAGAAATGATTATTCGTTTCTACAGTGTCCGGAGTTGAAGTGGGGGAAACGGGCTTGGCAGTCTTTTGGGGAAAGATAAACTCATCTGTAGATTCCTTGCTTTTCTTTTTACTTTTATTTTCAATTAAATCATCCAATTTAGAGTCATTCGAATTAATTTCCTCAATTACTTCGGTAGTAGGAATTTTATGCTCATTACAGTCAGTTTTAGTGCAGAAGGGGTAGAGTCCTAAGCTCACTTGCCATTTCCTCCTTTTTCTTGGCCATGGCTTGGGTGTTTATCCGATATAGCTCGGTGTAGGAATTTCTGGGGCTAGGTGAATGCAGGCTTTCTTTTTAGATACCAGTGACTGTATCCCTGAACTTTTCGCAGGCAGCTACTTGTAGATGTCTTGTCGGCAAGAAGTCCATGCTATTGCTCAAATCACTCGTGATCGTCGATCCAATCATAATCTCAATCAATAATCCAAAAAAGATAATAAATTTTATATATTTTTAGTGTTACTTGTAAAATTGTCAAATTACTTTTGTTATGATTATAATCTTCAATTTTGAATTTATTTTAAAAAATGGTTCACACAAAGTTAAAAATTTTTAGCAATGTATTTTTTTAACATTAAAAGAATCTTTTTTGTGCAGATATTTATTTATTTTGGGAAGAAATAGAAAAAGCCTTGATTAAAAAAAAATGACTAAACTTGTTTTTAAAAAATTAAGTTCCCTTGATATCTTTTAAAACTTTTACTGTAATCTTAAGTAACAAAATGAGTTGACCACAGTTTTAAAATAATTTTTTGTTGCTATGTGTCTTGTATGTTCTTATCTATTACCTTTTTCTAGCAATAAAATTCAGATTTTTTTATTCTAATTTTATTTATATGGTAAAATTTGTTATGTGTGTGTGTGTCAGCATAATGCCAGTTCTGGTGTTGTCCTCATCACTTAACCATGATACAAAATTACTAGATATGATACGAATATTATTTGTGTTGCAGCTAAGTGAAGTGTTAATAAAACAGTCAAATATAAATATATTTTTTTGGTAATTATCTGTGAAGCAAGAACATTTTTGTACAGTGAACTATCTATTTTTATCATTTCATTACACTGATTAAAAAGGTATGCTATGAAATTGATTGCTTTCTTTTAAAGCTATAATTAAATAATAAGCCTTTTACTGCATAATTTTAAAATGGAACTAATTCTAAATTATTTGAAACCATATTACATATTTCTAAAATAAAGATTTTTGAACCTGTATTTTTGGGCAAAGTAAACTTGAGTACTTTTAAAAATTAATTCAGCGATAAGAATTTCTGATTGTTGTTTTATTCACTTACACCCTAACCAAATAGTCACAGTTTAAAATCAGTATGGATACTTATGATTTATTTTATTTTTTTGTTAATAAAAATATAAAGCATTATGGATAATTAGTTTATTTTACTGATGCTTTTGGTTACTTCTAATTTAGAAATAATTAGATTTATAATTATAAACATAGAAAATTTTTTAAAAAATTAAATTTTTTGAATGAAGTCAAAATTAAGTTTTATTTATAAGAAAGGTAATGAATCATTTTTTAAAATTGAAAATTATTTTGCATTGAAAATGTTAGTGATAGAAATAAATTAAAATATAAAGAAATATATATATATAGTGGTAGTTGTTATTTTGGAAATTTTATATTTCAAATAATTATTTATAAGCATCGTGGCCACTGTAGCATAGTGGTCAAGGTCACGGACGCTTGGCTGGGCGTGTCATGAGTTCGAGTCTGGTACCGCTGAAGACCCGCCATGCAGATGGGGCTGATGCACGTTAAATATGTCGAGGCTCAAATGTCTTCCTGCTGGTGTGATGTGGAAGTTAGGAGATAGGGTGTCAGCTCAGGTATTGTCCTTATCACTTGACCATGGTTCAAAACTACAAGGTTCATCACCAAAAGCCCTCATGTAGATGAATAATGTGTCCATTAACATTCTCTCACTCATTCATTTTACTTATAAGCATCATTATAATTATAATGTGAATTTTTGCATATAGTAATATCACACATATGAAATACACTTTATAAGCATAATATGAAACTCAACTGCCAGCAGTATCTAAATTTTGTATATTTTGCTCCTGTGAACTTATCATGAAGAAAGCTATAGTTAAATAGTACAAGTTCTCCTTCTTATACAAAATAGTTTTTTCATTATTTTAAAAATCTAAGCAAATTTGATTCTTTGGTAACTTTTTGAATTTAAATAGAGTTTCAAGATATATCCATTGATAAATTTAGTTAATGTGTTTATTTTCTGTTATGTGTTTTATTTTAATGCATTCTTATGCTTTTAGATGAATTTTATTTCAACAATTCTAATGTGCAAAAATTATGACAAATTGTTTTAGATATTTTTAATTGATTATTATATATTTTCTTTGCTTTTAGCATACTCTAGAAACATCATGTTTCACTTGGTGGTCCTGGGATGAAGAACCTTGGGAGGAACGACTCATTGCTGTATTAGAGAGTATTCTTTCAGTCAGTCGCTGGGTGAATGCTGCTTTATTGATTGTAGGACGAGCTAGTGTGCCCTGGTCTGAGAAGATGCAAAAATTAGTTAAAAAAGGAATGGAATGTGATTGTAAAAGGTTAGTCAGTTATTAATTTCATGTTAAATACGGCAATAATTATGTTATGGTTAATTATAATAATGAAGCAAAAATTTTTAATTTCCTGTTGAATCTTTATGCTTTAAATCATATAATAAAATTAGCATAGAATTACTTCTGTTCAGTTCTGTATATAATAACTTTGATGTTTCCTCTGATATTATTTTTACTATGATAGATATTAGGGTTAACAGAAAACATAGTTTCTCTGCAAATTAGACCTTGTAAAAAACTAAGCCCAGCGAGACTGCAGAGTTCTCTTAATATGAGCTCTATCCCCAAAATGAACCATAGTTAAGATAATCAGCTAAGCAGGTATCAGACATTGCTGAAAAACTAAATTTTAGATACAGAATTATTGTATATTTGATGATTAATAATGTTGTCAACTAGAAATTTGCAGAAATGACATGTCTCCAAACTCTTGTTATTCAATGGAGAAAAAAAAAACATTCAAAAACTCTTTGTATGCAGAAATCAATGCCTTCATTGAAAATTGGGGGGAAATCAACATGGAAACATGGTGTAGCTTCTAGCATGGATTCTAAGTTGACTTTGGATGAGGATTTTATGTGATAAAAAAACTGCTAGGTCAATGGATGGGATATTTAGGGAAAGATCTATAACCTGACTAGAGAGGCTATTTGTCTCAAAAATGGCATTGAAGAAATTCAGCTTGAAACTTGAGATTTTGAGCTTAATGACAATGTTTTCAGAAAAAGAAAACACTGTTCTTAAATAAATTAAAAAATTTTGTTCATGGATAGGTAAATAAATATGATTTTTAAACATGAATTGATTGTAAATTAATTATGCATGAAAATGAAAACATTCCTTGGAATGAGAGCCACGATGTATCTTTTGTTGCAAAAACCGATATGATAGGGTTTTATTTTCTGGGAAACATGGTCATCATTATTCTTCTTTTCAGAATTATATATCTTCATATTACATTATTTTTCATCCAATTGATTTTTTTAAAAAAATAACTTGACTATTTTCTTAATGTATTAGTTACCATGAAAAGGAAAATGAATAAGTATTAAAATTATAATATTTAATGTAATTAACTGATGAACTGGATAGTTCAAAAGTACCCAATTTTACTTTTAGTAATTTTTTTATAATTTCTTATTTTATTATATAAGCCTTTTAAGGACTTGTTCTAATGATGTTCTTAATACTTTCAAGGAAAGAAGAATTTCAAATGCAATCTAAATTAGTTGGCTTAAAAGAAGTGTTATTAAAGTATGATATGAAAAGCTTCCCTATCAATAAAGACATAAATTTATTATATGTAAGTATTACTTGTTAGATGTAATTATATTTCTAGATGTGATCTTGTTATTCTTCTAAATAAGATAATGGGGAAACATTATTATAATTTATAGTAATGTAGTATAGTAAACGTAGTTCTTAACAATGCTCTTCAATTTTTGATTAATTCCCCTTAAATTGTAATATAAAATAAAGTGTAGTGCTTCTAAGATAAGTAAATATTTCATTCTCTTTCAAGATTTTAGATGAATTCAGTTGGAGACAGAATTTTGTTTAAAATATAATAGTATATTTTTTTTTGCAAAAACTGCAAGTTGAGTCATATAATCTATACTATTAAAATTCGTAGGTAAACAAACGTATGTACGTCTATCTTCTCACGAACTGCATGACGCAGAAACTCGCCAATTGTACCAAAAGGTCGGGAATGATCTGAAGAATCTGTTTTTACCATTTATATTCCAATATTCTAATTAGTTAAAAAGATATTTAATTAAAAACCTTAAAACGCATGATTAGTGCCATTTTTTCCCGCAAGGTGGCGAAGTCCCAAATCTTTGACCTTTTTTTTTCCCCAGAAGTTTTAAAACGTGATCTAATTTTTTTCATGAGTCTCAGACAAAAAATAACTACAGAATCAGAAAGATTATTTATTTCGCCACAATATGGTATAATTTATTTTACAAAATAATTATATTTATTTTTTACGATTTTTTTAAAATGAGTCAAAATCTATACATTTTTATTAAAATGATTTCTAAATTGTTCAGTTTGCTTTTTCTTTCACGCTAACGAAAAAATATTTTATACTAAAAAAGTTCATGCTTTTTTCTTTTAGAATCAGTCTTTTAAAAAATTAAATGCCCAAAACTTTTTTTTTTACGATTTTTCAAAAAATACTTAAAATTTTATTTAAATACTTAATAACTTTTTTATTTATAAAAATAATTTCACGAAACTTTTTTTCATGTGTAGAACAATATAATTCGTAATTTGTACAAAAATTGATAAAATATCTTAAAAATTACGGTTATTTAAAAAAAATAGTGTTTGTGTGTGTGTTTTTTTCCCTTTTTGCAAGAAATATTTAAGCATTATTTTTTTTTAAAGTTCTTTGTTTATAAATTACCTTTGTTTGCAATCGATATATGAAGTTTGAAGGCATGAACTTAAAAATGAAGCCCGAAATTTTTTTAAACTTTAACAAATAATGCAAAGCGAAATGGAATACCTCTTCCTTTTATTTCAAAGGTCTTTTCACACTGCTTTTCCCCGAAAGACGAGTTGCTTAGTTGTTTAATGCGCTATTTTCTAAACAGTAGTTTCCAGGTTCGAAGCTGGATCTTTTTGCAAGAAATATTTTAGCATTATTTTTGTTTAAAAATTACTACCGTTCACAATCGATGTGTTAAGTTTGAATGCATTAACTTTCAGCCCGTTACGTTTGATGAAAGGTTACACTAGAAAAGAAGATGTGCCTAACAATATTAAATTGAATATCAAAAACTTTTTTTTACAATTTTTTAAAAAATAATCAAAATTTAAATATTTAATAACTTTTTTATTTATAAAAATAATCACACAAAACTTTTTTTCCATGTGTAGAATGATATTATCTATATCCATGTGTAGAATGATATTATAATCTGTTCAAAGATTTAAAAAAGTACTTAAAAATTACGTTTTTTAAAAAAGAAATGTGTTTTTTTCCCTTTTTGCTAGAAATATTTAAAAATTATTTTTGTTACATTTTTTTGTTTATAAATTACTGTTGTTTGCAATCAATATATGAAGTTTGAAGGCTTTAACTTAAAAATGAAACTCGAAAAAACCTTTTTATCTGTGTGTAGAACGATATTATCTGTAATCTGTACAAAGATTGATAAAATACCTTAAAAATTTCAGTTTTTTTTTTTACCTTTTTGCGAGAAATATTTAAGCATTTTTTTTTTTTACAGTTTTTTTTGTTTCCTGAACAACATTGGGCTAAGTGGAGGAGCTGGGGTGGGGGAGTCATTTTGAAGAAGAGTATTAGAAGTGCTGATTTTTTTTTTTTTTTTTTTTTGTGAAGGAAAGGGAAAATTTATAAAAGTAGAGAAAGCCCGTGCAACGCCGGGCCATGGAGCTAGTTAAATAAATAGTGTAGTGTAATAAATGTAGAGGAAATATATTTATTACAATAAAGAAAACAACTTCCATTTTAATTTAATCAGCTGACATATAATAATGAAATCAATTTTAAATATTTTATTGAAGTATTTGGATTTGTATTAGAAGTTTAATCTGAAATCAGCTGGTATATTAATACAGAATGAAAAAGTCATTATATAATCAGTAACACTTACATGCATACACATGTAAGAATCTTTCTAACAATAGCATATACCAATAATAAAATAAATTTTAAAGCTTTAGATCAGAGG
The DNA here is from genome assembly GCA_019973935.1 of Trichonephila clavipes. NCBI lineage: Eukaryota > Metazoa > Arthropoda > Arachnida > Araneae > Nephilidae > Trichonephila > Trichonephila clavipes. The sequence goes on from BMAU01020788.1 coordinate 1,223,318, forward strand.
TTCCCAAGCTTTTTTGTCTCATAGACCCCTTACCATGCTTTTCGGTTTTGGGTGTACCCCTGCTTATCTAATATTGAAGTTATGCAAATTTATCAACTTAAATGTCTATTTGACAGCTGATATTATTACTTAATTTAAAATAATTAAATTTCTAACTGTAGTGAAATATAGGGTTTAAAACTTAAAAAGCACATGTTAATGAATTAAATTTACATTAAATTAATGCATAAAATAAACATTACATAAAATAACTGAACAACAAACAAATGTTTTCAATGAGAGGGATGAATTTGGTACTTCAATAAAAAATGTTCAACATTTAATATGAAACTAGTTAGGTTTAACCATAAATCTCCTTTGTTAGTAAAAGTGTCCGTTTTTTTTCTTTTTCTTTCTTTTGAGATTGCCGAACTCACTGTACTCAATCTCACTAGGAAAAGCAATCAAAACTTTTTCACGATATTCCATAATTCGCGACAAATAACTGGTATGCCTTTTTACTACTAAAATTACTGATACCAGTTTCTAAACTTTATTTTAAGATCTTTGTTAGGGGCTGTTCCAATCAGTTCCTATTGTAATACGACATTTTTTTCCAGTGTGACTATATAAATTGTCTATTGTATATTTCTACAAAAAAAGCAATCTCAAACCTAGTTTCAAAGTCTGAGTAAAGGGCATTTAAATATTGAACGTATGTTAAAATGTCCTGACAGATTGTCTGTATCCGATTGAGAAAATTGGCGAGGCCCGATATATTTCTTTAGTTTAATTATGGAAAGAAACACTGAAAGGGTTATTATCCTAATAAAATTTATGCTGTCCCCTACTAACCACAAATTAACCTCACTAAATTTAATAAATTAATCAGTTAAATTGGTAAAATCTGTTTTTTCCCACTAGATCAAATTTTTTCCAAAGATTAAAGTCACTATCTGGTTTAATTAGAGCCCCCCATTTACACCTCATAGATCCCCAAATTGTTTTTTCACTGGCGTGGACCCCTTGCAGATCGTCAGACCTCTGGGGGTCTATATAGACCACTTTGGAAGTCACTGCTTTAGATGGAACATTTATTTTTCTTCCAGAAGCATGGCTCATTGATAAAGGAATAATTTAATGTTTGGTATAATTATTTAATAATTTATTTCAAATTCTTAAGTGTTTTTTTTTGTTTACCTAGTACCTTTTCATGTTATAAATCCTTATATAAATATCTTTTATATAAGAAACAGAACTGTAAATTGACACAACTTGCCAATTCCCCCCTTCCCTGAATTTCCTGTAATTTATGTTCATTAAATTTATTTTTTCTCTTGTCAGACTTAACAACTTATTTAAAAACCTCAAAACTTAGTTATATTTAAATAAACATTATTTTATATTAAATTAAAGGGATTAATGCAATTAAATTGTCAAAATTTTCTGTTTTATAAAACTTCTGTGTTTCAAATCATGAATGAAATATACTTTAGGAGTGGAGAAGGAGGAAAAGAGCGAAGTATGGAATTGTATCAAAGCATAGTTGAAAGTTAAGGTCTAAACTCAATTTCTTTTTATTTTGAAATTTGATGGTTAATTGATAAATAACTAGCAAAAAGAAAAATGGTCCTTTTAAAGTACCATGTTAAGAAATTGTTTTGTGGTTTATTTTATTGAATTTAATATGAACACGCGAAGTTTAAAACTTAATAAAATTATTTTCCTTAACTTTTTAAGTGAACATTAATATTGTTGCAAATTTGCATGATTGTAAAGCAACCAATAACTCCAATAATTTAAATAACAGATTTATTAATGGATAGAACAAACAGATGACTACATGAGTTTAATTTCATGTGAATACCCAAAGAAATATTATAATAGATTGTTTACAGTTGTAAAACTCGTTTTCTTTATAAACAAGCTTTACAAAATTCCTGAAACGGCTCTCTAAACCGTTCCACTAGCTTGAACTCAGACAGGTAAAATCTCTGTTATCGCTGGGGAAAAAGAAAAAAAAACTGAACTCTTTTCTGAACTGACTTGACCTTTGTCTCAAAGATTCCTAATATAACCTCATGGAAATTTCCAGAAGGGTTGTTCCTAGAGACTTATCCATGGTTCCTTGACAATATCTTTTTCATCAAATTTGTCAGAAAGGATGATAAAATCTTCAATCGGGTAACCCTGGTCACATATTCTATGGTTGCCATAACTTCTTATTTTTCAAGTCCACACTGGGAAGCAAACTTTGCCTGTAAAGCCTAATCTTCCCACAAGAAGATCACTGCTGCAGGTAAAACGACTCATGTGGCATGTTTGAATATTTAAAAAATTCATTAAAAATTTTTGTATTACTTTTGATCTATTGAAAAGTTAAGTAACTTTCAGATTTTTTTTGAAAATTGATATCTTTAGATTTATTATTTACTGACTACAGAAAATAAAGCAATCATTGAAACTAAGGGATGGGAAAACAACACAGACTAGATACAAATGCAAAATTATCTGTGTTTTGCAACAGATCTCTTTTGTAGTTTAATTTTTGTGTTGTATTAATCATCTACTTGAGTTCCATATTTTAAAAATATCAAATTTGGAAAAACTTTTACAGGTATTGATTAACTACATTTTTAAGCAGAATAGATTAGATGTTCTTGAAGATGTGAAAAAAGTACTTATGTCTGCAAATGATCAAATATCTGAAAGTAACATATACTACAAATATCTTCAACTTGCTCTTAGTCAAAACAAGGTAAGAAATGTTTATAAACATTACATTGCATTTTTGATCATTAATTTAGTTTTTTTTTTCCTCTTTATTTTTTAATAAGTATATTAATTATTTGATTTTTTTTCAACAGTCATATGATAATTACATGGTACATGCTATATTTGCTCTTAAAATGTCCCCATTTTTTAGACTATTTTTTCTTTATATTTGTTGGACTTTTATAAATCCTTTCCCTTTTGTAATTCATTTTATGTAAAAATGATGGCTTTTAATGTTGTATTTCATCTCTAAAATATTTGCTGATGCGATTTAAATTTGTCAGATTAATCTATATTAATGCCAAATTTTATTTTAAATTCCTAACTAGAAATATCAGAATTTGAGTATTATTGTATTTTCATAAATTTAAAAAATTTCATAAGATAACTTGCAGTTGAAATAACATTTTAAGTATTTTTTAGGTGGATCATATGATAGAATTTTTTTTATCACTTTCTCAAGATGTAGCAGTAACATGTGCCTCAAGGTTATTGCAATACATTAAAGTTTATCTAGATGATAAATTCTTGTTGCAGGTATTTTATAACTTGTATTTGGATAATTTTGTTACAAATGTTTTGTTAAATAATTTTAAATTAGTTTGTTATCAATCTACAATTTATTTTTTCTAATTTTAATTTATATTTTATTTTAAGCTTTTTGTTGTTCATGAAGTTTCTTTCAAAAATGTGTCTAATTTCTTTATAATTGTTTGAAAAAGTAGTATTTCAAGACTTTTGATGTGACATTTTATCTGTTATTATTCCTAAATAAAGTATAATTTTTTAAAAAATTGATATTTTGTTTTTGAAATTGTATTTTGAAGAGTTTTCCAATGGTTCAGGAACTGTTCATGCTTCTATGCATAAAGTTGTGTGTGTGTATATATATATATATATATATATATATATATATATATATATATATATATATATACTAGCCGTTACCTACCCGCTTCACTGGGTATTTCATGATGTTGTATATATGTATACTGTTTACATATATATTAATTATTGATATCTAGCATTAAGAATTCGATTGTATTGAAAAATATATTTATAGCTGTTATACTCTCGCCCCTTGATATAAAAAGAACATAAATTATAATATCTAATTTCTATTTATATCTAAAATAGAAGGAGAAAGAATTTTTCTGCTCACTTAACCTAATAATCAAGTGGATTTCCACCAAAGCAACTTTCAGTAGATCTCTACTCCATAAAATAAACATGCGTGCTAAATTTCAAGTCTAAATCTAACGGAGCAAAAACCAAATTTTTATCATCAGTACCTCGCTGACAGCATTCTTAGCAGATTCCAATTCAACAAAAGAAGCATGCAAACCAAATTTTATTATTATAGTCTTAGGAGTTCAAAAATGGGAATTTTGTCTATCAATACGCCCCAATAACTCTCCCTGCTGTTGATTTCCATGAAATCCATTCTTAGTGGAACTCTATTCAACTAAAGAAAAATGCTCAACAAATTTCAAGTAAATGAGTTAAATTCAAAAACAGGAATTTTTCTATAACACGCCTTAATCCCTCGCAACCCTACTCCTTTGGGGGTCCGTTTTCGCAAAAATCTTTGTAAAAGGGACTTTATTCCATGAACAGAACATACCTTCTAATTTTCAAGCAGGTGGTTCTATTAGTTGAAAAGCAGAAATATTTATCTATTACGCCCCTTAATCCCCCTCAGTGACCCTTGGGGATCAATTTTCCCCAAAACTATTTTGTAGTGGATTTCTACACCATGAAAGGAATTCGCTTACCAAATTTTAAGACTGTCGTCTAATAGTTTAAAAATTGAAATAATTATCTATAACGCCACTTAGGAAACGATTTTCACAAAACCCATCTTATAGCGGATCTCTACTTAATGAATGGAATCAGCTTACTAAATTTCGAGATTTTACGTCTAATAGTTTAAAAAAGGAGTTAATTGCCTATAACGCCACTTGGGAGTCGATTTTCACAAAACCCATTCTGTAGGGGATCTGTACTCTATGAAAGGAATCCGCTTACCAAATTTCAAGACGGTACATCTAATAGGTTAAAAAAGGAAATAATTATGTATAACTCCCCTTGGAGGTCGATTTTCGTAAAATCCATTATGTAGGGAATCTCTACTTTATGAAAGAAATCTGTGTACCAAGTTTTTTCGACTGTACATCTAATAGTTTAGTAATGGAAATAATTATCTATAACGCCCCTTAAACCCCCGTAACGCCCCTTGGGGTTCGAACTTTGCAAAATCCATTCTTAGCTGGCATCTACTCCATGAAGGGAACCTACCTACCAAATTTCAAGTCTGTAGGTTTAATAGTTCTGGAGATATCGTGATTAGTCAGTGAGTCAGTCAATCAATGAGTGAGTGAGTCGCTTTTCTCTTTTATATATATAGATATATATGTATGTATATATATATATATATATGTATGTATATATATATATATCTATATATATAATACTAGCTGGTATACCCGTTCTTCGCACGGGTCAACTGAAAAATTAAACAACACAGATTGAAGGAAAAAGAAGTTTTTAATGAGTTAACTTTATGTGAATTGAAAATTAAAAAAAGCTTTTTGCATATCTCGGCTAAACAAAAAGAAAGAAAAAAAAAAACACCTTTGTTAAATTTTAACTATGTAGATCTAATAGCCCATAAAAAGGATTTTTTAAATTTATAATTCCTCGTAACACTCTTGAGGGTCGATTTTTCAAAATACCTCCCTAAGCTGATCTCTGCTCAGCAAAAGTAACACATTCTTAAAAATTTTGCATAATGAACGCTTAAAGTAGTGTAAATAATTTATATCTGAAAGTGTAATACATTAATATTACTTTCTGTTGTGTTTATTTTATTTTAAAATTGTAATATTCGCAAGCAACGCCGTTTCTTAAATTATAATGGCGATTCAATGAAAAACAGCGAAATGTTAACGATAGAGTCAAGTTGGCAAATGCCTAGCTACTTTCGTAGCTCAAGCTTTATTAGAGCTTTGTAAGACCCGCCGTGTAGGGGAGTGATGCACGTTAATACTTTATCCAACCGCATTATGATTTACTGCAGTTTTTTTCGTACAATATTTTTTTTGGATCACTACATGTACAAATTAAGGGATATACATAAACAAAATACTCCTATTTGGAAAATTTAATCCGTTAGAGCTAATAAATTAAAGATATTCCACTGTAAAATTAATTATGTAAACCGTTCACTTAAAATAAGTAGTCAAATCATTTTCCAAGGTCTTCATTAACAGACAAAACCATAAGACACTTAAATTTTGACATTAACTATTTTTTCGGGACAAAAATAATCTTTGCAATCCGCTGAAAACTCATATCTGCTGCAAAACTGTTTGCCTTCCCCACTAAAATACTCATCATAGAACCCGTGCTGCCATATATCTTGGAAGAGTAGATTTCAAAGAATATTACAGCTAAGTATTGGTAGAATATTCCTGCTAAGTTGGTGTGGTAATTAGGAGAAGGGGTGCCAGTTCAAGTGTCGTTCCCGTCACTTGACCATTGTTCAAAATTACGTGGTCCGTCTCCAAAAGCCCTCGTGTAGCTGAACAGTGTGACGTTAATATTCACTCACTCACTCATTGCAAAAAATACAGTGCAGTAGTTATAATTAGTTTTATACTTAAAAATGCAATATCTGCATATTCAATTAAAATTACAGCGTTATAATTAACTACTAACCACAAACAAACTATGCAAATATGTCCAAATGATGTAGTGTGAAAGACAAATTTATCTACTGTAAGTACCAGAAGCAATAAAAGTATTTATTTTGAAAAAGGATCAATTTCTTACTACCAAATGTGCATAATAAAATCATTAAAAAACATTCAAATAAAGAGAGATTTATAACAACCTCTCCCTTCAAAACTTAGTTTTATTCTGAAATAAAAAAAATTAGGGATTATGCTGATCACAGGAATTAGAAGCGAGCACCTTGCGTAGCCAAAACAAAAAGGGTTCTTTCACAAACAAAAGATAGATATATGCTGACGTGGACTTTTTTGCAGCGCACGCGAGAATTGCTTGCAGATGGCAGAATTTTTTCCTACTTACTTGACAAATATCGATATATTTTGGACACTTCTCGCAATATTTTTATAAATTATAGCCTATGTGTTATTCTGATGTTTAAGCTATATTACTGTAAAGTTTCATTAAAATTCATTCAGTTTTTGCGTAAAAGACACCCAAACATCCACACAAACTTTCGCATTTATAATATATATCTAGATAAGTACACAATGAATGTTCATTTTATTTTGACCACTCTAACAATATCTCATTGAACTTTTTTTTTTTGCTTTTACAATAGCTTTTGATTCTTCCTGACCTATATTCTGTGAGATGTTGACAGGTCATTTGTAAAATACAAGACTATGCTTGGAATTTGCACTTTCCGATAGTGTGAGAGTGCATTTAGATGTTGGTTAACTCTTTTAACATTGGGACTTTATTGCCCAGCCTACAAAAAGAACCTCCTCTTGAAATCTTGCGCAGTATGACTCTGGAGACTCTAACACTAAGATACCAGGCAGGCTTAGAGTATATACTGATAGATCATGTTAAACTGATTCACCAAATGTCGGTACAGGGGTATTTTATGAACTATTTTAAAATAGTTTTAAAATTGTTAATGCATGCACGGATTTTGATTTGCATTTATGTATTTGAAATACTAAATGAATACTTAAAGATATAAAATATAAAAAATTATGAAAAGAGAAATTTTATGGACAGTGAAATACATTTAATGCGAAAATACTAAAGATGAAATATTGTTAAACATGAAATAATACAACAGTTCCAACAAACTGCTACATATTCTTTTACATTCTTTTTCTCTTAACATGAAACGAAAATCGCTTAAGACAAAGATTTCTCTTCTAGAGAAGGAGGATATTGAAACTGACCCAACACTTAATGAAATTTTTGAGTAAGTTTCTGTATTATTAGAATCTTCTGTATTTTCAGAAGAATTCATTTCAGTAGTTTATGATTATGTGTGTACAGCTCCAATTATGGCAGACAAAGACATTTTGGTGTTTAATCAAAGCTTAAAAAATATGGTTAATGCAGATTCCGATGATGAAAATGAAATGAATAAAGCAACTCTTGTTCCAAAGTGAGGAACAACATGAAAAGTATGTGCAAATATTTAGACGAACATTCCAATGAGGAAATGAATAACAAAATGGATGACATCGAATAATGTGTTGTCAATTTGATAAAAAAGACAATGTAAAAAGAAAAATGCCAGATTATTTTCAAAAACTCAATAAATGTTTTGCATTAAATATTTGTTATTATTCCCCCCTGTGATTGTTTCATTGATTTTTATTAAATACAAAAACACAAGCATATATACATATCTTTGAAAATAAAATGTACTCTAATAAACTTAATTTTGTTGAATCTACAATTTTTTTTTCTGGAATATCCTTTAACACAAAAAAATATTTCAGTCCCCTCAGCTTTGCTTTAAATGATTTCTCTCTCTCTCTCTATATATATATATTATATATATATAATCTCTCTCTCTCTCTCTCTATATATATATATATATATAGTGAGCAAGGAATGGAAGAGGATGGGTTATGTTATTACATGCATTAGATACTGCAACTATTGGTTATAAATGTTATCAAATGCATTTTATCTTCTGTTCCTTGTTCTTAACATAAAGGATGGCGTCATAGGTGTCATATCATACTCATATTTACATGACATTTTTCAAATGGATTCACTAACTGCAGCTGTGAACAAATTTTGATTTAATAAAACCAATGACTTTCTGACTCTGTAGAAAATCGCATTTTAAGTCAGTTATTCTTGTAGGTAGAACCAATATATATTTATTTTTTAAATGTAGAGATTTTATTTAAAACATGAAGTTGTGATGCATTCAAGTAAACATTTTTTAGAAAGTGATGTACGTTTTAATTGTATTAAACTGTTCACAAAAGTATTATCATTTATTAAAACCCGACACATTTAAACAAAAAATAAAATGCTGATTTCTCATTTTTTAAGTTTTTAAAATTGATCTTGAAAAATATTTTAATGATGTAATAATTAGATTTCTTGTTCAACTATAAAACAATGTTATTAATGCACTTCAGAATCAAAAAGAGCTACAAAGAAATACTCTGTATGCAGCTGTATATCTTATTGAATTTTTAAAGAAGTCTAAGAAGTATTTTGTTGAAGAAGAATTGCTTATTTCATTTAGAAGTTTAATGAAGTTAGAAGTAAGATATATTTTGTATTTTTTATTATATATATATGTTTAACTGAATGATATTTAATTATTCACGTTTGGAACGTGTTTATGTTTGAGATAAGTATTGAAATAAATGGATGTTAGCAAGTATTAACGTATACATTTTTTCTCTCACTTGGTCAATTATAAATATTTCTGATCCCAAATTTGTTGCTGTTTAAAGTTTTAAAAAAGAGAATATCTAAGTTATTAATATATAATTAAGATTGTAAAGTTTATAATTATGTGGAAGAGAGCATATATTTCTTCTTTTTCAGATATTCCAAAGCTTTGTATTCTATTGTGTCCATCTTTAACTAATTTTTATTAAATCTATTTCGTGGCCGCGGTAGCCGAGTGGTATAGGCATTGGATCGTGGCTGGCTTTGTCACGAGTTCGAGCCCAGTACCACTAAAGACCCGCCGTGTAGGGCAGCGATACACGCTAAATCTGTCGAGAGCTGAAACGTCCTCCCGTTGGTGTGGTAGTTAGGAGAGGGGGGTGCCAGCTCAGGTGTCGTCCACGTCACTTGACCATGGTTCAAAATTACGTGGTCCGTCGCCAAAAGCCCTTGTGCAGCTGATCAGTGCGACGTTAATCTTCACTCACTCACTCATTAAATCTATTCAAAAATTATTTTGAAAATAGTTGTATATCCTTCGCAAATGGTTCCAAGCTAAAAAAAGTTTCTTAGATCAAATTTTGTTCTAACCATAGTTGTAAAAATATGAATGTTGGCTACATAGTATGCTTTATATTTCTCTCTAAAATTTCTCCTATTCTGTAATAAAGTGCTTGTTTTACTGATCAAAATATTAAGTTTAAACCATAAAAATAACTGGCCAGAAAGTACCTGACATGCAGTTTCCAATGTCTATTTTAAATATGTTTTGGTCTAGAGCAGGGGTACTCAACATCAGGGTATTTCTCACAGTGCCACATAAATATGACAACTATTCCATGTGGACCACAGCATGCGGATTATTGGGGAGGGGGGAGAAGACGCTATAAGATCAAGGACATTTAAATTGCAGAAAATTGATTAAAATATTAAAACTCATAATTTTGGATTTTATTTTAAAACTATTAAACTCTTATTAAATTCAACTCACAAAAAATAAGTTTAATGCATTTTTTTTCCCAGTTATGAGGTAATTTCTTTTCATCAATGACCCTAAGCACTTCATTTGGATTATTCTGCCAAAAAAGCAAATCTGTTCTGTACTTCGATAATTTAATTTTTTTCTTTTGACAATGCCTCACTTATTTTTATTTCAGATATTAATTTATCAAGTGCAGGATGGTAGTTAAGAGTTTTTATTGAATTCCAGATTGAAAGCAGTATTATTAGTTTAAAATTAGTTAAAACTTACTTGTGCACTTTTGTTTCAAATTTATTTAAATACTTTTTGATTTTCCTAAAAAAGTATCTGAACAAATAATTGAATTTATCAAAGATTACATCAGAAACATTTATGAAACACTTTAACAATTTCTGTATCAATTCATGTTTATCCTTAACAATTTCATATTATCAAAATACACATAAAGTAACAAATTCTATAGATTGCTTTTGTTACTACTGTATTTTGTGACATTACCACCAACAGAAAAATTTTTTGCTGTTGTAAAGATTTTTTTTTTTAAGAAAGCTAGTTTATTTCATGTTGAAAGAAATCCTCAAGAAAGAGATTTGTTGTTAGTGGTATAGTAACTAACAAGTTTATATTTTTTAAATACAACATTTTCATGACAAATCAGAGTATTGATCCATGTTTGCTTTTCTCTACAAAGCAGTCCAGATTCCAATTGTCTTGAAACAAAATATATTCTTTAGATATTTTTCATTTGGAAGACATGAGGGTTAATTAAAAAGTAGTTTTACCCATAATGTGGTCGCTATTCCACTGTTATTTGTTATCACTCACCATTACAATTACAAGAAGAAGAAAAAAATTATTTCTTGCAATTTTTACCTACACGACAATGATTGCAAAATTTACATGTTTGTTTGATAGAATTTCTAGCTGAACTTTTATTGCATTGTTTTTAAAAAATTGAATTTGTTGGTGCAACACGTCATGACACTGAAAGGACTGGTAGTTCACATGCAGGCTGCAGATTGAGTATCGCTGGTCTAGAGGATTCCATTAAAAATTTTTATAATTTCTTTTGTTTTTAGAGAATGTTAATTTTGTATTATATTGATTAAAGAGAAAATTAATTTTATGTGCAGTAAATTTGATTAGTAAATTAGTGTTAATGCTTCTGTTTTTTTTTTATTGTTTATTTGTTTTAATTTCTGTTCTTCCTCCATGTGTTTGCATGGAGTGTTTTTCACTGCAGAGAATGATGTATTTTCATCAAATGCTGCTGCTAGAAGTTAAAAAAATTGAAACTTTAGAAAATTTAAAATTGGTGAAAATAAATTCTATAGAAATATAGAATATTTCATGAGAACTTTATTTAAAAAATATCTTAATTAAAAATTTTAATGCTCTGGGATGCTAGAAATTTTTCCAGGATAATTATTTTCCTGTATACTTATATTTTCTTTATTAACTTGTAGTTTTACCAAATATTTTCTTTATAAATTCATCCCATTTTTATAACATAGACTTTGAAACTATATGATGGGTTTTTAAGTTATAATACTTATTTACATTTAAGAAATTATTTTTCCACTATTCAATAGCCTGTTTGTAAATAATAGCTTTTAATGTATTATATATCTTGTAACTTTTATTATAAATAATTTAAATAATTGATTCTTTAATTATTTCATGACTTGTGGAGATTTATAAATTTTTATTGTAACTATTTCTTTGATGTTAATTTTTTGTAATTTTGTTTTGATCCTTAACTAATCAGTTTTTGCATGTATAGATCACTTACATGTTTCTCTCTCACTAAGTGTGCTGTAAAAATCTTGTTGGTCTTATTTTTCTTGTGTAGCATGCAATTCAGCAACCTATGATTCTTATGATATAATCTCTTAAGTGGACATATGTAATTTCTGCTTTCTTAAATTCATATAACTCAAAGTAATTACTTTTATTAGTGGTGATTTTTTTAATTACTTTTGTAAAATTTATATTTAGGAGGAATTTGGCATCTGTATGACATTTTCAGAAATAACGTCAAAATCACGATGCAAAGCTATTATTGAATCTGCTATTTGTGATTTCTTAACTGAAAAGAGACTTCTTACGCAGGTATTAACTATTTTAGTGATACATAAAATTGGCTTTTATAAATGGGTGTGTATATATATATATATGTCATGTTTTAAGTCAGAATCAGACTTAGTTTTAAAAAGGATCTTTATTTGAAGAAATCTATTCAAGCTCTGACGCTGAGAGAAAAAGCATGCCACCGCGTTTTTAAGTGGGTTAACACTTAAAAAACACAGATGAGGTAAGTATCGTGGATTTTATTATTGTACTTGAAAGTTAATGCTGACATATGGGGCTATTATATCTAACGATCTGGAATTAGACATGTTTATTGGCTAGGTCATATGTTCAGAAGAAATAAATGGGTGATTAGTTTGATACGAGAAGCTGAAATGAAAAAAATATGAGTTAAGTGCTAGATAGGGAATTTAATTTTTAATCTAATTTAATTATCCTTACATATATATATGTTAAGTATTGTAGTAGCGTTGGCCAGTGTTGGTTGTTGTCATATCTGGTTTATTGAAGGCCTCTTCAGGAAAACTTTTCATCCTTTATTTTGAAGCACACATCAATAGATTAAAACATAATTGCGGTACATTTTCACATTGAATAGGCAGCGGCATGTTGGAGGACACAAAGACGAACAGCTGCAGTTATTAACATTCGTACATGATGAAGGCAAGCAGACAAAAGAGGGCGATTACACAAGATTTTTGCTTTTATACCAGCAGTGCAAGCACATGATTATTACGTAATAGTAGTTCTGATTGGCTAGAATGGGCGGGACAGGGATTTCGGACTAACGGATTACGATTAAGATTACAATGTTAATTTTAAGCTAAAGATTTAAAGTTATTTTAAATTTTAGTGCAAAAAGTTAATAAAAAATGATACTAGAGGGAATTATTACATATATATATATATATATATACACATACATATGCTCTTTGATAATTGTTACAACACAAACTTAATTTTTAGTATACTAAATAATAGAACTTTATTAAAGAAAAAAGTATATATTAAATAAAAGTACTGCATATTAAGTTGATAAATTTCAATATATACATAAAAAACCAAGATAAGGAAGAGAAAAACTATTCTTTGATGTAATTTCCAAAATAACTGAATTATCATTCTAGCTGATGGAAGGTAAGTCACTCAGTAAGATATGTGATTTTGCACAATTTGGTTCATGATGGATGATTTAATCAGATTGTCTACCAAGAGCTGTCCAAGTATGTTCAGAAAGTTTTAAGTCTGGTGAATATGCAGGGTCATTCCATTCGCTTAGTATTTTTGCTTTCTAATGCTGTGAAAACTTCCATTATCTAGTATAAGAATGCATTGTCATCCACATGAATAAAAGTCTGAGCCTACTGTGTCTGGAATCTGAGCCTCTGTAGCTACTGTACACGGTTCAGGAAAATCTTGGTGCTGTGCTGGTGTAACAGTATTTTCAAAGATCTTCATCTTTATTTTGCCATTATGTATATTGCCTGCCTGTCATACCATTATGCCTAGGCTATACACCAAAGCATTCATGAAAATTATATGACCAGTAACAGTTCTCCTTTGTCTTCTTAGTATTTGATGTCTAATTTCACTTTTCATCTTGAATCAAGACTTTTTGGAAAACATAATTCTGGAATAATGCTGATGATTCCAAAAATTATGCTCTTTACTCCAACATAACCTTTTCCAATGATGGCATAATTGTATGCACGGAAGTGCATTTAGTAGCTACAAGTCAGCTTGATTCAATCATTGAGAATTAATTTGGTTGATAAAATAATGCCAGCAGTGGTTACAAGCTATGAACCTATTTGGTTTATAGTGAAATGTCTTTTTTTCATTTCACCATTAGGGATTCATATCCAGATATATGTATCCCTAAACTGTATTTAGAACCATGATGATCATCCCAAGACCATCAGCATGATTTCAAAGAGCATTTCCACTTTCTATGGCCCATTTAAATGTAAAATAATGCTTTTTGATACACTACAGGAATTTGAATGACCTTTCCTAGCTTAAAGTCACCCAACTACACACCCACGACCATTTTAACTGAAATGATAATTTCTGGATATTCCCTACTTGTGTGTGTGTGTGGAAATTTCAATTGAAATAACAGCCGTTGTGCATTGCCTTTTATATAAGTAACAAGTGTGGCCAACAACTTTCTGTTTATTTTTATTGTGATTGGTCTGCACTTTTTTTATAAATCAGCTATCCCTTGCTTATTTTTAAACTGTTGATTTTAAATAGGTATCTTTTACAAAATATTCTTTATTTTTGTGTTAAAATTTAGTTACTCTCCTTAAATATTTTTTGTATTCCATTTGTAAGATGAAATTTTAAGATGTTCATTATTTTCTTCCTTCAGGTCAGTAATACCACACTTAGAAAGCATCTACCTATTTCATCCAACATTTCCAGATTAAACAGGTGAATAATTAATATTATAATTAGTTACAATTATTGCACTGAAATTTTATATGAATTTATTCCATTATTTTAAAAATATTGATTCTGTCTATTAATTTTAAGTAGACTTATATACTTTGTTCCTTTTTGTTTTTTAAATCAATTTAAAATTATTTAATTCATTATTTTCACTATCCTTAGGATTATAATGAAATTTTGTTTTTAAAAAAAGCTATAGACAAAGGGATTGTTGGAAGTTTAGTTTTCAAAGATGCATATTGTGAAGTTTGCTTAGATTTTTATTGCTTCATTTTGTGTTATTTATTCTATTTTATGTTTGCAGTAACTAAATCATCATAATCATGGACTCACTGCCAGTGATGTTCCTGTGAAGTCTTGAGTTTGTGAATTCTTGTGTCATTTAAATTCCACAGTGTAAAAGGACTGATGTACATTAAATGTGCCAAGGCCACTTTCATGCCTCAGCAATATGCATGGATAACAATAAATTCCTGCTTTTGGATTATTAGACTTACATTCATTGAGCAGCACTAAAAATGGGGCTTGTGAAAATCAGTTGCGAAAAGAGTTACATCGTCATTATAGAAAAAAAAATTCTGTTATTAAACTATTAGTCTTTAGATTTTACACTTGGAAAACATGTTTTTTCTGCTGAATAGAGGTATACTAAGAATAGGTTTTATGGAAATAGACTCTCAAATGGAGTTGTAAAGAGTTAGAGACAAAAACTTTTGGACTTGCAGACTTTTGATATAGAAAACACATTTCTTCTGCTGAGTAAAGATCCTGTTGCAACACTTACAAGTTTTTAAGTCGTCAACCAAATTTGTTCATTATTTTGAAAATCAATAGTAGTTTCTTTGCACAGTCAATATTTGAATGTAATCTCTGAACTAGATTCTTACTATGTTATTTTTTTATATAAGTTGTGGCGTATTTTGGGTGCTTTTGTATTATCTCATTGAATTCTTTACAATCTCAACCATGAACAATGGTAAAATAGCTTGCATGTGCTAAACAAAAGCCATTTTTTTAATCAGTTAACCTTCATGGCATTCAAAAGTAACAACTACCCTATTTTGTTTGTAAAATCACCCTGTCTGAGGTTGCAATTTTTGTTTCGTTAAAATGGTCACTGGGCTAATACTTAAGTATTTTATTCTCTCTAAGTTATTGAAATTCTGATGACTTGCATATCTTGTTTTTATACCTTTCACACAAATTTTTGTCACTTTCATGAAATAGTAATTTTAACTAACAATGTTTTTTGAAAGTTATGAAATACATTATATTTCTCATGAACAAAAAGGCTTATCTTGGTTACTGCTAACTACCACACATCTAACAACTTAATTTTTTCTGGATGTTGTAATGTTTTTTTTATAAATATTTAAAACATATTTCAGGGTTTTTTTAAATTAATTACTTTATGTTTTAGATTAGGGGATATACTTTTCTTTGAAAGGGAGGAAATTATGGCTCTTTTGGTTACAAATTGTCTTCAAGAACAAAAGTATGATTTGGTTCTGCAACTGTGCAAGTATGTACAAAATATTTTTTAGTGTTATTAAGTTTTAAAAATAAATTTAAAATATTAAAATTACTTTTTGAATTATTTTTTTATGCAAAACTAATTCAAATTTTAAAATTTCATTTATTTATAAGTGTCTAATTCTAATATTGACTTGAAATTTTCCAAATTAATTTTATTAAGTTGTATTAAAAAATAAAATTCAACCTCTTGATTGAAATCAGATAAAAATCATATATCAATGGAAAGCTCTAATCATAGAGTTAAGTTATATATATGTACATATATATGTATTGTTACAAATTTTGTGTAAATAGTATAAATAATTTGTATTTGAGTGTTTAATGCATTTATATTACTTTATGTTATATTTATTTCATGTTAAAATTGTACTATTCACAAGCAATTCTTGCCCCTTACGTTATAATGACGCTCCAATGAGAACTTGGCGAAATCTTGGCGGTAGAGCCAAATTGGTATCATTTTTGGCGAGTTCAGAACTCTCTGGAATCTTCTAGAAAGTAGATCTCTCCACTAGTGTCACGTTCAATGACACAAGAGGTTATATTTCTGGAAGTTTCTGTTGCGCCTATAAAAAGATGCTCGCTGGTGCGGCGAGGAGTCTTGAAGCGAATAGTGGGGATTGTTTTGACTAGCGATTAGCTTGGCTGTGCTTATGAATAATCTTTACTTGCGTGTATTTTTAAAGACTGATTATTGTGTTTGATTGCTGTTGATGGTATGAAGACCTTCGGATATTTACCCTGTGAACATTGTTGTTGAATCCTGTGTTTAAAGGATTGGATTTTTGTTAATAAATTCGCATCGCTCTTAAAGAACTGTTTATTTTCTTTGGGATTGTTTTGCATAAAATCATCGAACCCGGATCTACGTAACAATATATATGTATGATATATATGTGTATTTATTTTTATATATGTTGAGAGAATATGAGCAGAATAATTATTATTTGAATTTAACAGAATTCTGTATTGTACTGTTATATTGTATCATTTAAAATTTGCTATGAAATAGTGTTTTTTAATTTTATCAGAAATTTTCTGTTTAGTTCAATTAGGTTAAGTAATTTATACAATGGAAATTAAAAAATTAATTTTTTGTAATAGTATCAAATGTATTTGTATGTGACAGGGTAATCATAATTATAGATTTAAAAATAAATTAGGGATGAGGGACTTACAGTTTTAAACCCCACACACAGTTCCTTTAGGCATCTAATTTATCCATCTGAAACAGTTCAAATGTTCTTATGAAAAATATTGATTTTCATTGAATATATCTGTTAATCTGTTGAAATTTATTAGTTAATTGTTTGTTGTTGGCTACAATTTTAATTTTTAATAAATCACAATATCTATACAAAAACATTTGCCTTGCTTGCAGACAGTGATGAGCATAGCATTATTTGGAAAATAAATTAAAGTAGTCCAAAAAGTGGGCTCTTTAAGAACATATCACAGCCAAGATTCTTAAATAAAGCCAATACATTATCAATCAGCTCCCTGTGGTTTTCGGCCTTGTCATTACCTATGAAGTTTGTTGACACTTTATAGAAGTTACCCCAAACCTGTTTTTCTTAGCTTCAAAGAAGTTTCTTAAACTTGGGGCCTCTAAAAAGCTGCTTTATTTGAGGCTCCACAAAAGCAACTTCTTTAATTTTGGTTACACTGAATTGAGGGAATTTTTCAAGCACATACTGAATGCTGGTTCATTCGTATTCATGTATTTTACCAAGTTTTTTACAAGGCCAAGCTTTATGTGTAAGGGAGGAAGGATAGTTTATGCAGCTATACCACAGGAGGCGATCTACATTAATTTCTCCAATTTTAAAAGCCCTTTGAGACTAATCTATCTTTATGTTTTGCAAAGCAATTTCTCTTTTGTCCATCAGACAAAGAAAATAGCAATTCTTTGCATATTCTAGTTGCACACCCATTAATAGAGACAAAATCTTCAGGTTCAGCCATATTTACTGTAGTTATTCTTTCTGAAAGGCTGTTTTTGATCGAAAGAAGTTTCTTACATATAGACATCCATGACAGGTATAAATGGTAGCCTGTTCCAAACATTCAGCAAAACTACCTTAATATTCTGTTTTGAAATATCTATAAACAGCTGCCATTCATTGAGCTTATGTGTAATGTGAAGTTCTTTTAATGAGCCGTAAATGTTCCAGCAGAACACAAGATTCTTCATTCTAAAGAAAGATTCTAAAAACAGTATGCAGTGTATGAAAGGAAATTGTTGGGATATTTTCTTCGAAAAGATTCCATTGTTGAAGTCTTGAGACCAATATCTCCTCTTTGCTTTTGAATAAATTCAAATTATGAACAAGATCATTCAGTTCAACCAAGGTAATTTTATGGAGAGGACATTTAATCAAAGCACAAAAAGTCATTGTGCTTACTACCACCGCATGCCGATATTTACACAAATTGTGACACATCGAGATCCTCTTCGTCTGAATTGATAGAATAGTCTGTAGGAGGCCCAGACATTAGAAGTCCTTCACCATATGAGACAGATAGCAAAGCAGATGGTCAATTCAATTACCCATATTTTTTTCTTGGTGAAACCTTCAAGAGAGCTGAGGGTACTATACAGAAATAACTGTAATCAATGTGATTAGTTGGCCCCAAATGATCCAAACCATTAAATTAAGTGGATATGTATATCTAGAGTACATATTAATGATAAATTAATAAAATATGTAATATAATACAGTGCATATATTGCATTCTATAAGAACACATTTATAATGCAAAAAATGTAAATATCTCTGCAATGAAAGCCAATCAACTTCTTTCATTGTTGTTGTTGTTGTGTCCTTCCCTTCGGGAAGGAATAAAAGTTGTCAAAGCCTGAAACACAGGTTGGACTTCTATATTCCACCCCAATTTTGAGAGAAAAACCCTGGGGGTGGTTGTAGTCCTACCACCTCTCTTCCCCTTCCACCAACCTCATGAAAGGACTTGGGGCTAGACGGCTATTTATAGTATCCCCATGCCGCAAAGGCACTATTCATTTACAAACATCCATGTCTTCTCTGGGATTCAAACCCAGACCCTATGGCACAGCAGTCAACGTCACTAGCCATTATATCAGATGGGCGACAACTTCTTTCAATATGATATTCATGTTCAGGACATTAAAATCATACTCGATTGAATACAGAAGTAAGTGTTATATATATATCAGAGGAGTCTATCAAATAATAAAGTTGATATTTTATTACAACTTTAAAACAATATTGTAAACATAAAAGGTACTAAAGTCGACTTTAAAATCGTGGTGCTTTTTAAAAGATTTACATTTAATGAAGTTATTTAAAATGAAACTTATATAGTTAAATGTAGTATGAAATTATATACATTAGCTTTGAAAGAACAGTAATATTAACAGTTATTGTCATGTAATATTTTATTAAATATTTAGTTAGTATTATATATATACTAGTACACTATATTTCAATACATATAATTAATGTAAAGTATGTTATGAACAAACATATATATAATCAATAATAATATGTATACTAAATAGCTATAATTTTAAATAAGCAAAGCAAAAATTGAAGTACTAAAAATAGGACACTCAGACAGTTATTTTTTTTTTCTAATTGGACTGTGGGTTGGTATTTTACCATTGCAGACCTAGTACATTCCTCGAGAGGTGGCATTACTTTTCAGTGCGGCACCTAGGTGGGTAGTAATTGCAACTATGTAACTTTGACCTCCAGTTTTCTCCAGAGGGAGGCACCTAAGCTCTGACAATGTGAAATCATACTAGGAATTTAATTTTGCTGAGAGTATCCCAAGTCAAACAGGCATCCTAAGGGATCTTTAACATGTCGTATAATCATACAAAATGAACACTGTCAATTTTCTTCATTGTGAAAATACACTGACTAGGGTCGGGGTCGAAAATTTGGGCATACAAGGCCAGCGCTAAACCAACTACGCCACCCATCCAGTGCCAGACAGTAAACGTTGGAAATAAGTTAGCCAGAGTAGTACAAAAGCAAACTCTTAGCTTTAGGAACTGTTGACTAAAATAGCTAAATGGACTGTAAATTTGACAATTTTTAATAAGCGAAACGGATCACAACCATATGGGATCGCTACAATTTTCGAACTGAACAAAAAGGTTACAACAGTTGGCTCGGAGCAATCTATACAAAGAATTCTCGCCAACGGGCGCAATAGGAACCAAGATTGTAGGTTTAAATTTTAGACCAGCAAACCTTCACCTGTAGTTTGAATATACTACTGGGTTGTATGGAAAGGGACTGGGAGCAAGAATAAGCCATTACTATAAGATTAAATATACTAAAGCTAATATTAAGTAAAGTGAACAAGGTAAAATATGACTCAATCTACTTACCTATTGTAGAAAATGAAATGTTAAATTTATATGAATATTTAGTGCTATTTAACTCTTAATATACCCACAACACATTTCCATATAAACTTATCACATAAATGTAAAAATTAGTAATTGAATAAAATCAATTATAATTATAGCTTTGTATACTTGAAAACCTAAATAATTGTATAGGAAAATTTTGGAAGGAAGAGTATAAGCAATCATTCAGAACAAGGCAATGGGATATTAAAATTATTTAGCTTATGGCACCATCTTATAACTGTTTAAGTTAATTTTTTAAGAAAAATCTCATTAAAATTGTAAGAAAATATCCAGACAAGAATAAAAATGTAATAGTAAATAAAATTAAAATGGGTCTAAGTAATATATATATATAGGATAGTCATACTTTATGTAATAATTGATAAACCTGTTAAGATTTAATTTATTTGCTTTATCACTGACCATTGTATTATGATTTTATGTAGTTAATATTATTTCTATAAATAGAAATATTTGAATTCCAGAGAGGAACTTTAATATTAGTATTAAATGTATCTTACATATATTAGTGGTCTTCAAACTGTCTTCCAAGGAACCCTGGGGCTCCCCCACAAGTCATACCCAGAGGTTTCATGAGTCACAAGAAAAAAAGTCAAAATGAAAGTGATAAATATATGTGTGTAAAATTATTATTTCCTTAAAGTTTGTATAATTATAAGTATTTAAAACTCATCCTATTCATTAAAACTGAAAATTTTATTTATATATAATAAACTTTATTTTTCAACACTTTTAAATTTTTGTTATAATATAATAAAAGAATATTGAAATTTTTATCTTAATATCTTTGCTTCCTAGTATATTGTGAATATTCTATTTACTATCTGGGGCTCAACAAGATAATTTTATACTCATTAATTAAAACAGTGTCTCTTGGATAACTAAATAATTTTCTCATGAGAAATGCACCATTTTGCAATCGTGCGGAAAACACTTATAATGCAGGAGAGGAAGCAACTTAACAACAGATTCGATGTTAAACAGATATTCCTAAATTTTATGTTGCAAATTCATGAAAAATACACAGTAATTCTCACACAGCTATAAACATTTTAATGCCATTCAGAACATAATGAATATGGAGTTTTAACACTTTATAGTATTTATTATATATAACTTACCAAGTACTATCCATACATCAAATAAAAGAGTAACATAAACAGTTTCACCTACAAGCTTACAAATGTTCAATGTAAGCCCCATTTTTCACATGGCACACTTGAAGTCGATAGGCGAGTTCATTCCCAACTTTGTTCAGTGTGTCTGAGGTAATTTTTGCAACAGCTGCTTCAATCCTGTGTCTAAGTCTGGAAGGTCAGCTGGAAGCGGAGGTACATACACACAATCCTTAATGAGCCCCCACAGATAAAAATCACATGGCGTCAAATCAGGTGAACATGGAGGCCATGCAAAACACGCTTTATCGTAAAGCCCTTTGCGGCCAATCCATTGGTTGAGTACAGTGATGTTCGACCAATCACGTACTGAAGTGAGATAGTCAGACGGTGCATCATCTTTCTTCCAAATGAAGTTATCTGGTTCACTCTCTTCCAATTGAGGAAATAGCCATAGTTTTAGAGTATCAAGATAGGCAGAACCAGTTACAATTGATTCGCCGAAGACGAAAGGCCCAAACACTTTCCACTGAGATATGGCACAAAAACATTCAATTTAGGTGAGTCTTGTTGTGATTCTAGTACTCCAGATGGGCACATCATAAGTGTTCACATGTCCACTTAGTTGTCCACCGGAATGCTTGTTGCACAGTAATAGCAGATTCTGTCTTTGCAAACTAGAGAATGCATAACGATTTCTGTTGACAAGCCACTATTTTTCTACAGTGCTGATCTGCAGGGAAGGGGGTTAACATACATTTTGGGTGCACACATGATGGCAAACAAAATTGTTTCAGTTGGTCTTTCATTCGAAGTTTGAGTTATACTTATAAGTTATATTCAATAAATACTATAAAGCATTAAAACTCCCATATTTATTTATAAACACCCTGTATATTTCTTAACGTGAGTGGCTACAAAAAGAAGTATAAAAACAAATCAAATGTATAATATGAAATTCAACAGCAGATAATTTCGATTGCCATAGACTTAGCCAATTTGTGTGAAAAAAAGCAAGCACATATTCCAGTTACTAAGTATAATGCACAGGTAGGTGACACTTGGATCACAAATTAATATTAATGGATAGATTTTATTAAATAATTAGATTTGAATTTTTTAATATTAAATTCAATATTTTTATAATTGCCTTCACATAAAGTACCTAAAAAATGGTTGGTCTTTAAATATTTTGAGATGTATTCTGTGTGGAAAAGGGTTCCATGAAAACACTTCAAGTTCTAAGGGTTCTGCAAGTTGACAAAGTTTAAAGACCACTGATATATAATATAATTTTTAATATCTTGTTTAAAATGTATATATTTGTGGTTCCTTTTAGGGCTTACAGAGCTCTAAACCTTTTTTTGTTTCAAATTTTTGAAGTTTATTGGATCTTCTAAAATTCTTTTTTTAGAGAAATGACCATTTCTCATCCAACCTGTGAAACTGCACAAATATTTTTGCAAGTTGCTGAACATTTCTGCATTAATTTTAGAAGCATAAAAGTATTTAGTTTTGCAATTATGATTGATACTATACACCACTTTGCAAGCATGGCTGTAACTTATTGTAAAGAAGGTAATTTTTAAAAATTATAAATATGTAATTGATTGTATATATGAAAGATATAAAATTCCTGTTTTGTTTCTGTTTAATGTTCAGTATTTTTTATCCCCTACATTTCAGTTAAATAGCTTTTGAAGCTTGAAGTATTATTTAAGAAATATTCTTGATTTAAATATCTTTTATGTAATAAATATATTTCTATTTTGCTATGTATTTATGTAATTTATTCATTTTGATCCCTACACTCACCAGTGATCAGCAACCGACATAGTTTCTCTTGAGGGCATTCCAATAAAAGAAAGATTTAATTGAACTCTACCATATTTCAATTATGATTCTTATTTCGTGGATATGGTGCTTGAGTGGTCATGACCCTGAACTTGTGACTGGCATTGTTTCTGTTGTCAGGTTAGAATCCTGGTATCATTAAAGCTTCACTGTGTAAGAAGAATTGATACTTATTAAATTTGGCTGGGCTCAAGTTTCTCAAATTGCATGGTGGAGAAATTTGGAGTGTGGGGTGCCAGCTTGGTCTTGTCATTTGATCAAGGTTTAAAATTACTAGATTTGTCGCCAGTTACCCTCATGTTATTTTAAAGTGTAACATTAACATGTTTGTGTGTGTGGACATTTCATTTACCTAAATTACTATAGCTTACCAATATTTTATGTCATTTGTTTGGAGACTTTAGCTGCTTAAATAGCATTTTATGTTCAAAAATGGTTATGTATGCAGTTTTTTACTTGTCACCATCTTGGAAGGAATATCATGCTTTGGTCCCAGCAAGTAGATTGGTATATGCTGCTTTATTTATAAATGTGTTATTAGAAAGTTTCCATAATTATTATTTTAAAAATTTTATATGAGTGTGAATTTTTTCTTTAATTACCGTATTTACTCGAATCTAAGCCACACTTTTTCTCCAATATTAAAGCTACTGAAAATCAGTTGCAGCTTAGAATCGAATTTAAAAAATATGCGTTGGATGGGGCAATTAAAGGTTCTAAACTATTTTACACTATTTCTCATTTTCCACAAAGATTTGTTGAGAATTTTGCAAGTGGCTTAGATTTGAGTAAATACAGTATGTGAACACATATTAATGTAACTTTTTTTTTGTGCTTAAAACTGATTTATTAAAAAAAGGTGTGTAGTTGTATGTGTTTTTTTTTCATTTAATTAAGATACCAACTTTTCTTTTTAGATTTTAAACTTTCTATATCATATTAATTCAAAATTTAACTGGACTTATGTACATATATATTCATATACAAAATGCATTATAGGGTAGGGTGACTTTTTTTTAATATACATTTTGGAAGAGTTGCCTTTTGCTTATCTAAAGGAGGGAGGGGGATTCCAAGTTTTAAAAAAAGTACCATTAATGCAATGCACATAAGTTTTGAAAAGTGGATAAATTTTGAATCTTCTTTTTAACTTTTGATGACTTTTAAATTTGCTAATTTCATAGCTCTATTGTTCTAAATGTGTGGGTTATCATAAAAGCTCTCTCGCGCGCGGAAAATAAAAACTCGGAAGTTACTAAAATAATTGTATTGAAGAGCTTTAAAAAAAGTTATGGGAATATTTCACATTTTTATTTAACTTTACTTTTTCATCTTTCAAAAACAAAGCTTTATAAATGGAAAATATTTTTCGTTTAAGTTGTTTTGTTTTAAAAAATACTTTCTGAAGTGAGATTTTGGTGGAAATTCAGACATAATATGGGGTATAAAAACTAGAGTATCAGGAGCAGCTTGCATGATTAATGTCCTGCTTTTTCTCCTATGATTAACTGTTGATATGAAAATTGCCAAGTTATTTTGTCTTTTAATCAATTACCAGCTGATGATGTGACAATTTTCCTACAGACGTTTTTCCCTTTTTTTTAAATGTAAAGTATCAGAGGAATTGGGCAAAAACAATTAAGTGTTATAAAATCATAACTAGAAAAGATTGTGTGTACAATTTTCAGTAATCCAAGTGTTTTTTGTCAAATAAACTTCTTATTCTCAATGATGTCATAATGTTGTGTTTCCAAGACGGATATGGGATGTAATAATTGTTCTCCAGCTATAAATATGTGACATTTTATAAAGTAGCTGAAATGATGGATAAAAAAATTAAACATTTTTATGAGAGGGTTTTTATTCTTATGATTTCAGAGTACAGAATAATACAGCTAAATAATAATCACCATGATAATTATTATAAATTAAGGAATTCCTACCATTGGCAATGTAAATAAATTTTCATTCATAAGAAAGATTTATATTTTCAAAAGTGAATCTACTTTGCATTCTGATGCAGCATCATGCAAATGTCCTGTAATAATGTGGACCTTGTTACTTGACTATGGCTCAGAATTATGAGACCCATTATCAATAATTGTTGTTCAAAATGCGACATTAATAAAAACAAACAAAAGTAATATGTCTCCACCTCTAGTACGGAAAAACATAGATGAGGCAATCACTTAAAAAAAATTGACTGCCACATTTCTGCATTCAGATTTCCAAACCCAAACAATGAAATGTGTCAAGCTTGCGACCACAGCATCTAAAAAAAATGTGTAGTGCTGAAGTACTATCAAGATAATTCTTTCATCCAGATCAACAATGCCCAAATATTTTTAGAAATCTGAGAATCTGAAGTACATTTTTTTAATAAAAATATTACATGTGTGATTTCATGAACTGTTCCTAATAATTGATCCATATAGTGTTTAAAATATTCAATACATGTTTACCTTTTATTATTATTATTATTTTTTATTAAAGGGAAAACAAAATTGTAAAATATTTCTAATTTTCCTTCAAAAAGTGGTGAGTTAATTGTGTACAATAAATATTTTAAATTTATATAAATTTTAATTTTTTCCTGCTCCTCCTACCCAAAACTTAGCTGCATTATGATGTTGGTAAGTTTAATAATAATAAATTTACACTAAAAAATAGAGAAATGTTCTCATTTTTCAAAACTTAAGTGTGTGTGCAGTAGATGTTTTTTATTCGAAATTTTTTCTCCATTTTTACTTAGTTAAACAAAAGGTAACTTTACCAGGGCTTAATAATTGGAATTATTATTATTTAGTAATTATTATAAGGATCCTGTTCTGTTATGTATCGTGCATGTATGCAAGTCCAGCTAATTCTTGAATTATTATAATATTGAAAGTTGGTAATCTAAAAAAAGTTGACACAGTATTTTCACTTAAATTAAAAAGTACATGTAATTATTTCATAATATTAATGAACGAGTTTTAAGCATATGCAAAAGGAAAGTAATTACCAATACATATTTATAAATGTTTGTCAGATAATTAAAGAAAAAAAATTATACTAAGGAATAAGATTTGAGAAATAAAAATAGGAAAAGGAATTATTGATTATAAACATTACATTGTGAAGCAGTAGGAGGGCTATTGGTGACAGATTATAATTTTTAACTTCTATCAAAAGAAAAGGATGACATGCAAGCTGGCTCTTAACTCTTAACATTCTATACCTTGTCAATATACAAACTTTGAGCTGACAAATTTAATGTCCTTGACCTCTGTGCACATTCAGTCTTTATTGGAACCAGGACTAAAAGCCAGAACTCTGGGAAAAACTGTTGGAAATGCCCATTTCTCCTTTCTTTTGTCCATGTGAATTTTAAAATGTAATTAAATGTGGGAGTTAGTGTGCTCAAAATGTAATTAAATATGTGGTTAAATGTATTTTTATTTCATAGATATTAGAATATATCTATTGGTGCATTGATTATGTTTTTTCCCATTGTGATATTGTCATTTAAACATCTTATTGATTGATGTCATCTCTGCTGAATTGTTTTGTGATGTTTTTGCCTCTTAAAACATCATTTATTCTTGTGTATTTATACAATTTTTTTGTATTTTTATTTTAATTTGTTCTTGTGGTTTTAATAAATTGATCTTTTCCTTGTTTTTATGTTAATTTTTTTTATATAAAGTGTCCTTTAATGTTAGAATTTTTTCGTACTGCAATAATTCTAATAATATAAATAATGCAAGCTACAATTTCCAGACTGTTAAGTTGGCTACTGCCTTGATGAAATTTATTCACTGTACATGCCTATTATTGTAACACTCGCCAACTCTATTAATAACTCGCCAAGTTGGTAATCCCGATTTCCTATGTGTTGTACATACTGAATTGGCAACCAGGTGCTTTATTTTATATAATGTTGCCAATAGGTTGCAATAATACCCAAGTATCTTATCCACTTTTTAAGACTTAAGTATGTTGTGGGGCAGAAGACATTTCTTATATTAAACACTTACCTTTTTACACAACTAAGCAAAAGTCTATTTTTCCAGGGTATAATGACTGTAAAAAAGGGAAAAAACTATTTGGTAGCCCACCCTGATACATGATAAACCTATTCTCATTTAAAATATTTGGAAAGATAGCTTTGCAATTATATTACTAAATTTCCCAAGCAATTGCATGATTTTTTTAAAAACATCTAATAATTATTTTGTGTAATTTCTACTTGTGAAATCGTGGATGTTGCTTTTCTTAGTGTTTGTGGTAGAGTTCATATATTTGTTTTGCAATTGGATGAAACCAAGTAACATCACCTTTTAACACAAGTACCGATTAATCTGAGTTGTTGCTTTATTCAAGTACAGATGTTAATATTAATGAAATATCAACCTTAAATTTTCTTACATTACATTATTTACGAAATGCGTACTGATGTTGCATCTGAAATCCATATTAATATAAATTTTGAATTCATTTCCTTTGCTTTTTGTTCATAACTGAAGAAATAGTGTCTAGTATGTGCTTGTGTTAGAATTAATTTATGTATCCATTATTTATTAAACTTCTTTGAAATACTTTTTTGTTCTCTCACTCACCCCTTTCCAAGTTATTCAGCTTTTTGAGGTGACATTTAAATAATTTTGAGAGACAACCATTTTTAGATTGTTGATATCCTTATATGTGTATATATGCTAATTAAAATAATGCTTATATAAGCATACTTGTTACTAAAATTTTCATTTAAATTTTGTGACTTATTGGTTTGAGTTTAATGTGTTTTTATTTTGATAGATTTAATTGAAGAATACATGCCAGCTATACATCTTTCCTCCTATCTTTCTTCCATTAAAGACATATCAGGACAGCATTCTTCAGTCATTGCACCAGAATTTAGCGTGGATTATTATCACAAATGGAAATTTTATCCTTTTTATTGTGATGAAGGCTTCCAACTGGATTGTGAAAGCATTACAGATTATGTCATGCTTTTATCTGAAGAATTTGTAAAACAGCCCGGTATTTAATTTTCCACTTTTTTAGTTATAGGTTTTTAGTTTGAATTTGACATTGTTTTGTTATAAGAAATCAATTTTGTTATAATGTTGTTTTTTTGTTAAAAATTTATTTTTTCATAAAAAGTAAAATAAAATTATTCTTCCCTCCCCTATTTTTTTGCATTCCATTTGCATGTAAATATGCAACCGGAATTTATCCTATAGAGTGATAAAAATATTGTAGTAAAAGTTGCAGAGCAACAGAATGTGTTGAGCCTAAATATTTAACCAATATAGCTTTGATAAATAATGTTAACTGTAAATGATTAGTCTCTAAATAAATCTGTAATTACTCAATTAAAAAATTGTCAAAAATATTTCAATAACTTAGAAATTTATAGTTAATATAACTTATTTTCAATGATGAAATTGTAATATTTAAAAAGTTTATCTGAGAACTGTTCATTAATATTTAAAATTTGATTTTTTACAAAAAAGTTTTCAACCTCCTGTTTATTTCTTTAACCCAGTGTTTCCTAAACTGTGGTGCGCGCCGCCCTAGGGGGCGCGAGCATATCGAAAATAAAAGGTTACAAAAAATTAATTTACTGGAATGAAGTGAAACAAAATAATTTCTGACATAATAAAAAAAAATGCAGGTTTACATTGATATGATTTATATATATCATCTGGTGAAAAAACGTCATCCAAAATAAAAGATTCTACTTTGAACGCTATCTTTGATCCTATGACTAAATAAAAAAAAATATTTTGTTTGCTTTGCTGTAATCCTACGATGAGAGATTTTTTTATTACGTTTCTTTTAACCTAAAATATTACTTTTGCTGACCTTCGAACTTACTGGTATAGTTATCTGCGTCCCTTTTTTTAGTGAAGTTGTAAATTATATAATTCTGTTGTGCTTAACTTTTTTCCATTTTTTATATTAAATACAGTATAAACACTGAAGCGATGTGCATAGTCATCCCAAAATCGTTAATTCTGGGAAAACTGTTTAGTTGTTACCAATGAACTTGACAGAGAATCCTTCAATGTAACAGTCTTAATGGGAACTAAAATGAATTGATCACATATCTTTTTTTTGGGAGTGGCAAACGTTTTTTTAGAATCTTAAAGTACTTGCTTTGACCGAGTTTCTGGCGCAACCACTTTTATTAAAATATTTTCTTCAATGTGCTGCATTTTCCCTTATGAATAAATTAGTGGTTTTAATTGTGATGTTGTACAACTGATTACGGTTTATAAATGTAAATGAGCAGAATATAAAAAAAGAAATGGGCATCTGTGATCTCTCTGAAAGAAAATTGAAACTGATCAAACAAGGGAAACACTTGCTGAAATAATGCATATTAATCATGATAGCGAAAGTAAATTTGAGAAAAGCAATGAACATGAAAAGGAAAATTTTCAATAGCTACATTAAGAGCTCCATCAAGGAAAATCTGAAGCCATAAGTGTACCGCAAGATGTACTTCGCCCTTTTAAAAAGACACAAGCAAGAAAAAGTTCAACAGGATATTTGTCAATCATTAAAGGATATTAAAACTACAATAACGTGAACAAAATGTGACAGTTTTGCTTGCAGATAACTTTCCTGTAATGTTAGTGAAAAGTGTCTGTGATTTGTGTCCCTTTATTAAGGTCATGCACATTTGGAACAATTTAGTTCAGTTTTATTGGAATTTTTTTCAAATTATCAAAGAAAAATTTTAAAATCCTTGAAATAGGTAAGTATATTTTCTCTTAGTTAAATTATTCACTGAAATTGGGATTTTTATCATGTATATTAAAAATAATATTAAAAAAAGAATTGGGGTGAGTCAATCCACGCAACCATTAACGTTAGTATCTGATTCCAGGCTACAACATTTTGAAGTTTTCTCGCTTTAAATATTAAAAATAACACAACTGTTATTCATTGGAATTTTACATTATTTTTTATTATATAACATTAATTCTAAATGCTAATTCTGTGATGCTTAAAATTACAGTTCCTTCAAAACCATTTATAATAGGAGCATTCATTTCAAAAAATCATTTTACATTTTTGTATACATTGTCATGCACTTGGTTTTACTCTCTTTACAATTAAGCTATTATATCAAAAATAATGTATTATCATTTTTAAAAAATTAAACTCGTGTTAAGAGGGAGTACTTCAGCCAGTATAAGAACAAGTTTAATAATTATTAGTGACTTCC
Organism: Trichonephila clavipes; assembly: GCA_019973935.1. Lineage (NCBI taxonomy): Eukaryota > Metazoa > Arthropoda > Arachnida > Araneae > Nephilidae > Trichonephila > Trichonephila clavipes. The sequence goes on from BMAU01020788.1 coordinate 1,254,175, forward strand.
ATGGGCTTCTCTTCCAGAGCAAAGTTTTTTAAAGGAAGCTAAAAATCAGAAATTGACACTCTGAATCATTTTTTGATATTTAGCTGAGATCTATATTTTGTCTTCAAAGCATCCACCGCAGAAAATCCGGTTTAACAAAGGTATGATGTTGAAAATGGTAATAGTATAAATGCTTTTATTTTCAGTGTGGAAAATTCAGCATCCACCTCTATCCAGATTTCAAAGAGTGATTATTACAAAATTACCCTTAAATTTCGTCACTGGATGTGAAATCTATGAAGATCTCTTTTTCGGCAGTTGAGAGCCCTTCTGAAGTATTTTGAAATAGATCCCTAACCTATTCATAACTTGCTATCAATTTGCCCTCGTCTGTGTACTTGTTGTTGCTTTATTATTCTCGAATGCTCGCTGTGATTTAAAAATATATCTATGATTTTGTTTTAATCCACTGCCTTAATTACTTAATACCGTAAATTACAATTAACATGTGAATTATGAAATGTACATTCAAGAGAGATTCTGTAGCTAATCGACTCAGCCAAGACTGACTGGAATTGTACGAGGAACAGCATTTTTACATGTTTTGTGCAGACATCTATTTGGTTGCCCAGACTCACATGAACGTTCGCGAGAATGCCAGATGTAATGGATATGATAGAGAGCATCATAGATTAGACTATTTTTTAATGACATTTGTATGTTTAGAAATGGATGATGAAGGAAATAAATCTTTAATTATCATTTATCAATCTGTTTCAAATTTAGGATTAGAGAAAGAAAAAGTAACATAATTAACCTGTTACTTAAAAGTAATTTATTTAAAATATGTATTACTTAAGACTAACATATATAAAAAAATTTAATACTTATCTTATTAATTTGTATGATTTATAATTAAAATCATACTATAGCTTTAGCGTCAAAGTACATTATTATTGCATTCAATATATTATTATTATTATATAAGGGAGGCGCGATAAAAATTATGATTGAAAATCGGGTTGCCAGTATTGAAAGTTTGAGAAGCACTGCTTTAACCCCTTAAGTGCCACTGGCATATATATACATCTTTCTCCACCAATACGTTAAATGCCCTGGTCGTATATATACTACTTTCCGCAATGCGATCCTTTTCTTTGCAGTGTTATCCTTAAAACTATTCTGAAGGATTTACTATTTCAAGAAAAAATTTGATTTGTTATGCCTTTTCTTTTCCCCCAATACACCACAGACATGTGCCTATGTGAAAAACAAAGGCACTGGGGAGCGAATAGTGTAACTTTTAATTTGCAGTTAAGAGGTTAAAGCAATTGCTTATTTACATGTGATAAAAATGTTTGTATTTTTGTGCATTTACTGCTATTTAGTCTAAAAATAATCCTTAAATTACATCTTTTAAAACTTCAACAGCAAATTTCTTTCAATATTTTCTCTTACTAATCAAATTATCTACTTGTGGAGAGATAGTACTTTTCAAGTACTGTAAAATCCGGCATATAACTTGCACCCTCTTCTTTACAAAGAAATCCGAAATGTACTTGTCCAATGCTCTTATGTTTTGAAGTTATTTTTTTAATGAATTATCTCAAGCTTAAGGAAAAATAGTATACTTCTAGAAACCTGTTAAGTTCATGATGAATGTCGCATTTCACTTAAATAAATAGTATTTTGATTTATTTAAAAGTCTAATTTTTTTATGCTCTTCTCCTTTTTATTTTTAAAGATATCATTTTTATACCTGGCGTATAACGCACACCTATAAATTTTGACCCTATTTTTAGTGTTAAAAGTGTGTGTGTTTTACGCTGGATTTTACAGGACTAAAAATTGGAGCTTTTGATGTAGTTTTCAATTTCTCATGATCCTTTAAATTCTCTCATTTTAATGATTTTTTTTTACAGTTTGTGTATTAAGATATACAGCAGAATCTTTATTCTTATATCTAAAACTCAAACATCAGAATTTGATAGTGGGAGCTACCACTAGATGGTGCCACCAATGAAATTTCTCCTACCCTTGTAGAATTGCCATGTCTGCAAATGACTTGGCTGCCAAAATGCAGCTCATTTGAAACAAACTAAAGGAAACAGTAATTTATCAAATTCAAGCTGAGGAATGTCTTTGTGATACTCAAACTTTAAACTGATCTCTTAATTATTAAAAAAAATTAAAATCATAAAAATTCAATTTTATTGATTATTTTTATAAATTATTGCTACAAAATAAAATCCATTGTTAGATTTAACAAAATTGAGGAACATAGAATAGATATCCTTCCAACAAATTACATATAAATATAACTCTGTATTCAAAACTTTTTATTTTAATTTTGAGTGAAGTATAGAAACCGTTGCATTTTAATTTTTCACTAAAAAATATTTTTTTAAATACTTTAATGATGAATGTATCCATCATATATGATGGATTTTTTAGTTCTATGAAATGCTCATATTATTTTTCTTCTTGTAGAACCTTTCAAGCATCCTATATTGAAGATACCGACATAATTTCTGCACTTTTTATACACACATTGTCACCCTTAAAAACAGAAATGTCAGGTTTTCATGTCAGATATTTCATAACATCTAGGCTATTAACTATTATCTGATTAAGTATCACTTTTACCTCACTTATTCAACATCAATTGCTGTTTTGCCAGATCCCAATATTTTTTGTCAGTACTTCCAAACTGCAGAATTAAACAACTAATTTGAGTTCTGAGTCTATCTCTCAAATATTTTTTTAAAAGATTATACTATTCATAACAGTTGATAGGCACAATGTATTTATATTTGTTTAAGGTATTCGAACACGTTCAGAGTACTTTTTGACAAAATAACATATTTAAACATATAAAGGCTTTTTTTAGGATTCAATACCAATAAATACTAATATTTAATCAACAATATTTAAAATAAATTGCCGGAATTTCATAAAAATCATAATTATATGTGAAATTGTTGCAATATTTTTGTAAAACTTCAAAGCAATTAGAGAAAAAAGTAATAAACTTATATTAGTAAAAGAATTACCAAAACAATCTAGAGGCATTTATCTAGAGAATGTACTAAAATTTTAATGTTTTATTAAAATTTGAAACTTTTAGAGGTGATTGAGTAAATGTTATAAGAAAAATAACGCCTTTATGTGACCATTATTTAAATAACATGCCCTAACTCAAATAATATTCATACTATAAGACATATTTTAGTAAATTCTCTAGAAAATAGCATAAATATCAGGTGCAAAAAGTTTTATAGAAATACATCTGTAATATTTTGTGTGCTCAGACTCGCCATGATAGATTTCGAACAGTTTAAATGCCCACTTCTGGTAGATCAAAGACCCACTTCCGGTTTTTCTAACTTAATAAAATTTATTGTAACTTGGCCTCTAAGAAGCATAGAATCAAAACAAAGTATGTTTTGTAAAGCCAAAATATAGATGTATTAAATAAAATAGAAGACAAAATTCATTGGTCTTTTTTAGCGTGTTCGGATACCTTAAAAAAGTATTTCAGTGATTTTGCACTCTGATGAGTACATCACTTACTGAGCTCAAGTAATGCATTAGTTCGTTATTTGTTGAAAAAGGATATTATATAGCCTATGTGTTTTTAAAAAACCATCATGATCGTACATTGTAAATCCAAACAGAGTTTGAAGTGACAGCTGAGGTTGTTTTCCTTGTCACTTGACTGAGATTCAAAATTATGAGATTTAGTTTTGTTGCTTCAAAGAATAATGTTATTTAAACAATCAAACGGAATCTAAACAAATAAAAGGCAATACAATTTGCTTACATTTTATTTAAAGATAAATCTTTGTGTTGACATTTATGCTTTTTTATTTGCTCAGAGCATTATTACTAATGGAATTTGATAAGGCTTACTTAAAAATGCCCCTAATATTTGTTTTGAAAAGAGGATTTTTCGAGTTTCCAAAAGTACCATCTTTACTTAACCTACCTAATAAATGGATTTAAATATATTATATGCAAGAGAGAGAGAGAGTTCTGTCACTAGATGTCATGAATTGTGGAATGTGAATTGTGTGTAGCTTAGGCATTTCCTTATGTGATTGTGACTTAAAATTACTAGATCTGTCACCAGTGGCTTATTGTAGCATTAATTAATATAAAGTCAAATTTTCAGTAATTTTAAACCATATTGATATTTGTATAGAATAAATATACAAGATAAAAAAATATGTGAGGGTATAAAATTGAGGATTATGCTGTATTATATATATATAAAGAAAACTGCTACAGTATATGAGCATTTATTTATTAAAAATATATGTGCGTAGTAAAAATGTATTAAGTGCTAAATTGTAAATATTGATTTCAATACCTTTTAACATATCTTTGCTCTGTAAATTAAATAGATTTTTAAATTTCTTTTAGATATGACATTTGCTGAAATTTATCATTCTCAACATAATGGACTTCTTGAACCTACTAAAAAACTTGTGGGCTGTATGACAGAGAAAGGATATGGAATTGCAGCTCTTAGAACTTTATTTTATTATTATCACTTGGAGATAAAAAAGTTAAGTGTATGTTGGTTTTTTCCCTCTTTTTCTTGCATCTAACAAATTTTTTTTTAAATTATTGAATTTAAAGTACATGTTCTTAACAAATATAATTAATTTCTTATTATAATGCTTAAAATTAAAGTTACTCATTCACCTATTTCATCAATTGAAGAAAGGCATTTCTTTTAAAAAAATATGCTTTTAGTGACATTTAGTTTTCAGTTTCTGCCGTTATCTTATGGAATTCATCTTAAATATATATTTTAAGATAAAAAAATTTTAAAAATATTATTTTATGTAAAAGAATATTGCTTTATTCTTATTTGTTTAATTTGTAAAATGCATAACTTTATATTTAATTTTTCACCCTAGACAATGCTTATAATTGTGTCCTGAATAGAACAATACGAATAATTAGTTTTTAGAATTCAAATTATCTCTCGTTCATTCATTTTTTTATTTTGTAATATTTTTTATTTATCCATTATAAATTGTGATTATGTAATGGACTGAAATCTGCTTTTCTTGTAGTGTGCTGTCAAGATACAAGACGTTTATTCTTCAGTCTTTTTAAATATATGTTCAGTAATGGTTTTTGTTGTCCAAAGAGCTTTGAATCAACGAAGAGTAGATTTATTTTTTATTTATAATATGTTTTCTGATCTTCCTGAAGTTGCTCAATTTAATACATTAAAGGTAAGTTTTTCAAAACCTTGAAGATTTTTTTTAAAGCTTTTTCTTCAATTAAAAAAAGGATTTTTTTTTAAATTCACTTTAAGTATTATCTCAGTTAAATCGCAATTTTGTTATTGATACATATTTTTTCCAAGCACATTGCTAATAAAATTTTAAGCTTTCTATTTTTCGAAAGGCAAGTTTTCTCTGCACATAAAGACTATTTTGATACATTAATAATTAATAGTTCTCCGATTCACTTATTTTTAATTAAACACAAATATGCATATATCTGGTTAATTAATATGAATAGATATAAATATGTAGTTTAAGGTAGAAAATGTTTTCAGCAGACCTTATTTAGTGAGAATAAAATCTTATATTAAATCATTTGAAAATATTTAAGTCTCAGTGTTTGAAATGCTGTTTTTAATTCCAAAAATAACTAAGGATGTACTTATTAAAATTCCTCACCTGGGGATTTTTCTTTCTAAATAATAACTTTCAAATTAATATTCTTTGCTGTTGTGATCTTCCTTAAATGCAACTGAATTAATTTATTAACTTGTTACATTTTAAAATTGGAAAATGTTGAAAAAAATCATTTCAGTTACATTTATTTTTAAAAATTTGGGAATTAAGAATAATTTTTCATGCAGGAGAATTAATTCTCTTTTAGTAGTATGCAAGTATGGTGAAAGAAATATGAAGTAAAGAAACTCACACATAAAAGAATATTAAGCAATCTAAAAAAAAATTAAAACTTGGATTTCCCATGTCAGTGGAGAAAGTAGAATCTATGTATTTCAATATGTAGGTATACACCTATTTGTATTTTTCTTTTTATATTAGCTAGCTTAAGTTTTTTTAATTAATGTTACTGTTAAATATGATATATAAGAGAAAATGAGAGAGTGGAAGTTGTATTAACATTGCACTATGAAGCTGCTTGGAGGCTATTGGTGATGGTCCTTGTAATTTTGTACTATGATCAACTGATGAGGCTGAAACCTGAGCCAGCACCTCCTCTCCTAACTTCCACTCCACACCAATGGTAGGACTTTGAGCCTTGACGGATGTAATGTGCAGCGGCACTTTCTACGTGGTGAGGTTTTCAGCAGCAATAGCTTGAACTCATGACACGCCAGCCAGGAGTCAGAGACTTTGACCACTAGGTTACTGTGGTCGTCCATAAAAGAGAAAGAAGTTATTAAAAATACTTTGAATGCAATAAATTATATTTTGTTGCATATCTATCTATATATATAGGAATATAGTAGGGCACAGATAACCCTGCCACACCCTTATAGGTAAAAAAACCCACGTGCAAAAAATTATGAAGATGTTAATGTTGAGGACACTGTATGTACGAACTCCTTAAGTGAGTGAGTAAAGGCTGTCGAAACCACCCTACAGTATTTTAAGCAACAAGGTGCGTCAGTAATGGACTTACTGTTCCTTCATCATCTTCGCAGCATCATGAAGCAGCAAAATGCAGAGTGCAGTTTGGAAGACAGCAGGACATTACACATTTCTTTAAAAAAAAGTAGCCAATTTTTGCAAAATCTGTTACTTAATTTTTATTACAAACAACTGTTCTCTTTTATAAAGTATTTCTCTGAGGTGTGTTGATCAGGTATATTACTTTCTGAAATCTGAATCCACTTTCGCGTTCCCCACTCCTAGATACAGCCGATGCGGGAGACATTACGGTCGTCTGGCAAAATTACGTTAGTTTCAAAAATCCAATTTGAGAATTGTGTACCCCACCCAGAAAAACACCAGGTAATCACTTTTCACAGGCCCAAAAATTTTAAGCCACGTTTCGCGTAAAATACGGTCGCCTGGCATTGTTTGAAATATATATGGGATTTTCTTGAATTAAATGGGAATATTCGGATCAGCGGTCCCGAAATACGTCTAAGACCCACTTATTGCACCCCTATATCTGCAAGTTAGGCTGGTGCCGCTATCTGTGACTATTACGGTCGTCGGGCATTATCCGAGAAAGTTTCGGAACTCATAGTTCGATTTCATATTCTCATTCCACATCCAGAAACATACACGGGACTTACTTTTGATGCCCTAGCGCGTATAAGTTCAGTCGCTAGAAAGAATGAAAATTCAGACGCGGGACTCGAAAGCAAAGCCTTTCCACCTAATTTCAACAATATTTGGCAAAAATACGGGAGTTTCTGAAATCAGATTCTCATTTCCCGCCCCTAGACGCAACCGGAGACTACTTTCGGCGTCCCAAGCCTGCAAGTTCAGTCACTGGAAGGAGGCATTAAGATCGTCGGGCATTATCCGGCCAAGTTACAGGAATTTGTATCGGATATCAAATTCGGATTGCCCATCTCGACACCCTTCAGGGACCAAGTTTTCGCTTTCCAGGGATTTTAAGGTAAGCCCCTGCCACAGTGTGCCTAAAATATGGTCGTCCAGGATTATCGGGCAAAGTTACGGATATTTTTGGGAATCAATTTGAAAATCGGAGAGATTCCACGCCCCGAAATACATTGGGCATTCACTTTTCGTGCACTTTCGTCTACAAAATCCGCTTCCAGCGACACTCGCGCATTGCGACATTTTGCGAATTTTTCCGGTTTCTTAACATTTCCGGACCACCCTTATCACTTAGGGGTATGACAGTTTATGCCCTATTCTCAGACCTACTGAATATGCCCACAAAATTTCATAAGAATCGGTCTAGCCGTTTCGGAGGAGATGTGTTACAAACACTGTGACACGAAAATTTTTATATTAGATAAGCAAATGAAGTGATTAACCTTTGTTGAACTCGCAAAGCCACATGGTTAAAGAATAAAATTCTCCTTTTTGCCACATGAAGCAAGTTAGTATTTTAGTAATTGTTTTAAGTTTGGATCTTCATGTTACTGTAAAAACTGCTAATTAAAAAAATTAGAAGGAAACTCACATTTTTCTTTGACTATGTAGTCTACACAACAATGTCACTTATTCGTTGTTTTAAAAAATATATTCATGTGATTTTTAACTCATTTATTATGAATGTGAAATGAAAATCCGATACTAGTTTTGATAAACCAAACAAATGTAAATTATTAAATTTATAAGAACATTTGATAATTAAAATACATGAGGTTGGTGCATCATTTGCTAAGATATCAAGAGGTAAAAAACAATTAATCAACCTCTGGTTTGGAAGATAAAATAATGTGAAATTTCTACAAATAATTTTAATTCTAAGAAAATTGTAAGGCAAAGAAGTCCTTTGATGACTAGAAAGACTAGAGAAGTTGATTAATTAAAGACTTCTCTATCTCACTTTGAATTGTGGACACTAACCAAAAACTAATTCTTTTAAGTTAGCTAGAAATTCATGCAAAAGCTTAAGTCTTTTTTTTCCTATAATTAAAAAAAAAATTTCAAAATTAAACATTCCCTTGTATAAGCCTTAAGTTGCTCTTTCACTTTATAAAGTGCTAAGAGATTCATAATGTCCACATTTTGGGTAATAGTGTAAGTTTTGATAAAGAAGCAGCATCAAAATTTCTAATGTAACTGGAGCAAATTATTGAAGAAGGCTGTCCTTATGAACAATTTTTTAAAGTTGACGAAACTGGGTTATACTGGAATAAGTTATACTCTAGAACTTATTTTGTCAAAAAATGAGCAATCTCATTCAGACTATGAAGCATTATATGATTGAATTGCATTATTGCTGGGAGGAAATGTGTCTGGTGGTTTCAAACTGAAGTCCATGCTTGTGTATTGCACTAACATTTCTCGTGCTTTAAAGGAGTGTGATAAAAATTATTGGCTACTAAATCTGTGTTTGAAAGTTAGTTTAAAGATTAATTTTTCTTGTTAAAGGTTATAGTAAAATGCTAAACATAACCTTAAAAGCCTTGTTGTGATTAGAGAATATTCCAGGTTATCCTACTGAACTTTCTTATCTTTATAATAATGTCAGAATTCATTTTCTTTCCCTAAATACGATCTCATGCAAATCATGGATCAAAGAGATATTTAATCCTTTTAGGCATTTTATTTGAAATAGATGCTCTTTTACAGGCAATTCTTGTAACCTCTAGTGAAAACACTTCTTTTGTGGCACTGGAAAAATTACAATATATAAAATGTAATTGAGAGTATCACACATGCATGGAATTAAAGAAGTGAAAAAGAGAAGACCCACGTGGAAATATAATTTGCTTATCTGCATTAATGACTTTTGAGTGTCTTAATGATTTCTTTGACTTTAATACAATCTGCAGATGTTAATAACCTTGGAAGTGATTTAAACTTTGACTCTTTGAATGCTGCTTATGTTATGTACAAAACTTAACTGTCCTATTTAAAACATAATTTTGAAATATATTCCAGTGTTTATTATTTTGTCTGTATTGTGTTAGGTAATATTGTAAATTATTTTAAACTATTTTCAACCTTAAAGTTGTTGAAGAAAGCTACTTTGATAAACAGACTTTCATCATCAATAGAACTGAGTTCTACCAGAAAAACTATCTTCTAGAATGTATGAATTAGTCTTACCTGGAAAAAAGAATTAGCCATGTCACTCAGGTTATAAAATATAAATGATCTTATTGCCATATTTCTAAGAGGAAATGTATCTAGTGATTTTAAATTGAAGCCCATGCTTTTGTATCATGCTAAAAAACCTCACACTAAAGGAATGTGGTGAAAATTTATTATTTGTTTTGTGGTGTTCTAAAATAAGAAAATTTAGGTTCCTAAATCTATGCTTGAAAGCTAGTTTAAAGATTACTTTTGCTCTTTTGTTAATGATTTCTGTGAAAAGCAAACATTGTCTTTAAAAGCTTATTGTTATTAGATGAAGGGCAATATTATCTTACTGGACTTTCTAATCTTAGTAATGTCAGATTTTATTTTATTTCCCCAGTATTATCTCCATGCCAGAGCAACCCATGGATCAAAGAGTTATTTCAACTTATAAAGTATTTCATTTGAAAGACACTTGGTATAAATGTTCCTTCTTTAATCACATTTAAAAAAAACTACAATACTACAGTACTTTGGTGAACATTGGTTATGCATGGCATGAAGTGAGCAAGAATTACATGAAACCCATGTGGAAATATGTTTAGTGTTATTGTGTTCATGATTTCAGCAGATTTGATCCTGAAATGGATGCAATTCCAGCAGACATTGTGAAACTTGGATATGATTTAAATTTTGAGTCACTAAATGCTGCTGATGTGATGGATTATTTTAAAAGACACTCATGCTTCTTAATGATGAATCTCTCATCAGTGCTAAAGAAAGAGCTCAAACAGAAAAAACTTTGCATTAATTAATTGAATATTGATGAATTATTTCATGCCATTATAGAAGAGCATATGAATTGATTAATGAAATGATCTAGATAAAAATTGCTTTGATATAAGATAAAAATTTGGAAATATTTTGTGTTATTGCATGATGTATGAAAAAAGATTAGGGAAGGAGGAATTGGTGCAAAAAAGGTTATGGCTGCTTTGCTAGTTAAAGAACATCAAGCAATACAAGTGTTTCATTATTTTTACTTTTCACGCTTTTATTATTTTTCATTAAATTTAAATCATTATGCAAAAAATAATAAATTTTCCACAATTACTTAAATTTTACATGTATAATTACCTACATTTTAAAAAAATTTGATAGAAGTGAATTACTAATTTTTCTATGGAAATAATGTTTCAACCTTTGCGGATTCACTTAGTTATGTACTTATTAAAAAAACCCAGTTAATTGCACTAAGTCAGATATTCCTGTAGTTAATTTTTTTGGTAACTTAATAGATTGTTTAAAGTACCATTCTCTACTTTTGTCAAGTTTTACCATTTTTAGTTATAGTATTTTTTAAAACTCTTAATAAAATTATGTATTTCATTAAATCTTTGATTACTAATAAGAGAATTTTTTGCTTCATACTTTGTATGCAGTTTTTTTAATCTGAATATAAGGTAGAGGAAAGAAAAGTGAATTCATAAAATAAATGTATTTATTTTAGTTTCTTCTTGAATGGAGTGCCAGGGATTTGAATCGTCTTACAGTAGTTGCCAGAATTGGAATGGAGCTAGCTAAGTTTCATGAAAAAATGGATGCACTTTCTATGTATGAGAATATTTATAAAAAGGCCTATCTGTTATCCAGAAACAACATAAAGTCTGTAAATATAGAAGTAGGCAAATATTTTAACTACTGATTACATTTTAATTCATTTGTATACAATGTAAAATATTTTTTAATTTTTATTTTAAATTTAAATTTGCAGGCCATTTTGAGTTCAAGCCATGAATCTAATTGGTCTGTTGTGAAGGACCTAATATACACACACCATATAGATCTACCAACAGTGTTTGATTGCTCTTCCGCATTTCAGTTACAGGCTGATCGCGTTTTGATTCTTTACCTTAATAGTATTTTTAAGGAATGCGAGAAGAAATATTTGGATTGTGAATCAATGGATTTTGATATTTCTCCGACTTTGAGAAGAGCTGAATCTGTAATTAAATCTATTAGAAATGAAGAATTATTGTTCAATAATTTCCAAAGCTTGATGAAAGAGGTAATAAAATATTTAATTTTTTTGGAAGCTTTATGGACCGATTTAATTTCAATGGAATTTTTCTAATTATTTCTTTTACAAAATCATTTTAATTTCGGTAAAAAACAAAGTTAGATCAGTATTATATATTATAAAATTAAGGTGTATAATTATGTTAAATTTTATTTTTAGAGATTTTTTTAGTTGATTTTTATGAACTATTTCTATGTAAATAAATAGATAACACAGTTTCTAAATAATGGAGTTTAGTTCAGGTTTCCTTACTAATTGATTAAAATGATGAATTTGTTAATGTGCAATATAAAATCTTTAAACTGCAGCTGTTGAAATTATTTTTCAAGAGAAGATACAATTTTTTTTCATTGTACTTGGATCTTTGAATCTAACTTCCATTTCTAAGAAACCACAATTTTCAAGTGTTTTATTTTACCTCATTTTAATTTTGCTTTTAAGAAAGCCACACTAATAACCCCTTCCCCCTTTTTGTATTATTTCTTTTAATACAAAGTTCATTTTTGTCCTACTTGCACAGTAAAAATGATGGCAGAACTTTGATTCATAGTGTCTATATATATGTTTCTAGTGTCATATTCTCTAAAGCTTTATTCTGCTTTAGATTATCTATAAATAATTTTGTGCCTTTAAAATCCATTGTTTGTGGTAAAATGTAACAGGTATGTTGAAACATTTCTTCTTAACATTTCAATATTAATTAAAGCATTGGGCATATTTCCTGGTAGCTTCATCTTACTAAGTAACAAATTATATGAAATGCACAGTTCTGTCTCTTGTTGAGTGGTGTATGAGAGAAGGAACCCCTGCAGAATGAACAGCATCTATTTTATTATTTTTCCTGAGGAAATCACAACTTTTTGTTGTTATTGTCTCAAGTTATTTGTAATGGGAGGCGGGAATACCAGGCTACTACCTACAGCCACTTCTGCTATTTTCCATTATGTGGTGGTGGGTAAGGCTCCCTAAATGAATCAGAGCCATTACACGTTGATTGGTTGTTTGTGGCTTTCACTTAGGTACCTGTTAAGAAGACTATCATTTACCCCACAACATAGACCACTCCATTACCAGGTTACAGCAGTGTTGTCAATGGAATATCATATAGGATCATGTTTTCAGATAAGCCATGCTTTTGTTTGTCCATATATATGTGTGGCACCAATGTTACTGGTTCACTCACAATGTATCTGTGGAATGCCCCACTGTGCAATAACATGCCATCATTTTTTGAGGTGCCATTGTGTATGATAATAGGTGATTTCTGGTTCATATTCAAAGTAATAACGCCCCACCACATTGTGATATTTTGGCATCAGGTCTTGGTGTGCCATTACATTATGGCATACAACCTGTGGTTTGCATTCAAAGCCTTATGACAGCCCAACAATAAATACGTGGATAATATGCTGTGATTGGGGACATTCTTCCTTCAAAGGATGCCCAGTGATCTTGGATTAGGTATGAAAAATGCCCAATCATTCACCGTACATATTAACTGATGTGTGCATGCCTTGCTACCTTTATGTTCAGCTGACAAATTGCGGCAAATGATTGACAGGGAGTGGAGAATCATTCTTTAGAGCAAAATGCATGCTTTAATCGACTCTTTCTAAACATGCTGTTTCATGTATCACTATCTGGGGTGGTTTTTCAGCCTACTGAGTTGATGTTTTTGGTCTGTGTTACAAGTATCATGTTAAAATTATCACTTACTGTTGATTGCTGATTTTTGCCATTCCTTGGTGTTGTATTTTCAGCATCACATTTTATTTAATATCATCCCTTAAATTCTATATTTTTTAAACTAACATATTTTGATCTATCTCTTCTTATTTGTTTTCTGTCTTCTTTCTTGTTTATTCCAGTGTTGACAATCTGTAACCTGATTTCAATAAATCCAACTAGACCATGGGCACCCAACTAAGTCTTGGATATTTCCAACTGATATATCAGTAAAATTCATAATTTGTAACACAATTTTTTTTTTTACACAAATTGAAAAATATTTAGTTTTTTATTTTATTTGCATTAAAATTCTAATCAATAAAGCTAAGTATGTACTTTAAATGAAACAATACTCTTTCAAATTTTTTTATAATTTAATAGTATAATATAATTTATAATTTTTCCTTTTGGCTTTTCAATGCTCCGAGCTTATTTTATTGCCATTTTTCTCCTTCCAAATACTAGTAAAGAAGCTATAGTTTGCTAATTTTATTTTCTGTTAAGACAAACTTATTTAGAAGCAAACTCAACAGGAGAACTCGTTAGAATTATTTTTGTTGGAAATTCTATACAATGAAGAAACTGATTTTAACTGTAAATTGATTTATTATCCAATGAAAAATTTTAATTTTAAGAGATATATTTCAAAAGATGCATTATATGATTGTAGTCTTGGGTAATGGTTAAAAAAAAAAATATATCGTTCTGGTTCCTAAAATTTTTATTTTGCTGTCCTCAATTTTTTCAACATAATTTATGATTTTTTTTAAAAAAAAAATCTGTTAAGGGAGAAGTCTGCACTATTTAAATCTTGAATGTTTTTTCAATTTGCCTAAATTTTTACATCAGTATTTTGATTTCCTTTAAATTTTTGAAATCATTTATGTATTTTATGTTTGTAAGTAAAAAATTTTACACACAAAGGGGATTGAGTTCCTTATAATTTATTTAAAAGAAGTATTTTAAAATAATCTTTTATTAATTTGTTTAATATTTAAATACAGTAAGATCCCGTTTAGGGCTGTTTCAGTTTAATGCTCTTTTATTTGAATTGTGGGGTTCACACACACACACAACACTCTTTTATTTGAAATGTGGGATTCCCCTCAAAATTTCTCGCATATATGTATGTATAACGTAATTAAATATCAAAAATATTTGTAAAATATTCTTCCCTTTTTATTTCTTTTATCGTTACTGAGTTCTAATTGGTGTTATTTTAGATCAGTCCTTACAGTTATGATATACTACTCTTCATTATTGAACAATTGCATTCTATATCAGCTGATATACGAACCATCAATTCTGGCTCTTTTGAAAAGGTAAAACAAAAACTTCTTATTCCTCCAGTGATTATCAGTTATATTGCAATATACTATACTTATGGATACTAGAAGATTTCTGTATTACATTTCCAGTTTTTAACTGTCAGGATTATTAGCCAATTATGTTGATTCAACAAAAATAATTCTGTATTTTTACATTTATAACTGATATATTTTTAAAATTATATGAATTTGTTGAACTGTTCTTTAAAAAGTCGAAGATTCATTTTGATCTTATTTGCTAAATTTCTATGCATATATTTTATTATTTATGTGTTTAACTTTTAAGTTAAGTATACTAAGCTGAAAAAGAAAATGTTATATACACAGGAAAATATTAGTTTTGTTAATGAGTAGGAGGTGCTTATTTATTGGGCTATTAAATGTATGTGAAACATTAAAAAAACACATTTGTTTTCCTTCTTAATGAGAACAGTACAATTATAAGAATATTCATACACTGCAAGTCTCTTGAATGTCAATTACTGAAACATTGAATGTATGAAATGATCATAACTATTATAATAACTATCAACCATTATAATTTACATTCTTTTTGCTCCAAAATTTTACTGTAATATTAAGCATTTATCAGTGGGAAAAAATTGCAACATAATTATTTTGGGTTATTCCTGTATTTTATATTTGGTGCTGTGTAGAAGCAAAATGAAAATATTCATATTCAAATTCTTTCAGGATGTAAAAGTGCTCAAATTTTTGAAAGTTTATGAAAGGACATCTCCAGTGACTGAATTGGAACAAAATGAATGGGACCTTTTGCATCCCACTGTAAGAGATTCTTTATTTATACAATATTTAATAATGTTTATATTTTTGTTTGTTTATTATTTTTGTATATTATTGCCTTTCAGGATCCTAAATTACCTTCTGTGTCATCAAAACGTTTACCTTTTCATTTCTTTTTGAAAGAGAATCCTCATTCAGTTATAAGTGAGTTTATACATACACATTGTATGATAATTATTTTCATTAAATTTCTTATTGTTATGATATTACAATAATTTCATTGCTTTCTAAATCTTAATATTTTTGGCTCAGTTTTATGGAATGGATTTTTTCCCATGCCATAATGTTTTAAGTTCATGTATTACATTATAGAAGGTATTGTACTTTTCTAAGAATGAAAGCATGTGACTTTTAAGAACCTATTTTTTTAATTTTTATGGAAAAGTATGTATTCTATGTATTTTTTTTAATAGATCCTGAACTTACCGTCAATACCCTGGATGTATGGTTAAAAATTGCTGTTGTTTTAAGAGTATGTCTTATCTTTATAACTACTTAATTTTCTTGTAGTATAAATATGCAATAATTTGTGTCCTTTTTTTTTAATATATGGTTTTTGCAACAATTTTAAATTCGTTGTTAACTTTTAAGCATTATTTGCGTAATTCCTTTTGGTATTGAACCTTAATTTAAAATATTATGTTTAAGTATTTTATTTATATATTTTTTAGTTAATGATTAAAATCTAGAAATTATGCTGATGGTAATATTGAACTTTCTATGTTTATTTAAACAATGAAAATTGATATGTTTGTAGCAAGTTAAATAATTTATTAATTTGCAATGTGTAAATACAATTAATACATTGATTTTTTATAAATTATTTATTACAGTTTTTTTTTCTATTCAATTTCATAAATATAAGAATGCATGCTATTGTAATTTTTATTTAATTTAAAATATAACTTGAATATTTGGTTCGTGCAGTTCATTTCCTTTTAACAATGTATATTTATATATTTTTTTTATGTTCTTTATTTTAATTTTTTTGCCCTATTACTTCAGGACTAGTATTTAGGCTAAGTACTAACTTGCTTGCAAAAGTTTTTTGTTCTACAAGTTTTAAAATTTTCGGAGTTATTCAGAAATATTTTGATTTTTTTTTTTCTCTTTTGAGTAGATTCCTGAAGACCATTTGATAATCATGGCCGTCAAAAACAGTGTTGTGAACTATTTAAATCGACAACATTCTCCACACTTTTTGTTGAGCCCTGATACAAGATTTGTAAATATAATTCATAATATCATTGGAAAAATCAAAGTACTTGAGTCATCTGTGGCTTGTGCAAGTTGGGTTGCAAATATAATGCCTCCTGGTAACAAAAAAATATTTTTTTCTTTAATTCTTATGAATTTCTTACATGCCAATTTTATTGTATACAATTTAGAAAAATGTTATCACACAATGAGTAATTATAATCTTTTTCAAACTTATATAATATTTGTGATTGTAAATATATGAATGTATTTTTTGGAGAATTGTCCTGACAGCTGATAGGTCATTAATTTGAAGATTGATTTTATTCAAAATTAATGTACAGAATAGAGAGAGAGAGAGAGTAGGTACTGCTGTCCATTAAGTTATCTAGTCTCTAGATTGTTTCATATGTCTTAGTGTAGAAGTTGGGAAATGACATCAGCACAAGTATTTTTCAAATTCTTTAACAATTGTTAAAAAAATTTGATTGATTTGTCACCAATACTCCTTTATGTGTAATATTGTATTGATTTAATAATAATTTTGATTTGAGATGAATATTTAGAAAATTCACAAAATTGAGCTAAAATTTTCATTTTTCAAGGGATTAATATATTTTAATGTCTATTCAAAAAATGTATAAAGGATAGAAGATAAGTGTCTTATTTGTTTACTTTTCATTGTTTTGTATGTCAACAACTGTAAACTATGTAACAGAATAATTTCTAATGTGTTTTTGAACAACAATATAATAATTATTAATGGACAGAACATTTGTTAATAGTTTCTTTTTTGAAAATCATTGCACTTATCTTTGGCTTTTGTAAAATATTAACTTTTTATGTTATACATTTTTAAAGGATTGAATTTTTATTTTATCTTCTTACAAATAGTAAAATGAGTTACTCTCATTGTGTGTGGAAAAACTACACTTATTTTTTTTAATGATTTATGTAATTTTTTTTAATTTAAAGTAATACATTATAAAGTATGTTGCTTGCCACTTAGAGCATTGTAGCATATTTATGCTCTAGAACTTCATTAATTTTAAAATTGTTATGAATGAAATTCAAATACGCTCTTGAGAAATTCAATTTGACTAATGGTAGCTGATGTTGGTTATTAACTTCCATAGTATGCATTGTTCAGATTGAGCCACAGATTTTATATCTTATTTCTCTATAGACTTAATGTGCATAATATTTCATTATTGTATGGAACTAAGCCTTCACAGAATGTAGAATGGAAATTAGGAAAATAAGAGTGCCAAATTTACTGTGGACCTCAATAGCTCAAAATTGTGAAGCTTATTTATAGTCACCATGTTTCTCTGGTACAACATTAATAAAACTCAAATTCAATTTGTTTTACCTTGGAAGGGTTAAAAAGAAGAAAAAAACATTCTGAAACATATTATCGTAGGCTCTCCATCTGTTTGATATATTGATTTAAATTACGAATTCATGTAGCAAGTTAGCACATTAATGTTTCCAAGAAATAAAATTATTTAAGGAATTAGTGCATGTTAATGTATTTTACAACAAATGTCATGGGAGAAATGCATATATTGTAAAATCCAGTGTATTACGCGCACACCCTTTTTTTATGATGGGATCTTCAATATATGTTAGCAATGCTAATGTTTTAAAGCCATTTATTTGAGGTATTATCCCAGGATTTTGAAAAAATATTATATTTCTAAAAAAAACAACCTTTAAGTTCATGAGGTATGACATTTCTTTTAAATAAACAGTATTCCGATCTTTGTAGAAGTCTAAGTTTTTTTATGTAGATCTTTTTTATTATTATTTTTGAAGCTATCATTTTTATACCCAGTGTATAATGTGCACCCGTACATTTTGATCTTATTTTTTGTGTTAAAAGTGTGTGTAATACACCAGATTTTATGGTATTTGAAATAAGATGTACAGAATTTTTTTTTTTAATTGATGTACCCAATTTAGTTTTAAATTATTGTCCCTATATAAGCAAAAAGTTATAGGTGTAGGTTTTGAGATATGAAATACAGATAGTTATCAAAATAAAAATACCTGAAAAGAATTTATGGAGTTTTATTATTTATTAATCTCATTTTACATATAAAATGTCCTGCATGTGTCTAAAAATAGAATTGTGCAAGTCTTGTACAGTTTTTAGTAAAATATTAAACCATTTCTGAATGAAATATTGGAAACTATCATATACAGAAACTGCTAAAGATTGACTGCACATTCTGTTGTCCAAAATAAAATGGAGTGGCTCAATAATAATGTCCGAGGTTTGAGCCAACCAATTAAGATGTGTGATTTTGTTTGTGAATGCTTCAAATTACCCTCTACAAGTCTAGTTATATAGATTGGAGCATTATTGTTTTGGAAATGTTTACACAAATGGTTGATTAAATGTCTTCATAATCCTTCATTGTAGAAAACTGTGGCATTTTTACTGCCAAATCTGGGCTACTTCCCTGTTTGAATAAATTATTATAATTGATAGCTTTGTGTGTATCTGTAGAATCCCTATACATCTTTTGAGGAATAATGTAAACAAAATTCACTAAAAACAAGACTTTCTCCATGCATCATTTAATTGTAGCATAATTTGCAACAATGTGTAGCACTTGTATCATTAATCTTTTCTTTGTTATTGCTTCTTTGCTATATCTGTTATTTATAGTTCCATTTTCTAGCAGTAATTTCTTAAGGGAACTTGCAGATGATGGCCAATCTCTTTGGTTCAATAATCACAGAATCTAAGTTTTTATGGAAATTTTGATCAGGATGTTCAGATGCCACAGTTTATTTCAACATCTGATTGTCTCTTTCAGTCAACTTTCTCTTTCGTCAATGATTGCACTTGGTAGAGAGTTTTTCCACTTTTGTGGTATTGGATCTTGGCTTTCAGTATTATAATTTAAGAAGCACCCATAAATTATGCTAATATACCTTAAATATAATTATTTATTTTTAGTTTTTTTTCTTTAATTTATTATTTATGTTCTTAATAGTTTAAGTTTGTAAATAATTTTTTAAAATAAATACTATAGGAATTTTTTTAAAAAAAAATAGATTAATTTACTTTTTTTTTGTAAATACAGAGGTAACAAATTTCTTAGCTTTTTTTGTTGTTCATACTTTAATAATGTTATATTTTAGTATTGTTTTGAATATTTGCATTTGTATTTTAATGCTCATAAACTATAAAAATTATTTTATTTTAATAGGAGGCAATAAGGTTTGGTTTTACACTATAGCTGTAAACTATGCTCAACAATGGTACAAACAATCCTCTGATTCAGTTGTCAATGTGTATAATAAGTTAATATATCTTAAAGAACAATCTGCTGTAGAAAGAATCCTATATAAAAATAATCTGGCTGCTGATGGAATTCTCTCCTTAAAGCGTACTCCTCTTCAACTTATAGAAGATTTGATTGAAAATTTTACTTTGAATATTGACCAGAGTATAAAAGGTAAGGTAATTTAATTAAGTACTGTTTATATATTAAGGTAGCTCTTAAAACTATTTAGATAATATTAAAAATACATATTAAGTACCAAGGGGAAACTTTGGATAATTATGATTAAATTCGATTAGAAAGTTGTCAACATTTTATTATTTATTTTAAAAATTATTTGTAACTTTTTGATTTCAAAATGCTTTATATAAAATTAGAATAATTATTTAACTCTTTCTCTATGTATGATACATATAAATATTTTCAAGAATTTAAATGAAATATGAATTGGTATTTTGAATTCACATTAAATTACAAAATCCTATCTGCATTATACTTTATTCTAGTATTCTCTTTAACTCTGTAAGTTGCTTGATGATGCTGCTATATTAATTCTCCATGTTAAGAATTGCTAATGTTAATGATGCAAGACTTATTTTTATATAAATATAAATATTTTTTTAGCATGTAAAGCTGCTCTAGAAATAGGAGAAGTTCTTGAGATTGATTTGACTCAAGTTATGTGGAAACATATTTTAAAGTGGTCAAATGTCTCTCAAACTACTTCTAATAATTTGGATGAGGTATGTTACTGAATTATTACTTTGATATGCTAGAAAGTGTGATTGTACTATTATAAAAATTTCTAAAAATGAGTTAATTTCTATGTTAAGTTTTTTTAATGTTAACAAAATAGACTTAAAGTGTTCATATCGGTTTCCAAGATTTAAAAAAAATATTTTAATTACATAAGTATTTACAATGAAGCTATTTTTAACTTTTTTTAGACCTTTTCTTGCTTATCACCTGTAACAAAGCATTGGGAAGATGATGACGATGTTGATGAAAAAAATACTTTAAGGTATGTTTTATAAATATTAATAAGTATGTCTTTTCTTAGTTAAAATTATTTAATTCTATAATTCTTTACCTTAGGCTCATCAATTTGCTTTTAAGTTTACCAGAGTCTATCTTCCCAAGTTTATATCAAATTTTGAAAGATGTAAGTTAAAATACTTTTCATTTATTTAGATTTTTACAACTGTTTAATACTATTTTTATTAAATTGAACATAAACGCATTTTGGGAAATTTATAAGAATTTGTGAGGTATAAATGAATCTATATAAGACTCGTACTTAACAAGTTACAACAAAATTTATCCTCTTTATTAAATTATGTATGTAAAAATGTTATGCATAATATTTAACAAGTAGCATTTTAAGAACTGCAAATTTCCTTTTTAGTTGACAAATTTTGGAAACTTCACAGAGTTTTATGAAAGATATTGTTAAATTAAAATAAAATCTAACATATATGATTTTTAAAAAATTACAATGAATTGGAAATGCCAAATTTCTTAGCATTATAATTATTTTGAATTTGATAAAAATACTTGATTTAAAAACAAACTTTTTGGTTTTTCAGATGTATTTTGATAATATTTTGTTTACTAATTTATATATATTTTTAATATTGTATTTAATTATTTACCTCTTATTTGTAGTAATTTATGACCAAGATCTGCAGTCAGATTGATTATAAACAATATGCATTATGTTATTTGCTGTAGCTCCTTGCAAACACAATGGTCTTGTGTATATGAACAAATCAACTTCCATATAAACACTTTTTCTTTGACTGAGACCTTCAATTGTGCAATCATTTATTAATAAACTACTGCTTTGTAGATTTTTATGTAATTGTTACATTAATGCTGAAGTATTGGCGTATTTTGATCGATACTATATAAAATGGTTTTTAAAAAACCTTTTCATTGAACTTTCTAACTGTATAGCAACTGTAATTGTCATTAGTATAGCTGCCATGGTAAGGCACGTCAATTTGGTACTGGTTTTAATATTAGTAAAAGAATTATAGAGGTAGCATTAATGAATTTACACATTCACAGGCCAGTGAATGAAAGGATTTGTAAGCTACATACTAAGAGAAAGAAAAAAATTTCAGTTATGTGTGCTCAGGCCCCTACTGAGGATGAGATAAATGAGAAGGATGATCTTTATTACTCACTTGATAAGACCTAAACTAGATGTCGCTCAAATGGTATGAAGCTTGTAATAGGGACTTTAATGCAAAGATCAGCTAAGATAAGAGCCAGAGTATGTTTACAAGAAACTACAATCTACATAAAGAGTCTAATAATAACAGTATCAGACTTGTGGACTTTACCATCTCTACAAATATGATGATTGGAGCTCAACATTAGAACATAAAGATAAAGGCACCTGGAGATTTCTTGATGAAAGAACTCGAAGCCTAATCGACCACATGTTGGTTAAGGAGACATGGAAACAGTATTCTGTATGTCCATGCATTCCGAGAAGCCAATGTAGACTTGAATAATTTTCTGGTTATTGCAAAACTACATTACAAGATCAATAGATCTTTGAATAAAAATATGGAGTAAAGGAGTCCAAAAAGATTGATACAGAGCAATTGAAGAGAATTGAAATATTTAAAAATAAATAAAATTACAGTGCAAAATATCGAATACATTTAAACTGTTCCAACAGAAAATTTTCTTGGCATATTTTTAAACAAATAATTGAAGCTGCCGAGAAACTAATACCAGAATCCCTAAAGAGGAAGCATAACCAATGGTTTGATGGGGATTGCTGGGTGGTAAGAGAGAAAGAATGTAGCTTATAGACTAATGATTCAAAAACATTGTACTAGAGATGCAGAGGAGAGGTATAAGGAATTAAAAAGGGAAGAGAAAATGATACATAAGAGAAAGTCATATCTTGATGAACTATGTAAAAAGAGAGAGAGAGAGATTGAAGACCTAAACGTACAAAAGGAAGCTAGAGGAAACAATCTAGAATGTTGTAATTACAGGGGAATTACATTACTGAACACAGCATATAAAATCTTCACCATTCTGTTTAAATGATTACTTGTGTTCATCTCTAAAGTTATTGGGAACTACCAGTGTGTGGTTTTCAGAAAATAAACACGACTGATCTGATACATACTATTTGACAGATTTTGGAAAGAACAAAAGAATATAATATTGATACCTACCACTTATTCATCAATTTTAAAACTGGATATGATAGTATCAAGTGAGAAAAATTACTGACAGCTGTGGTGGAATTTAACATCAGTAATTTTGCAGGTATAGTCCGCACCATCGTGTAGTCCGCAGACACGATTTTATATAAAAAAAAACTCAAAAATCTTCAGACAGTCCGCACTACCAGATAGTCCGCTGGCTATACGTCCGAAATTACGTTATTTTTAAACGTCAATATTAATGTATTTTAGAAACAAAGAACTAAGTATAAATAGAAAAAAAGTACTTCCTTACTAATATACCTTCAGAAATAAAACACTAAATACAAATAAAAAACAGTGCGTACTAATTAATCATATATTAATTAATCACACATTCTACTACATTAACGAAAACCTTCAAAGTCCGATTAATCGATATCAGAATTAAACAATTCTAATATATTTTCGGGAAGAGTGTCCGAAAGTTCATTTTCAGCATCACTATCTTCACTGTCAGTGATTTCCTCGCTTTCACTAACAATCCCGGCTTTTATAAATCCCGATCAGATAGTGGACACTTAACACTTTTTCCAGGATTTATTGACACATTCGGCAACTTCAGTGTATGAAGCTCATATTTCCTCCTTTTGTACAAGTATGTAAACCCTCCAACATTCAGCTCTCCCAGCAAGCACGTACGTGGGACTTGAAATTTCTGTTCACGCTAATATCCAGAGGTTGCAGGATTTTTGTTAAACCTCCTGGAATAATGCTAAGTTCAGCACCGATCTTTGGTTGTTTTTTTTTTAGCTTCCGCCTTTACACTGTCTTTTATGTGTTCCCTCATGGAATCCATAATTAGTACTCCTTTGGAATTGAAAAAGGCACCTTCTCTCTTCTTCCAAACTTCTTGAAACCAATCAAGCATAATGTCCTCGTAGCACCAACCCTTTTTATTGCACCATATTACGATCCTTCGAGGAAAATTTTCCTTGGGAATTGTTTTTTTCTTAAAGATTAAGAGCGGCTTCAACTTTGTGCCATCAGCACAGCAGGCGAGCATCACTGTGAAATGGGTCTTTTCTTGACCAGTTGTTGTTATTGTTACTGTTTTCACTCCACAAGTATCGACGGTGCGATTCGGGGGGGGGGGCAATCAAATGTTAATGGAACTCCGTCCATATTTATAATATTTTTTAGGGAATACTTCCCTTCTGCAATAACTTTCCTTGTAAACTGAAAGAAAAAAGCTTTTTTTCATCTACGTCGTCCGGAACAGCCTGACACATTGTCGCTCTGCTGCGAACTCTCAAGTTTTTACGACGCATGAAGTGGTGAACCCAATTTATTCCTCCCTTGAAATCCGTTATCTGCATCTCTTCTGCCATGGACTTCGCTTGGAGATGGATTTTAAATGTTGAAATGGAGCATCCGGCATTTCTTTGGTCGAGAACCCATCTCAGTAAGTTTTCCTCTAAAGCTGGCCATTTTACTTTTTCATACCGATTGGATCGCTTTCTTCCTGTGTTTTTTTACACATCCTTTTGTTTGTGCCAATTTTTCACCGCTATCAAAGATGAAAGACAAAATACGAAAACAATACTGTGCAACGTGCTATCCTCGTGATAAGTGGCAATGAAATGTGACCTTCGATTCCACTCACTCGATGTTGCCAAACCACGCTATAAGTAAATGAATCGCGCTTTTTTTTCATACTCCAGGTACTTGCTACTAAGGCTCCTAAAAATCGAGCTGACGCATCAACTACTTTCCCCCCTCCCGGAAGTTGCACTTTAACCGTGAACAACCAGCGTATTATCTGCACTGGTGGATAGTCCGCAGCTTCAAAAATTCGCATTTTAAACACATATAGTCCACGGACTATACGCGCAAAATTACGGTACCAAAAAAGCTGATAAGCCTCACAAGGGTGACTCCTAAAAATGTGATATGCAGAATTAAGATTTTTTTTGTAGTATTTCTCAATCTTTTCATACTGAAAAAGGACTGTAACAAGATGATGCACTGTCATGCCTACTGTTTAATTTGGTGCGAAAGAAAGCGTAAGAGACTCTAAATTAAATGCAAGCAAGACTGTTCTGTTGTAAACAATCTTACTGCTGGCTTTTTCGGATAATGTAGATATCATTATCAATGATATATCATTGTGCTCCCAATGATATATCATTAGTTCCTTTCCAATTCTAAACAATTTAATTCTATTCTTCTGCACTGTTAATCACATATGCACTAATTCTCTTTTTCAAATCTGTTAACTGTTTTTCTTTTTGAAAAAATCTTTTTCACTCTTGAACTGTTCTTTAAAACTAAGAAACAATGCTTTATTCTAAGTTATTTAGTGATATTGTAAAAAAGTAATATTATTTCAGGTTAATATAAGCAAAGTAACTATCAATCTTTCTTAAAATAAACAATTAATACAACAATTTATTATTTTTCTATCTGGTTACTATAAATTGTGACATTAAAGAGTAATAATTTTGCAGACTATGAAATTCACATACTTCAACTCAGCAAATTTTAAAAAGAATTGCTTTTGAATAATTTTAATGTTTCTTCTAAATATTCTTTTAAGATGAGCATTATTTTTTTTATTATTTGAATTAGGGCATTGGAATATACAGTCGAACCTCCATATAACGAACCTCTATATTGCGAATTTTTCTATATAGCGAACTGGAACCAAGAACATTTAACAATTTTCTTCATAAAATAACTTCCCTATAGCAAAGTGCATTTTCTATATAATGAACTTTTTTTCTTGCAACTCAATTTTTTGTCCTCCCTATTTTTAAAGTATTTCCAGACATTTCAAGTTATTCTCTATTGACACATTTTATGGTGGTTGTAAATCTTGAACTGATTTTGTTAGGTTCCTAACTCGCCGAGAGCAATGGAATTCTGAAAGTTTCATCCAAGAAGTACAACCTTTAACCCCCATTGTGCAGTTCACTAGAAACATCTTCCATATCCTCTTTCATCCTCAGTAGAGTTCTAGTTATAAAAAATGTATACTAAAAACTATTTCTTTGCTTTAAATTATAGGAAAATCTCTTTAAAATTTATTAATTTTAATAGAAAATTATTTTCTTAATGTCGAAAATACAGTGTATTCCTCGACATTTTTTTCTTATTTTCCTTGCAGTTTCTTTTTTTTTTTATGAGTAAGATTTATAAAATAAATAGATATTAATTTACTAAAAGGTGTGAACCTTTTTAGGATATAGTGTGTATGAGTTTAAAATTTGCTTTACGTGGTTTATAAAGTATATTGAAAAATGAACCTATATATAACGAATTTTCCATATAACGAACTTTTTTTCGATATTTAAGGACTTTGTTACATAGAGGTCTAACTGTATTTACAAATATATTTAAACTGTAAAAAATCAAATTAATTTCTGCTTCCAAACAGAATAAAAAAATTTTGTTTCTTATTATTCTGTATTTAACATGCTTTGTTATTTTATAATTATATACTCTGAAATCTCTCATTTTAGTTAGTATTCAGAGTATCAATAAATAAATATTTGGCTCATATTCATTAATGTTCTTCCAAAGAATACTTTTGATTACCTACATGGGTTTAAGGCTTATAAGACTTATCACCTGAAGATGTTTTATTGTTTGAATGTTTGGAGAATTTGGTGCTATCTAGGTGTTATCCTATTATCTGACAAAGCTGTAAATTATGAGGTCAATCACCAAAAGTTCTCTTATTGCTTCCAAGTGCAATGAAAACAAGCTGTTAATCAGCTTTTGTAGATAGATTTGTTGATGCATCATTTTGAATATGAATTTGTTGAAATCTAAGAATAATTTTTAAAAAGTTCTATATGAGTATTCTTTTTTTATTGTAGAGTATTTGGAAAGTGAAAAACAAAAAATTGTGTGTGGAACATAGGAATAAAATTGGAATATAGTAATTTATATATTTAATGCATTTGTAATAGTTTGTTCTTTTTACTAAAGTATCATGATTAAATTTATGCAGAGATTTTGATGTTTGGGAATAATGAAATAAAATATAAATATTGGAAGTTTTATTAGTGAAAAAGAGAACATAACTCCTTGCATATGCATTATACACTGTTTTGCAAAAAAAAACCAAGGAGTGGTTTAATTGTGATTAAATTTTGTACGCAAAGACATCTTGATCAAATTTTTAAGGCCAATGAACACGAATTGCGGTCATAGCGCATATTTCTGCTGAGCAACTCGCAAAATGTAAAACCAGTAATAGAAGTAGAAAATTTATCTTTTTTCATTTTCGCCTTTGTGATTCTCTAGAGAAAAAACAAATTATGCCATTGCAACGTTTTTAAAGACCTTACAGGCAACTGAATGATTTTGAACATGATCGCATTGTTGGAGTGCGTGAAGCTAGGTGGTCGTACTGAGCAATCGTCACCTGCAACGTACAAGCACAGCTGTGCAAAGGTGCTGGGGGTCAATGGTTGCAGTGAGGAACTTATCGATGAAATGAAAACATATTGGAAGACCAAGAGGCACAAATGCGAGACAAGATCGGATGATTTCTCAATAGGTCTGAACTGCTCCAATAGTATCATTGTCTACTATTAAATTACCTATAGCAGTATCAAGTTACTTAATATATTCATATTGACATATTACCAGCTTTGTTTTTCCTGTCTGCTGATAAAATTAAAAATGCTGTTTTGCTTAGCAGGAGTTTAATTTAAGCAAATCAATTGACTTCATATTCCCCCTCAAGTATGTAGAATAATTAAATGTGTACAAGTATGGTAGTCCTGTTGTGTTAAATTCCTTTGAATATATTTGAGTTTTTGTTCACAATTTAAAGAACAGCTGAGGTAAGGTATAGATTAAAGAATAGTTCTTTAAGAATGAAATGGAACAGAAAGAACAATTCATCTAAATAAGCAGAAATTTCTATGACTACATGTAAATTTTACCTCCTGTTGTGAATAGCCTGACACGAGACATGAATTTTCTACTTGCCCATAATTTAAATTAATATTAACATTTAAAGTTAAAAGTATTAAAATGCTCAAAAATTAAATTTGAGAAGTTAAATGTAAGAATTAATAGATATATATGCATTAAGAAAACTTCATCTGGAAAAGGTTGCACTAATGCAAGTTTAAAGTTAAGAAGGGGGAGATGTCATAGTTGCCTGATTAATCAGATTTCAGCAGAAGTGTTAACTTCTACAGTAAACTGACAAATACTGATTGGTTAACAGAAGCAGTCATAATTTTGCTTTTTCTTGCTAGATCTCCAGAAAGTAATTGTAGATTATAGCTATTTACAGCATTATAAGTATAAAGGTTATAATTTTTATATTTCCAAATAATAAATTTTTCTGAAGTAAAAAACAAACCTGTATCTATTTTTATTTTTACATTCTATATTTGCATTTATTACCACTTGTTTCTTCTAAATTCTTGATTTGCATAAAAAGTAAACATTATTTTAATAAACAGTTAGTGTGTCAATTTCCCTCTCCCAATTATTTTTTTCTCCTTTGAAAATTTTGTGTGTGCTTTCTATCATTAAAAATGTATCGTTTTATGTAAAGTTTAAGAAACGGGATATTTTTTGGTAGCTTAAGTTATTTTTCACTTTCTTTTTGTATTGAGGACTTAAAAACAATATTTTTTTCATTGCAAATGCAGAATTTTATAGGGAAGGTAAATTTAAAAAAATCAGTAAATTTTTCTCTTCCATGTAGAAATTTGAAATGCTTCAGAAAAGTACACAGGCAAGGCTGTTGTTTTGTTTTGTGGCTGTTTTTGATGTACTTACAGTAGCAAAAGCTGTTGGTTGGGATGCCGAGATCTTAGAAGCTAATCTAATCCCTTTGAAATGTGGAATTGAACTTCAAAATTTGAATCTTCCATACTCCTTTCAAATGTTTAACAAATGTAGTAAAACTGAGCTTGTCCAGAATATACTTTCAAATTATTTCAACAATCCAAAAGTAAGCTGTTTGCAATTTTATTTTGTGTTTGTATTTACATTTGAAAGTGTAATTTTAATTTCTTATAAAATTTCATATATTTATTTATTTTTGTATCTAATCATTCTTTTACTTATTTTTTTTTTTACTTCTAACAACTATGAAGATTATTTTAAATTATGTTTTATTTTAAACTTATGTGGATTTTAGATATTTTTAAAAAATTAAATGTTATTCATATTAAGAGAAAAATCATTTAGCAATTTTAATTGAACTCATGATAACTTATAAATATAATTTAATCTACTGTAATATCTGGCATATAATGTGTATCTTAAGCACAAAAAATTTACAGAGTATAAAAATGATAACTTTAAAAAATGAAATATATAAAAAAAAAGATTAGACATCTATATATAAATTGAAATACTGTTTGCTTAAAAGAAATGACATTCTTTATGAACTTACAAGGTTATATTTCTAGAAGTATACTACTTTTTTAAGAAACTTGGGATAATATATCTCAAATAAATGACTTCAAAACATAAAAGAATTGCACCACACAGTACATTTCAGGTTTCTTTGTAAAAAGACAGCTTGAAAGTGTAGGTGTGTATTATATGGCAGTACGCTTTATATGCCAAATTTTACAGTACTTATACGAAATAATGTATCTGTAAATATCTAAATTCTAAGTATGCTTAAGTCATTCAGTATTTAAAAATTAAAAAGTTTAAATTATTCTGAAATGTAAGATTTTTATTTAAAATTTGTAATAGTTTAATTAAGTGTATGATAACAATAAATGTATTTGTCATTTTTCACATCTGTATATAAGGAAAACTGCCTGTTACATATTTATAAGTGTATAAGAAATTTTTATATAATCCAAGTATGTTGTTCATCTGTTCAATTAAAGGTTTTATTTTTTGAACTGTCATTTTTTTTTAATAGGCTGTTGTTTTCTGTATCCAACTGTGCTTAGAATATAATATATGGGATGCTGCTATTTGGGAGGCAATTCTACAAAGATTGACTGCAAAATTTAAAGTTGGTTATTATTAATTATCCTATTAGTTTCATTTATTTATTTATTTTATTATTATTCTATTATAAATTTCTGTATATAAAAAAAAAAGTTGTGAAAGTTTTTTCTTCTTCCAGGATTATTCTCTTCAAGATATTATCCAGTCTACACAGGGCCATCTCATTCACTTATGGCACAGTGAAGCTTTTATAAATGCTTGGAAATGTATCTTGTCTGGAATTTTAAGAATAAGTAAAAAATCATTAAAATTTCTTTTTTAAGAAATTATAAAAATTGATATAATTGATCTAAATGTCACTTTAAGATTGAAATGGAATATATATCTCCTGAAATTTAACAAATACTACATAATTCAATACTACCTGCTATAAAGATTTTATTTTACAATAATGGAAACAAATCTCTAAATGTATTGTGAACAGACCTAAAGTACAAAACAATTACAAGATTTTATTTTTATCTTTAGATTATTATTAAACTAGCTGGTATACCCATTATTCGCACGGGTGAACTGAAAAATTAAACAACACAGATTGAAGAATAAAGAAGTTTTTAATGAGTTAATTTTGCGGGAATTGCAAATTAAACAAGAAAAGTTTTTTTTGCATATTTCAGCTAAACAAAAAAGAAAAAACACCTTTGTTAAATTTTAAGTATGTAGATCTAATAGCTGATAAAAAGGATTTTTTTTATTTATAACTCCCCATAACATTCTTTAGGGTCGATTTTTGAAAATACCTTTGTAAGCTGATCTCTGCTCAGCAAAAGTGACACATTGTTAAAAGTTTTGTGTAATGAATGCTTGAAATAGTGTAAATAATTTATATCTGAAAGTGTAATGCATTAATATTACATTCTGTTGTATTTATTTTATGTTAAAATTGTAATATTCGCAAGCAACACCGTTTCTTAAATTATAATGCGAATCAATGAAAAACATTGCGAAATGTTAACGATAGAGTCAAGTTGGCAAATGTCTAACTACTTTCATAGCTAGAGCTTTGTAAGACCCGCCATGTAGGGAAACGATGCACGTTAATATTTTATCCGCCGCATTATGATTTACTGCAGTTTTTTTCATACAATATTTTTTTTGGGGATCACTACATTCAAAATTAAAGGATATACATGAACAAAATACTCCACTTTGGGAAATTTAATCCGTTAGAGTTAATAAATTAATCAAAGATATTCCACTGTAAAATTAATTATATACACCGTTCACTTAAAACAAATAGTCAAATCGCTTTCTAAGGCCTTCATTGACATACAAAAACATAAGACACTTAAATTTTGATATAAACTATTTTTTCGAGACAAAAAGAATAATCTTTGCAATCCGCTGAAAACGCAATATCTGCTACAAAACTTTTCGCCTTCCCCACTAAAATACTCATCATAGAACCCGTGCTGCCATATATCTTGGAAGAGGGGATTTCAAAGAATATTCCTTCTAAGTTGGTGTGGTAGTTAGGAGAAAGCGGTGCCAGCTCAGGTGTTGTCCACGTCACTTGACCATGGAACTGAACAGTGCGACGTTAATATTCATTTACTCAAAAAAATACAGTACGGTAGCTATAATTATTTTTATTCTTAGAAATGCAATATCTGCCTATTCAATTAAAATTATAGTGTTATAATTAACTACTAACCACAAAACTATGCAAATATGTCCAAATGATGTAGTGTGAAAGACAAAGTTTATCTAATGTAAGTACCAGAAGCGATAAAAGTATTTATTTTGAAAAAAGATCAATTTCTTGCTACCAAATGTACATAATAAAATCATAAAAAAAACATTCAAATAGAGATTTATAACAACCTTTCCCTTCAAAACTTAGTTTTATTCTGAAATTAAAAAAAAAAATTAAGGATAATGCTGATTACAGGAATTAGTTAGAAGCAAGCGCCTTGCATAGCCAAAACAAAAAGAGTTTCTTCACAAACAATAGATATATGCTGTGGTAGGCTTTTTTGCAGCGCATGCCAGAATTGCTTGCAGATGGCGGAATTTTTCCCTACTTACTTGACAAATATCGTTATATTTTGGAAACTTCACACAATATCTTTATAAATTATAGCCTGTGTTATTCTGATGTATAAGCTATATTACTGTAAAGTTTCATTCAAATCCATTCAGTTGTTTTTGCGTGAAAGACGGCCAAACATCCTCACAAACTTTCGCATTTATAATATATATCTGGATTAATAATTATTAAAATTTTGTCTTATTAATCATTGTTATTATATTGAGAGAATCATTTTAAGTTTTCTATTTGCTTCTTTATTTATATTCAACTTTTGGCTGATATGTACTTCATATATATTTATATATTGTTACGAATTTCAAGTAAAATAGTGTAAATAATCTGTATTTGGATGTGTAATGCATCTATATTACTCTGTTATATTTAATTTATGTTATAATTGTAATATTCGCAAGAGCAATGCCGTCCCTTACGTTATAATAACGATTCAATGCAGTGGCGCACACAGGAATTTTTCAAGGGGGGTCCGGGGTCGAAAGGTCACCATTCTTGTATCATGCTCCATTTGATTTTGTCGATTTTCGGAAACAAAACACAGTAAAAAACTAGTTTTTGAATAAATAATTAGCATTAATTAATAAAATTAATCATTAATAGCAAGTAATGAGTTAAATTTTACGTACTTTATACTTAGAATTATAATCAATCGGGGGGGAAATCACGGGTTTAGGGGAGGTCCGGACCCCATGACTCCCCCTTGTGTACGCCACTGATTCAATGAGAACTTGGCGATAGAGCCAAGTTGGCATCCTTTTTGGCAACTTGACGACCATTTTTGGTGAGTTTTGAACCCTCTGGATTCTTCTTGAAATTGGTGGAGAAATAAACTAATTTCACGATCTATGATGTAAGCAGGTCTTGAAAGATGCGGGAGGGGTATAAATAGTGAGACACTCGCTGAGCTGAGTTGGTCTTGTTTTGACCAGCGATTAGTAGACTTGTTTTGACTAGTGATTAGCTTGGCTGTTGAGTAGGACGAGTGGTGCTTGTGAATAATCTTTTACATATGTGTATTTTAGACACTTGATAATTGTGTCTGAGCACTGTAGAAGGTGTAAAGACCTTCTAATATTTATTCTGCGAATTTTGCTACTGATTCCTGTATGTCAAGGATTGTTTTCTCAACAATAATTTCTCATTGTTCTTAAAGAACTGTCTTGTTCTTTGCAACTGATCTGCATAAAATCCTCGAAAAACACGTTCAACATAACAATATCTGTGACCTTGTAAATTAATGAAGTATATATTCATATATATGTATTCTTGTGCTAAGAAATTTATTGATGTAAAAGTTTTCGTTATTTTTTTAATTTTAGAAGTTTCTGATTCATCATCCTCAATGGCTAAACTTTACAAAACTATTTTGAGGTAATGAATTTTTATTCATTCAGTTTTGTATTTTCTGTAACCAGGATTTAGGCTTTTGTTTTTGTATATCAGATCATGTTTCAAAAATTTTAAGTTATTTTGCAAATATCGTTTTAAATGAGTGCTTTGCAATTCATCATATAGCAAGAATTTAGATAGAGTAGCAGAAAAGGCAATTATTTTTTTTTAAATACACACCTGCAAACTATGTCATGCATAATTCCAATATTCTTAAAACCTATTTATAACTTTATATTGATAGATGCATATGCTGTAATTCTGTCACTTTTATAAAATGACTAAAATAGTTTATCAAAAAAAGAAGGGGGAAAGAAAAGAGAGAGAGAGAGCCTGTTAAAAAATTCTTTTCATTATTATTCATTTTTGAATACATATATGTAGCAGTGACTGAACTTAGTATTAGAGCATAAATGATAAAACTCAAACTCAAGATATTTGTGAATCACCAAACATAATCAAAAGTTTGTGTGTGTGTTCTAAAGTTTTATAATAAATTTTAAAAGATATACTTAAGATACATAATATTTTTTCATGGAATTTGTAAATTATACATTTGTGTTAGTTTCACAAATCACCAAGACTTAAAATATGAAGTAAAAATTTAATGTGTAAATTTACATTATGAAACCATTTTATTAACTTTTTTTTTATTAGTAATAAATGAATTTCCACACACATAGATACTCTTATATAATTCTTTTAAGGGAGAGATTTATTTATAAGGAATATAAGTGAAAATTAACAAGTGAATATATTTCTATGTACATGCAATTAAAAATAGAGAAAATTATTTGAATAGGTTAGAAATATTTCGTAAAAGATAAAATTTCCTGTAAAGCATTTTATAGAAAAATATGATTGAAAAAAATGTTTTAGTTATGTTAGGATGTGTTCTTTGCCATTGGAGATTATTTTTAAAGTGTATGATAATTAGTTGCTAAATCTGTACACTATCAAAGTCAGGAAATGACAATGAAGTTCCGTAAAATCCGACGTATAATGTGCACCTGCAATTTTTAGTTTTTAGGTATTTTTGCTATATAATGCACACACCCTTTTTTACAAGAAAAACCTGAAATGTATGTATGCAATGCTCTTATGTTTTAAAATCATTAATTCAAGTTTTTTTTTCAAACTTTAGAAAAAAAATAGTTTGTTTCAAAATCTACAACCCTTTAAATTCATGAGATATGTAATTCCTTTAAAATAAACGATATTTCAAATATATATGTAAGTCTAATTTTATTCTGTGCTCATCGTATTTTATTTGTAAAGTTCTCATTTTTATACCCAGGGTATAATGCACACCCTGTGAATTTCAATCTAATTTTTTTGTGTGTGTTAGAAGTGTGCGTTATATGCCAGATTCTACGTTTAGTGACAAGGCTGAAGTGAAATTTCATGAATGAAGTATAAATAATGATTTTAAAAAGAAGTAGCCAAAATGAGCAATGTATAGAATTTTTTCTAAGTATTTCATATTTAAGAAATCTCTTGAACTTGATGATTAAGTTATTTTTATTTCCATTAACTTAATGTTTATTTTTAATAAAAAATTTCTTTTAAATAAAAATTTGAAAAATATTCATTTATTTCTGATTTTATTTATCTGAAAGCTCTAATTTTCATTTTCTACTGTTGAAATAAGTCCAAATGTGTTGGAAAATTTTAATCTTAAGAACAAAACTTTTCAGACTTGTAATCTGAAATTTAAATCTCAACAATGTTTAGTGATTGTAATAACAGTTTTTTTTTTTTTTTTTTTTTTGTATATTTTAATCTCTGTAGTTTTTTGTATATTTGTCAAAATTATTTTATCAGCATAGTTATATTTTTGGCCAAAAAATTGACTTTTTTCAACGGCTTATAATGTAGATGTCCTTGTATTTCTTCTTTGGATGTGAATTTCTTTTCTGATGAGCTAAGTGTTGTAATTCAAATTTTTGATGATGAAACTATGAAAGAAATGGAACCAATTACAACTATGCCATCTTTTGTTACAGTAAGGCTGTTTTTTTTCCCCACCTTTTAAAATATTTGATTTAAAACTTTATAAACTGATACTTTAAAAAGGGAATAATGTATATTTTTTTCTTTTTATAGAATTTAATGAAGATAGTAGAAAATCATTCTGACTGATGAATAGTTAAAAAGAAATTGTAAGAACTTTATTATTTTTTTTTTCGTTTTTTTTTTAATTTACTTGTAAAGTTAAATAACCCAGTGATATTACTTGGTTTTATAGAAAACTTCAATTTATGTAAACTATTTGTTAAAAAAGTCTGAGCTATAAATGTATGCATAAAAACTAATTTTGTAATTAAAATATTCTTTAACTTTCAAATTATGTGCAAATATAAAAGAATTGAGGAAAAACATCCAAAAATTGTATTTGAATTTTTTTTAAAAATGGTAAATATTTTAATCTTTCTTATAAAATACTAGTTGTTACCCACCCGTTTAACTGGGTATTTCATGATGTTGTATGAATATATGCTGTTTATATATATATATATATGTATGTATATAGATGTTGCAATTTCAATTTTTTTCAGTTATCTTATTGTATATTCATCTCTCTTTAGTAGAGTACTGCAGTTATCCAGTAACTGCATTGCTAGTAAAATATTTTTAAACATTTTTATGTTAATTAGTACTTAAGTGTGAATTCAAAATGTTTATTATTTTTTTTCTATAAGAAAAAAAAAAATTTTTTTAAATTTATTTATTTTTTTTTTTGTATTAAAAAGTGCATATAATTTTTGTTTTCATGTACTATCTATTACTTCTTTTTTCTTAAAGTTTTATTTGAATTTAATAGTTAGATATGTGAAGAATTTGTTTTATAATTAACAAATTGGAATATAATTTTTTTTATCATTTCTTAATACAATAAATAAAATAAAACCTATATATATGTATATGTATTTAACACAAGAAATGCTAATGTATTTTTTCTTTATTTCTTAGATTCGTTCACAGATTCCATTTGAGGTCGTTGAAGATCTTGTAATTTTGTAGCATTACTAATTAATATTTTATAGTAAATTTCTTGTGTATATATAATCTGTATTTTTAAGAAAATTAAGATCAATTTTTATATAATAAATTGTTTCTATTTTGGAAAAAATTGTCCTGCTTTGAACTTGGAAACATTGTTTGAACTCTTTTAATTACTGCATGTTTTTCAATATTTATTTTAACTTCCTATTTATTATATATATAAACTTAATCACAAATTGAATCAGTATTCAATTTAAAATTTTTAGAAGTAGAAATGATGTATAATAGATAGGAGATTGGTTCTATGCATAATAAGAAAATTGTTCAGAATTTTAAAATCAAAATTTTAATTAAATTCAATTTTAGTTTTTTTTAAAAAATCAAATTTAATTTTTAGTGAATATTTTGGATTAAAGTTTTATGTTTAAAACATCTTAAGTTCAAGTTTCTTAAGATTGTCGTGCTGTGTTAGATGTGAATGTGTTTATTTATTTTCTTTTTAAATTGAATTTATGAAGATAAAATTTTCAAGCATAGACAAAAAAATGACATGACAATTTTAATGCACTAATTTCTTAAAATATTTGTTGTTACTGTCTGTCTGATCTCTATCTCCATATTCTTAAAAAGAAAACACACACACACACACAATTCCAATAACAGTTAATCCATATTGACTTGTAAAGATAAATTCCAGTGGAAGGGGTTAATATTTTGCATCTGTTTCCTCGTATTTCCTATAAATCAGGAGCATCAAGAAAAAATTAAGTACAAGTAGCATGTCTAAATGTATTCAGGAAAATCCTCTTCATAAATTCTAGAAATTCATCATAATATATTCAGTTAGAAGAAATTCCTCCACACACAGATGAAAATCCATAAAATCTTTTTCAAGACTAGTTATCAAATAACTAAAATTAGTTTCAGAAATAAAAACATTGATAACACAGACCTGCAATGGTAAAAATGCAAGGGAAACAAATACTCAACTTTATGTATTAATTGTTGCTGATTTAAAAAATCCTTATGAAAATTTTATATCATGTTGCATTTTCTTTAAAAATTCAATTCTATTGGAGTTTTTGAGTATTTACCAAAAGCTTTTTTCAGCATTGAATTTGTGTTATTGCTAATGCCACCTGTCTAATGGTATCAGACTTGAGGCCCATGAAATTCACCACGGCAAAAGGCTAGATATATGCCTGTCATTAGCTGTAACTTTGAGCACCATACTGGTAACAATACGATTTGGCTCGGTTCTACCCCAAATTTGAGGGAAATCACCCTGGAGGTGGGAGGCCCCAACCACCTTTCTTCTTCCACCAACCTCACGAGAGGACATAGCTCAGTGTCTATTTAGAGTATCCTCATGCCACACAGGCACTATACATTTACAAACATCCATGCCTTCTACAGGATTCAAACCCAGGCCCTATGTCACAGCAGTCAGTATCACTAACCACTATACCGAATGGGCGGCTAACATGCTGAATTTCTTCCCTCCATGTACCTTCATTCTACCATGGTGAAATATACAGAATACCACTCTGTGACACCTCCCTGTTGCATTCTTTTCCTACCAATGGTTTTGCCATAAATAGCCTCATAAGTTTAAGGCTTTGATATCAGATATATGCTCTCTGGAGCAAATTCACATCAGCCCTTCTCTCAAATTGATCTGACTAGATATATGGGTCTATTGAAAGAAGCAGCTGAAGTGTTGGGCTCCAGATTCAAAGAAAAAACTTATTGGTGAAAGGAATTGAGGAAAATGAGAATCTAGTCTATTATTCAAATGTTCCTGGATTGATGAGCAAATTTAATATCATCTGCGACAAAAATTAATGGAGGTTGTTTATAGATTCTTTGAAAATTAGCCTTAAAGCTATCTTTCTTCCTCATGGAAGGCAGTATGCATCTGTATCAGACACTTGATGCATTTAAAGGAACACCAGGTAAATCCAACTCTCGTCCTCAACAAAATATGCCAACCACAATTGGACCATTTGTGGTGATTTGATAGCTATATCCGAACTCCTTGGTCAACAGTAGATATACAAAGTTCCCATGTTTGCTTTGTGAGTGGGGTAGCTGTGATGAAACTCAACATTGGGTCAAAATAGAATGGCTGAAAGGTCAATCTTAAACTAGGCATCAAGAATGTAATTCAGAGCAGCTTTGTTGAGCCAAACAGTGACCTTCTCTGCATATAAAATTGGATGTAATAATGCAGTTTGACAAGGCTGTTGCAAAGGATCTTAATAGTTTCTCAAATATCTGTGCAAAAAATGTCAGGTTTATTCAAAGCCAAGCTGATAAAGAGGGAATCTTTGTTGGTCCAGATATCCTCAAACTTGTGAAAGCTAAAGAACTTGAGAATACTATGAACAACAGAAAAAGAAGCTTGGGTCAAAATACTTGCATGTGAATTTTTCCCTTGAAAATTTGGGATAAGTAGCAAAGAACAAGGTGAAGATTTTTACTAAATCATCAAAGATATGTAGCACAAATATCCTTCAAGATAGGGTACAAACATGCTCGCCGACTACTGTTGGCTGTTAATTTGAGATAAATCTGATATTGTGTGAACAAAGCAGTTTCAAAGGAAAAAGAGTGTATTGAAATAGAAACTTTGTTTCGTTTTGCTTTTAGTGGTGCTTAAAATTTGTTTCTAACTTTCATGTACTTGTGCATAATATTTTCTCCTCTTGGTCAATCGTTAATTTCATGTAAATTACCTTAATAAAAACAAATCAAATTTACATGTTAGGGATTTTTTTTAGCTGTATCATAATTAGATGAAAAAAGTTTAAACCTCAAAGAGACTTTTTTTTCTCTCAACCAGAGATCTAGTAACTTTTTCATCAATTTTCTCCACCAAGAATCGATATTTTCATAGATTTAACTGGATAAAAACTACTGTTGTTTGATAGTACATGCTAAATTTGTTGAAGAGAATTCCTTTTCAAATGGGATTTTAGCAAAAATAGCGATATTGAATTTACGGAAAAATTATGGTCGAAATCAGCACACCAAATTACATAAAAAACATCTTTTGTATTTTGTAAACATTTCAATTTAAACATCCTGTGTAATCAATAAAACTTTAATGAAGCAGCAGAAAATTTAACAAATTTATTTTTTCTGTATCTTTGTCTAATAAATATTTTAATTATTTTATTAATTATAGCAGAGCTATACATTAAGAGCAGAACTATTTTGTGTAGCAATATCACTAGAATATTCTATTCAGTGAATCACTCAATAAATGCAGGATTTGAGAAAAATAAATAAATACATTTATTTTCTTTTTTGGAATATCTGTGAAATACAGATCTATAATGATCTGAGAAATTAGTAACCCACATTTCTGCATTTTGGATTGGACCAAATTTTTAAAATAATGATCTCTAAAAATTTTGTAATCCTCAGTTTCTGAGAATAAATATAAAGATGCTACCGAATGTTATACAAAAGGGAATAATGGAAAAACTTTATAAATATATATATTCCTACTATTTTTAAGCAAAATATTTTAAAGTTGCTTAAATAGTAAAAAATGTACTAATTGATTCAAAAGCTTAAAAATGTGTCCTTTTTATTTATTCCTCTTTTATTTCTATAGAATATTTAAAAAGGAGACAATTTACATACATCGCCATCATTCATGTTGCTGAATCATCCCACTGTTAAGACTCCCCTCTCCAATTATTTTTATATTTTTTTTCAAATTTCCATTTCTACCTGTTTTGAATTTGCTACTTACATTTATCTAATTGGTAATAGAATAAATCCAATCCATGAATGAAGGAATTCGCATGAGTACTAAATCATTGATTGAACTTTGTTTCAGCATTTATTTACTAATTTTCCACTAAATATACTGAAAATTTTGAATGTTCAAAAAAAAAACAATAGGCCCCCCTTTTCCATTGCATGTTAATTGCAATACTTTTTTAAAATTTCAAATGAGGATGTGGATTGGTAGTTATCATTGTGGACTTAATACATTCCCCCGGAACTTGTATCACTTTTTAGTACGACACCATTTTGGTAGGTACCAATTGCTGCAATGTAATTTTGACACCCAGTTTTTCCTCTGATGCAAAATTGTACTGGAAGTTTAATTTTGCTCTAGGAATCTTTAACATGCAGTATAATCATATGACTCGGGTGCTGTCAATTTTCAGCTTCATGAAAATCCACATACTTGGATGTACAAGGCCAGCGACTAACCAATTACATTACCTAGCCAGCATTGAGATGATACTGTCTCAATGTATAATATTGGCTCGACTTTGACGTCATTACAACATTTTTACTTTATGCTCTATGATTATTATATAGAGTATACTCTAAAATACAAAATAAGTCTTGTTTTTACTGGTGAAAAAATACATATGCATTTTATTAACAATCATTATCTTTTCATTTATGCTACTTAGTAGTTAATCCTTTTTTTAAATCATGTTTCGTATATTGTATCACATCAGATATCTTGAAGACATTCCATAAATGTCAGAACAAATGTTTCAAAGGTTTTTGCTTGTCACTCCAATATAAACTTAAAATTTAATAGAAATTAAAAATTTCAAAGTTATAAGCAATGCCAAGCAATTACATTATGCTACCTTAGATAAATTATAACAGCTCTAAACTCTTGAATCCATTCAAATGATTATATATTTTACAATGTTGAAGCTTTTATAGTGTATTAGATCAATATTGTTAATGCAGCTTATGCTTAGTTTTCAAAGTTAATGAATTAAAAAAAAATCTTTTAATTTAAAGGTTCATTAAGAATTTCTCTATAAAAGGTAGAATACTTTTAACTATCACCTAAACATATATATTATGTTGAAATACTAACAGCCACATTACAAGAATAGCCAATTTAGCTATAACCAAAATTCCTAATTTTTGTTATTGCTAAGTTTGCCACAAATAAAGCCAAACGACTTGAAGCAAAATTTACACTCCTTAATACTCATCTTGTACGCACATTGCAATAAAAAGTTAAGGAATTACCTTCCCTCGCGCAATTTTAGAATGAAATTTCAACTATGTAGTAATCTAATCTTCTAAAAACTATAATTTGCACTCACACATGCGCACGCAGCTATGCTTCATTAAACCACTTATTAAAAATTTTACCCTACATTAATATCTTATTTATAATACTTAATATCAACTGAATTTGGTAAGTAAAATACAAAAAATTGTATCTACTTTCCATTACGAAGGTTAAATAAAAGGTTGTCAGTAAAAACGGTTTCATGAAAGTTATGGTCAAAAACGTGTAGTATTCCATTCTTTGAAATTTGAGCTATTTTTGTACATTTACCTCGATTGTTTAATTACTTATTTTTTAATGCTTATGTTATACAAATAAACCAATTTGGTGCTGCTGTTTTGACATCTTCAATGATATCAAATCGCTAATCTGCGAGAAGCTACTTCAGATAGCAAAACAGGCCAAGCTGAATGATCAATCACTGAAAGGTTGGGGCTGCACAGTGGATATTCCCATTCAACGTAACACTCAATTTGCTAACACCCATAACAACGATTTGATTCTGGGATATTTTCAGACATTCACGTTTTGTTCTTTGTGGCCATGTGATTCAAAAGTTCGATTTAATTCCTCATTGTATCGGAGCAAAAAATCAAAACATTAGCCTTTTTTTTTTTTTTTTTTTTTTTTTTTAGTATTTCTCGGAAAACAGCTCGAGAATCCACGAAATTTACATTGATAGAACTATGTAATTGAACTTTGACAATAGTTCTCGTAAATGCATATTTTTCACAAATATCAGCGTATATACATTTATTTAGTCAAATAGCTTTGAAATGTATTACAGAATGTAAATTCTTATTTAATATTAATTGTTAAACAAAATTTGTAGACATTAAAAGAACATTTTATTTTAAATCGTAACATTAACCAGAAGGATGACGCTTATATTTTTATTACATAAAAAGATAATACATTATATTCAGCCTGTAAAAACAACTTTCAGCAGTATACTTCTAGCAATAAAATCTAAATTAACTTATTCTAATTTTTGCGTTATTATAATTTTAATGCAACATTCATTCGATAAAAGTCTACATGTTTGCATAGGAAAAAGATTTTCTAAGTATTACAAGAAATATTTTCTTAAAATTATAAAACTGTACAAATATATCACTTGGGACAGAGAAGAATTAATTTATTTAAGAATTAGTCCGATAAATTGCATCGAAAGTATATAGTTTCTTGAAAATTTCGGATAAAAGTTTTGTTCAATAGTAGAATATTTTGAATCCAAATATACTTCATATTAGATTTTTTTCTTCAAACTCCAACTTATTTGATTCGATTTTAGTGTTTGTCACACTCTGAAGTAACACGAAGGGCTATTGGCGACGGACCTCGTCATTTCGAACCACGGTGAAGTTGTAATGGTCTTACCCCTGGGGATGCTTCCTCGTCATCTTGTCGACCTAAAGCTGTATGAGGGAGCGATGAATGACCAAGGCTATCCATGATAAATCATTTATTATTACCAAAGATAATATTCCAGAACAAACAATCTATAAAGGGAATCCTTGGAGTGATATAACGAAAGCAACAACCTTATGGGAATAAGCATTCAAAATCCGAATAGATTAACTTTTAATCAATCCTATCTTTTAGATACACTAATTTATTTTAGTAGCTGAAGTCCGCCCTTCAGTCTCTATGCGTAATTCTAACTCTTGTTTAACATAAGAATACTGCTTTCAGCGGCTCCGCTCCTTCTGATCTACGATTATTAAACTTTA
Organism: Trichonephila clavipes; assembly: GCA_019973935.1. Classification (NCBI taxonomy): domain Eukaryota; kingdom Metazoa; phylum Arthropoda; class Arachnida; order Araneae; family Nephilidae; genus Trichonephila; species Trichonephila clavipes. The sequence continues at coordinate 1,297,763 of BMAU01020788.1, forward strand.
ACTATACATACACCAACTAGTTTGCATCTCATGGTTTCTTCTTGAGAGGGATGGCTGTGAAATAACGCGATTTCTGGCCCAAAGATTCCCCAAGAGGATTATTTGTTAAAAGTCGTGAAAAGCCCCGTCACAAAATGACGAGGGCGACATCTGTGCTCTCACTCCATCTCTCGTTAACTCATACCACGCTAATGAAACTCCAATTAAAATTGTGTTATAAATTACAATTCCATATATACTGTACAAATAAATACAATTTCAAAACATAACACAGCGAAAGTTTTGCATGCTTGGCACACACATATGAAATATGAGTACACACTTTTCAAACGTCATAAAAGGAGTTATAATCAAATTTATATTGTGAATTTGAAAATCGAAACTTTCTTCCTACAACAGCAAATACGTCTGCATATCTAAAGAAATCTTTCGTCTTTCTTTTTTGATTAATACTTAAGGTATCCGACTACGTTCGGAACCGTGATTTTAAAAAAGCGCATAAATGGATAATTTTAATGATATTTAGTGTCACTCAGATTAGAATACCTGCATAAAATTGTTTTAAGGACATTTTGACAAAAAAAATTTATTTAAATAGAATATTTTGGCAAAATATTAACTTAGAATAATCTTTTTTCCAAGTGTTCTCCTTTTGTGAAAAATACTATTATTATAATAATATTTTGCCTGTATATAGCTCAGACCTCTCTGCAGAGACTCAACTAGAATTTTTAAAAAATTCACATTATTTTCAGAGTTACCACCAATTGAAATAATTATTGGCATTTTTTTTCTTAAAATTGCTCCCCTCTGTTGTCGTAAAATATGAATAAACCCACTTCTAAGTTATATATTTCAAAAATTCTAGTTGAGCCTCTGAAGAGAGATCTGAGATATATACAGGTAAAATATTATTACAATAGAACCATTTTTCACAAAAGAAGAACATTTGGAAAAAAGATTTTTCTAAGTTAATTTTTTGCCAAAATATTGTATTTAAATAAAAAAAATTTATCAAAATGTCCTTAAAACAATTTTATGCATATATTCTAATCTAAGTGACACTAAATATCATGAAAATTATCCATTAATGCGCTTTGCAAAATCACGTTTCCGAACGTAGTCGGATACCTTAATAAATTGATGACCAAATAATTTCGGTTGTTATACAAGCTTTCTCGGGATCTTGCATTTTCTGCAATTCATTTGGACCTGATAGGAACGAATACTTTGATCATAAGCTGTTGCATAAGAGAGATAAAATATCACACACCAAAAGAAAGTACATTGAAGATAAAATTTTTCTTGCATGCCAAAATATTGATTGAAAAACTTTGTTTGTACCAGTAAAATTTAGGCATAAAAACAAAAAGGAAATAAGTTCAAATATGTCTCAGATATTCTCTTATACTATATTGATGATAGTTCATTGATTAGGGTCCATAATACTCATAAAAGACAATAACCTGAAAGAGTTTCAACTAATGATAATGTTATCAGGATAAGCAACCTTTAGCTTTTCCTTACTTATATTGTTCTAAGTTCCTTCCTCTTTTAAAAGATAACATTATGTTTATTTATCATCACAATTTTGCTTATCAATCACAACTTCTTAACAATATAGAAAATCTCATTTTATGTGATATTTTTTTAAAGAAAACGGTAACTCTCTCTCTCTCTCTATAAATTATGTAGAAAGAAGCACTCAAGAAAAAAGAATTTGGCAGCTTATTTAAATTCAGGTAAGATTTCAACCAACTTTCTTTTTCAATTGATAAAAAAGAGAAATATGAAAGAAAAGCTGTCTATTTATATACTTTTGTTTGATAGTATAGATTTGAAAAAAGTAAAAATAAAAGGGGGAAAGCATTTTATTACAATACTAAGTTTAACCAGGAAATGATAAGTTTAAGATTTATTGCAAAATAGAACGTACAATTAGTTACTATTGTGGGATATTTTGAGAGGGAAGGGTGAACGTTCTTACAAAATCCATTGTTTCCTTTCTAAGAAATGGAGAATTGTGGTTAAAATTCCCCCCTTTGGCTATTTTCAATCAATTTAACTTATTATTCTAGCCTGGATCTTCACCTCGTTCCTTCTACAAAGGAATCGAAATAGCAAAGCAGTTTGGACATAGCCTTATAAATTGTTTAGCAAAAATTCCTTGTTTGATATTTTTCTTTTGTCTTAATTAAGTAAACTTTATCAAAATTATTTAAATATTTTAAATAAGAATTGTTTTATTCAAGCGACATTTTGTACTATTACAAATAAAAAAATTTGGAAATATTCATCATTTTTTCCCCTAAATTTGTTAAACAGTCTAGTTTTTTTTCTCTCTGTATATACCGTGGAACAACTGCATACTATTTAAATACTGCTGCATTATGTACTTTTAAAAAGAAACTGCCAATTAATAATTTTTTAATAACTGTAATAGTTCATTTATTTAACTGTTAAAAACATTATATAAATGAAGGATTATGTGAGAAGACAATACTTCAAATAAATTATTTCAATATGTAAATTCGCAGAACATCAATGGGAATTCTATTTACTGTATAATAAATAATAATTTCTAACAAACATAAAGAAAATATAAAATTAGATAGAAAAATTGAAATGTAGAAATAATTAAAAGCATAAATTGAAGATGCACTGAAAAACATACCAAATAAAGGTTTTAAAAGAAAAAAACTGAATATATATATCTGTTCTTCACCAATAGGTTATAGAAATTACATTGGTGCAGAAAATTGAACATAGATTAGCAAGACTATAAACGCACACTTTTTCTGGAGAAACGATGAAAGAATGCGTTATTTTTTAATTCTAAGTTTCAATATGCATATACAGGATGACTTAAGTAGTTACAGTTACAGTTAATATTTTTGGGTGGGATATGGAGCGACAAAGGCTATTATCCCGACTTAAGTAGTTTTGCCACCCCGGACAAAAGTGGCAAAAGCTGCCCCACTTTCTAAAGCAAAAAAGATGTGTAAATATATCAAATTTAATGATTTAGCATGTACTCCCGCCTCGAACCCTTTAAGTTTCAACAAAAACTGGCATTAAATGCAGCGCCGGTTTAAGCTCATTTTGGGCCCTGAGCGCAGAAGATCTACGGGCCCCTTTCACACTGGCGGGTCGAAATTTATTACCAAAAAATCTGGTAAGTCCAGCTTATCCGGGTCCCTGGGCGCCCAATGGATAAACCGACACTGATTAAACGTGGGCTGCGGTAGCCCAGTGGTCAAGGTATGGGATCATGGCAGGCATGTCATGAGTTCAAGCCAAGTACCACTAAAAACCCGCCGTGTAGGGCAGCGATGCACGTTAAATCTGTCGAGAGCTGAAACGTCCTCCCGTTGGTGTGGTGTGGTAGTTAGGAGAGGGGGTGCCAGCTCAGGTGTCGTCCACGTCACTTGACCATAGTTCAAAATTACGAGGTCTTTCACCAAAAGCCCTCGTGTAGCTGAACAGTGCGACGTTAATATTCACTCACTCAGACACTGATTACACGTACAGAGTACAATATAAGGAAATAAAATATTTAAATTAAATAACAAATTTCCACCCAATAATATTTCAGGAAATATATAAAAAAAATTTTTTTTTAATATTTCTCAAGTTTGATTCGAATGCCACCCTTAAAATTTGGCGCCCCGGGCAGGGGTCAAGTTTGTCCGGCTGTAGTGCCGTTCCTAGCATATAGTAAGTGCTCTTTAAAAGTTGTTTTCTATTAAGGTCTTATTTACGGTTTTTGATAATTTTCATATCAGCCATATCAATAATACGGTACTTCCAAGCCAGAGGACCCAAGTAGTAATCGAAAAACGTTATCAATAGTCTTATTAAGAGAACTCTAATTTATATCCAAGAGTCATTTCCTGTTCAAAGCAGCTCGGCAGAGAGATAGTTCGAAATAATACACAGAATGAGATAAATCTATTTATAACAATAATATTTAGAATAAGAAAAATGTATTCAAATTGTTATTTGTTTGTAAATGACAATATCCCACTGTCTCACGATCCGATTGACTGTAGATAATCGCTACACGAAGGCCTGGCCACTGGTGGTCTAATGAAAGAGAATAATAAATTTTATTCAACTCTCTTCTTTTTTATTTGCGTAACATCCAACGGATCGAATGTGTATTCATAGTCAGCAAGGGTTCAGAAACTGTTTCCCCGTCTGAAAAAGAGACAGGACAATAAGCTCCGAAATCCACCATCACCCTTCATGTCGATAGTTAATTCCCCTCCCCCCCTTATGGTGCTCAATTCTTTGTGCAAAATACGCTGCTTTCCATTAAGTAATTGTTCTAACAGCTCGCAGTAAAAGATTTTGAAGTTCGATTCATTTCACTCTGTCAATTCCATTGATTACGTTGATTTTTTGCGTGGCGAATTGTTAAAAATATGAGCGAAAGTAGGAGATCATACCCCAATAATGCTTTAAACGTAAAATTAAGAACATAAGGCAGTGTTTCTTAAACTGTGGGGTGCACCCCCCTAGAAGGGCATGATAACTGTACGAGGGGGTGCAAGCATATGTAAATGTCGAAAAACAAAGATTTTTTTTAAAATATTAGTTTACGGAAAGTAAACAAGCAAAATACATTATGACATAAAAAAATTTGAAATACACATTTGAACTGATGTAATACACTTATAAATGTATCAGTACTGCACAATGTATTTTATAATTAATTTAACAATACTAAGCTAAGAACAAGTTTAATAATTACGAGTGACCCCATGGGCTTGTCATACATAAAATTATACACAAGAATTAACACTCGACAATTTGAACGGTTTATAAATAATCCCTCAACTGCCGCTTAAAAGTTATGCGATTCGCTCCCTAATGTTACCGTTTTCAACGTAGAAGTGCGAAAGGAATGTATTGGGAAGAGGGGAAGAAGATGAATCAATAAGCAAGTTCTCTGATAGAAGTAAATCCTTCACAAACACAATGCAATAAAAGAACCTTGGCAAAGCCTTTGGAATAAGTTTATGGATAGCAGTGCACAGAAAAGATCGTACTTCAGAATGACGTATATATACGGCCAAAGCAATTAACGCTTCGGCTGAGAGAGACGTTTATATACGTAAGTGGTACTTAGGGACTTATTTTGTAGCTGTAGCGGCAAAGCATAGTATTATTGAATTCAATGGATTGTTATTAATTGATTGATTGAATATTAACGTCGCACTGTTTAGCTACACGAGGGCTTTTGGCGACGGACCACGTAATTTCGGATTGTTATTGAATGGTGGGTTGGGGAGGGCGCAATGAAAACTATGATTGAATATTGGGGCGCAAACATTGAAAGTTTGAGAAGCACAGACATACGGGAAACATTACAAAGAAATTAACAAAAATTTCATCTTTTTATATATATATAATCAGCAAGCCCGATTGGAGTGAATATTAACGTCACACTGTTTAGCTACACGAGGTCTTTTGGCGACGGACCACGTAATTTTGAACCTTGGTCAAGTGACGTGGATGAACCTGAGCTGGCACCCCCTCTCCTAACTACCACACCAACGGGAGGATGTTTCAGCTCTCGACAAATTTAACGTGCATCGCTGTCTTACACGACGGATCTTCAGTGGTACTGGACTCGAACTCATGACATGCTGCCATGATCCGATACCTTGACCCCTGAGCTACCGCAGCTCCAACAAGTCTGATACTAACGTCTTGTAACGAATACTAAGATTAATATAGAAATCCTAGTTTTAATATAAAACTGTATTTACTAATTTATGCAGAAGTCCGATAAAGGTTCGTACCCTGTAATATCATTTTGAGAAGTTTAATTGCCTTCGGAAATAAATCGTGCTTTTACCTTATTTTAATCAAAGAAACATTTTTAAATTAATATGACTGTTTTGGTTTCGAATCCAGTTTTTCTAAATGTTATAACAGCCGCCTGCTATTTTTGACCCTTCTGGTCACAATTGCAACAGCTGCAAAAAGTTTTTATAAGCTGAAAACTAAAAAAAAAAAGAAAGAAAGAAAAGAAATTAAAAAAAAAAGAGAGATTTAATTTGAAAACTGGACTCCTGTGCTATGAATATTCTAAAAGTGTTTGCCGAAAATAAAATTTAAAAAAAGTACCTTTAAACGAGTAGACTAATTCTTAAGTAACAAAGTCTTAAAATGCATTTGCTTACGTATACTTATTTTGATACTTCCAAATCATTTTCATGAATGTGATCACTTTTGTTTATTTTCTAAATAAGAGCCTCAAAGAATTTTGATACAAGTCCCACCCAACCACTGGGGTTACGTTAAGGGCCACCGAAAGAATATTATATTCTTTCCATTTTTATTTACTGTGCGGTATTTCTCTCCGGTTTGTGCGACTTTCCATGAAAATTGACTTATATTCCATGTTAAATCACTTTATATTCACTTTTTGGGTTATCTGTATTTTATTCTGAAGTCATATTTAAAAACAATTAAATTTGTGATGTTCCTCCCCTTGGAAGCACATCTCTCGAAGTATCAGCGTGAGCTAGAGGTGTAGGATTAGCGAAAGAACTAGGATCAAACATTATCTTAATATGACTTTATTAAGATATTCAACTTAAACCCTTAACAAATTAAATTATAATAATTAATATGAGAGAATCTACTATGGTAAGATACGCAACTCACTATTTATAATAAGACTTAATCCAATTCAGACCAATATCAATAAGCGAACCGCCTAATCCTTGATTCTAATATTAAATAATCAACCCTACCTTATTACAGCTTGTAGTAACGATCAATCTTGTCTTTATATGCAATGGGATGCAACTTGGCTAATTCATCTATTCGATCACTAATAACTTGAATTCACGTCACGCAAAACTCAGTAAGACTTGAACCATGAACTGTAATAACCATCAACTGCCACAAACCAACATCAATTGTCTAACATTCCTTTACATTGCCATCGCGCTTACTCTAAGATCCCATATTTAAAAGTCCGCTCATTTGCATCTTTTATTCATATTTCATTTCTTGGATTTGGTTGGAAAAGAGTTGCCATTAATTCTGGCCCAAAGAACCCAAAGGAGTTGTTAAAGAAAAGACGCGTAAGACGTCACAAATTAAAATTATTAAATCAAAACAATCTAAACATTCTAAACTATAAACAATCAACTCCCATCCCCCTTAGTGAGCCGCGGTAAAATTATCAAATATTGACCGGTCCGCGGAAATAAAAAGTTTAGGAAGCACTATCATATTGTTTTTATGTCTTTGCCAGTGTTCTCTACGTTTTTGTTTTCTGCTTGAGTACTCAGTATTGAATAAAACCTTTGCTTTTGGTGAAAATAATAGAACTGGTTTACGCGTGAGGAAAATTCACGTCTTTGATTGAATGAGAATAAGTGGATGAATGTCTTAAAATTGAAATGATTTTTTTCAGCATATATTTAACTAAATGCTTAAAATTAAGAGATAATTTGTTATAAAATAAAAAAAAATACGTAGAAGACAAAGCATTTAATATTGATAAAGATATTTGTGAATAGCAATGAGAAAACTGATATTGCTCTCTATGCAAGATAAAGATATATTCTTAAAAGACAATGCTGGTATAGCTCAAAATATTTTTAAATTTGATTATTTTTTGCAATTCTGATATTTTTGCTTGTGAAAGAGGCAATTATCTAAAACTGAATGTATATAAAATTAATTCTTTCGGGGAAATTATAAATACCATCGTTGAGAAAAAATGTGTTTTTTTTTTTCATTATGTTGTATTTTACATTAAATAAAAGTATGGTAGCTGTACTTCTTAGGTTGGTGAAAAAATTATAAAGAATGAATGAGATATTCTTTGAAAGATTAAATCTTGTGAGCTCTAAGTAGTTAATTAGGTTTCATAAGTCAACAAGCTTTACAAACTGTTCCTATAAAGAAATTTTGAAACTTTTTTGAAATTCTGATATTTTTGCTTTGTGAAAGAGACTGAATACGCATAAAATTAATCCTTTCGAAATCGTCTCATTGTTTCGACGATTGCAATATACCAGACTGCAACTGTTACGGAATCCCTGATATATTTTCAATCAATCTCTCAAGCTGACATCTTTGTCACCGTAGTAAAATCTTTCAGTAATAGCTTTTTATTTTACTTTGCAGTTCTTTTCAATGTATTTATTACTCATGCTTTTAATTGTAAAAACACCTTTTTTTTTAGAAAAACATTTGAAAAATGTCCAACACTACGAAAGATATAACCAATCAAGAAATAGATCAGGAATCTATTGAAATACCGGTAAGTTATAAAACTTAATATTTCAGTTAAATTTCTGTGTAACTCTTTCGTAAGATATTAAATTATTAAGGTATCACTTTCGCTTTTTTATTTTCTCTTTCGCTAGAAGTACTTCCGAAACTCTTCACGGTTAATCGCTAGGAATGTGCAAAAATATAATCAGTGCATCATTAAAAAGGAATGATATTAAATGTTTTAACAATTAAGTACTTATTAACGTATCCATTATAGCAATGTAAGCGGTGTTCCTTTTTCAAATGTAATTCATCTATATTACCAAAATTGTATTTTATCTAAGTGAAATTATTTTTTAATTTTAAGATTAGATAACATTTAAACAATTAAATTTTTTATTCAAATAGCTGAGAATACTTGGGGTTGTGCGGGATCGGAAGAATGTTTTTTTAAGGAAAAATTTTTGGAATCTTTAAGCACAATTCCCACATAATTTAAAAGTTTTTATCTATAATCTTTATCCACTCTTATTTTCCAATAAGTAAATAAAAATAAGCAACTTTAATAATACATTACTAAATATGAAAGCAATTTCATTTTTAACAATATTATGATTACTTGTAATGATTATAATTATGTTTAATATTTATCGTAAATAGTTAATATATGAACAATAATGGATGATTAAATCTAGTACAATAATTATAAAAAAGTTGATTAAACTAGAGAAATTCATATTCATTTAAATTAAAATATTTAATTAAATTTAACTCTTCACACACACAAAAAAAATTGTTTTTAAATTACACATTGCGGCTTTTAGGAAGCTGAAAACAGAATTGATAAGAGTTAAAACATTTGTCTTTATACGATTGAAAATGGTTTGTGCGTTATGTACTTATTTAACCATTAGTAATAATGAGAATCAAAAAAATATACACATAGTTCATTATTTTGACTTTTTGAAGAATAGACTTTTATGCGCAAAGATATGAAAAGACGGAAGAAACTTTCATATCCTAAAAAAAGTGCTGGAAATAAAACTTGATAATAAATTATGCTCACAATAGTAACAAACTCCAGTTTCAAATAGTGAAGAGACGTTTTATGTCATTAATTAAATTTTATTAAATATGCTAATTATATTGTAGTAAAATTGTATCTAATATGCTGATTATATTGTAAATTGCCAGGTTTATGCATAAAGTTTAATTTTTTCAGGTTTAAATTGAGGCAGTTTAGCAGGTTTCAATTTTTGTTACTCAACTTTAAAAAAGAACTAAAATATAGTACTACAATATGTTTACTATATTGCAGTTTGGTACATCATAGAAATATTCAGTTTTATCTGCAATACTTGAATTTAGAATACTTGTATTCAGAAGATATGTTTTAGGAAAAAATATAACATAACAACTTGAAGAAATTGTAAATAAATTCTAGTTAGTTACAAATGTTTATTTTTTTTTTGAAAATTCATTGTTGATGCACAGTTTATACAGTTAATTTGAACTTGCAGAGAGAAGTATATACATCCATGTATCCACATGTGTTAATTAAAAGTGTTATACAATACCAAGTTCATTTAAACTAAGACACAAGTCACACACACAAATACATGCATTTATAAATTTCCATCCAGATTAAAAGATAATTTATTCTTTTTGCAAAAAAATTTTTTATCGAGACAGATGATTTATTTTTAATATTATTAAAGTACCGTATTGGAATAGTAACATACGTATATCGATATACATAAATACTATCATAAATTATATATTCTACTTAATAAATTCCTAATTTCACATAAATCAGAAGAAAATCAAATTTATTTATAATCTTATTGATTAATGCATAGAACAAAAATATCCAATTAATTTTATAAATAGTTATTTTTAAAAAGAAATCCTACATCTTTTTGCATCAAATTAAACTATATATTATAATCTTATAATAATAATACTTAATCTTTTCAAAATTAGAAGTCTGAGAAAAACGTATTTAAAGTTTGTTAAAGGCAAAAAACAAGAACTTGCAATGATCGCAAAGCTCTAATTTTTTAATATGTTATTTTACAATGTATGTTCTACATTAAAACACTTCTTTAATTAAATATGACATAAAACTTTTTTTAATCCAAAATATATTTTTGCATAGTATTTATTGATAGCATGTTACAAATATAGGTTATTCAGCTTAATTTTAACCTAGTGGCCGCGGTAGCCGAGTGGTATAGGTATCGGATCGTGGCTTGCCTTGTCACGAGATCGAGTTCAGTACCACTAAAGACCCGCCGTGTAGGGCAGCGATGCACGTTAAATCTGTCGAGAGCTGATACGTCCTCCCGTTGGTGTGGTGTGGTACTTAGGAGAGGGGGTGCCAGCTCAGGTGTCGTCCACGTCACTTGACCATGGTTCAAAATTACGTGATCCGTCGCCAAACGCCCTCGTGCAGCTGAACGGTGCGACGTTAATATTCAATCAATCAATTAATCTTAACCTAATATTTTCACAAAAGTTTTGAAACACAAAGCAATTTCTTAGCTTAAGCTAGTATCATTATTATTGTGTATATACACAATAATAATGATACTAGCTTAAGCTAAAAATCCCAAGGTTTGTACATACAGTTTAATTTTTTTCAGTTTAAAAAAAAAAAATTGGGGCAATTTAGCAGGTTTGAGTTTTTATTGCTCAACTTTAAAAAAATACCAAAATATAGAACTACAATAAGATGACTGTATTATAGTTTGGTACATCCCGGAAAAATTCAATTTTATCTGCAATACTTGAATTCAGAATACTTGTACTTGGAAGTCTAATTGCAGTATCGGCTGAGGGCTGATTTTTGGACTCATCATTTTCAGTACCGTTCTATCTCTTCGAAATATTGTTTGTCATAGAAACCTGAGAACGTTTTGGCGATGACATTTTCTTAACAGGAAAAAATTGAAGATAAAGCTTCCAAGTTAAATAAACTATTTTTTTTTTAAAAAAGTAATTAAGTAAAGTAATTTTAACAAACTTAAGTAATACAAGAACTCAAAAAGCTTAAAACATAATCACGCATAAACGATTTTAGTAATGAAATTTGAAGTTAATAACCATTTCATACTGAAAGAGTTGAATGTGCGAAGCAATGTTTTTAATTAATTAAATTTAAGAATAGAAGAGTGCTTTAAAAAACCCGAAATCAAAACCTACGATCAGAAAGCTTCAAACATGTTTAAAACTAATTTGTTAACAGATCTGAAATTTGACAAGCTTCCCAAAAGTATGGGCCACAAAAAAATGCAATAATAATAATAATAATAAATTGCAAAAAAAAAAAAATATCAGTATTTTTGAAATTTGTAAGGTATTGTGTAGCCTCAAAGGGGAGAAAGCAGCCTATTCTTAGCTTCCACTGAAACTTATTTCAGTAATACAGTAAATTCTTAATAGAAATTGTTTTTTGCTGAAATTATATTTCCTTTGTACACTCATGTCCATAAATTAAGGATAATTCAGAATCACACAGAAATTGAACTCTAAAATAAAAATTTTACCTGTAGAATTATCACACACATCTTGAAGAAGAATATGCAAATTACAGGAAACCACCAGATGGCACGTCACAATGACGACAGTGTAAGAGAATATAAAGAATGGTGGCAAAGAAGTAAAATTGTTCACAAGCGCTTTAAAAGCCTTTCAATGCAATAACCGCATAGTTATGGCACAAAGGAAGGATTTGGATAATTTTTTACGTGGTAGAATTATTGGACGACTGGAATGTAGACGTCCCCAGCAGGAAGTAGACGAGGAACTTGGAATCGCCCAGAGTGTCATCTCCAGGCTTTGTCAACGATTCCAAGATGATGGTAATGTGAGTAGATGTTACAGCACAGGTCGCCCTCGAGTTACAACGCCGAATGAGGACCGGTATATATATATTTGGCAGTTACTGCCAAAAGAAACAGACGGAGCACAGCATCAGACCTGTCTCGTCAGCTCTCTTCAGCTACCGGTACGACAGTTTCAAGGCAGACCGTGTACAGACGCTTAGGGCACATTGGTCTATATGCTCGTAGGCCTGTCAGATGTGTTCCACTTACTGCAACTCACTGTCGTCTGCGATTAACCTGCAATAGAGAGCATGCATTGAGGACACCACAACAGTGGCGAGTCTGACGAGTATAGGTTTGTTTGCAGTCTGATTCTCGCCGGATTTTAATATGGAGAGCGCCAGGTACCCGTTACCACCAAGAGAACACCATTGAACGACACCGTTACGGTGGTGCAGGATGGCTCGTTTGGGGAGGAATTATTCTTGGTTCCAGAACTGACCTGCAAGTTCAGAGTGTAACGATGACAGGCCACATCTATCGGGATGTCATTCTGGAATAGCATGTACGTTTGTTTCGGGGCGCCATGGGTGCTGAATTTCTGTTTATGGAAAACAACGCCCGTCCTCACCATGCAAACATTGTAGACGAATGCCTTCAATCGGAGGATATCACCCGTATGAATTGACCAGCATACTCACCGGACTTGAATCCAATAGAGCATGTGTGGGATATGCTTGACGAATTGCAGTCCATCAACCCCCTCCCACCTGTCTACCGGAACTTTGGAGGGCATTGCTTGATGAGTGGTGTAATATTCCCCAAGACCAGATTGATAATTTGATACTCTGCATGCCTAGGCATTGTAAGGCCTGTATTGCATCGTCCGGGAGACATACTCCGTATTAACCATCATACTAACCATGTTATACTGTTTTTTGTAAATAGGTTCTTTTTGAAATTTTCTCCAGGGAGTAAAAATCGCAAATTTTATTAATTGTGTCAAACATATAGCATCTTTTTTGCTCTTTACCATTTTTTTAATAAATAGACTTTACAAATAAGTCAAATTTGTTTTGATTCTGTCTCTTTCTTTGCCTGAACTTCATTATCCTTAATTTATGGACATGAGTGTAAATACTTGTAAATGTAAAATTATATTGTCAAAGTAATTTTATATATTTCACTAAATATGTACTAATTTATGCTCACTACATATTTTTTGTAAATAAATGTTATTCATTTATTTGTGCTTGACTATTTTAGTATTGAAGTTTAAATTTTAGTAGAACAATTTTCAGAAGAGTCTTTTTAAAAGTACAGGAAAAAGAAAAGTAAAGAGTAATACTTCCCATCCTTATCTTTAAACCATATTTTTTTTTCTTTTCGGGCTAAAAAATAACTACAAAGTTTTCTAAAAAGAGTTCGAATATTTTTTCTTTTACAGAACTCCGGTGGTGCTAGAAAATCAAAGTTAGTTTCTTCTGGAAACACTATAGAGTTTATGTTTGAGGACACTAAAACATTATGTGATGTGCTACAAAGAGGTTGCAGAATATCTGGTAAGAATCCCATTTTCTAAAATTCTTTTAAAAAATCTGAAACTTCCGTGTAATTTGATCAAACAATTTTAAAAAAAAACAAATAAGTTTTTTAAAAAATGTATATTAATAATTAAAATATAAACACTACATGTATATTCAACAATAGACTAATATTTTGGGAAATTTTTAAAAATAATTAATCAATTATGAATAACCAATTAAATATATCTGTGTCTATTAACAACTACTTATTTGCATAACTTTTACAAAGTATATTAGCATTATTATTACTGCTCTGATTGAAATAAGGAAAAAAATTGTTTTAACAAGCGAGAATGTATCCTTATACCGTAGTGAACTGTGTTAGAAAATTATATATGAAACTAAATTTGAGAATTTTACACAATTTTTCTTCAATTGTAAAAGCGCTAAAGATATTTTCAAACCAAAATAATTCATCAAGGCTATCACTTTTTTAATTTATGGGAAACAAATAATGGAAAAATTAAGAAAGTACTTAGAAACTAACTCTTTATGCATTTGGAAGAATATAAAGGAAGAGGGGAGAAGAACTCGCGCGCGTGCAGTACACTGTGTTGTTTTTTTAATGCTTATGTTAAATTTTGAAAGACGTATGTGACTAAAAGGTTTCATTTTAGACAATGGACGGAGCTATGGTTGGAGAAATTCCGTATCTGATACCTCATACACGTGGATAAATTATAAACAGGTAAGTACCAAATACATATGTTCATCATACAACAAACTATTTTAAGACTGGAAATTTTAAAAAATAAAAACACAAGTTATTTTATTTTCTAGTTCATAAAAAGAGCAGAAAACTTCTCATCAGGCCTACTGAAAATAAGGTTAAAACAGGGCCAGTCAACTTATGTTGGAATTTACTCCTCAAGTTGTCTAGAAGTATGGAATTTTTTCTTCTAATTAGAACTATTTCGCTATTTAGGAAGAAAAGCATCACATTAAAAACATGAATTAGAGTTACAACTAACTTAAGGAAAAAACCATTATTTTCTTCAAAGGCTATAATTATTTTTTCAGTATGCAATTACTCAACATGGATGTTGGTGTCAATCGATGATAATCATTCCATTGTACGATACTCTTGGACCTGCAGCAAGTTCTTTCATCATAAAACAAGGTAAGTATACCTATTTTGATTCGTAAATTATGAGTTTTAGAGTAGTTTTACTGATTAACTGCCGATTAAGAGTTACCTGATTCTCTCACCAGAGCCACCGTTTTTCTCATAGGCGCGCGTGTGCAGTCTATTTGGGGAAAAGAAAAGACCCAGATAAGCAAATTTTTCTTTGAAATGCTTAAATTCTTCACAAACACTGGGATTGTCATTTTATTATATTCCAAAACCTTTAGGCTGATTTTAAGCTGAGCAGCACAATGCAAAGAATCGTATTTTGAAAGGTCGGATATATCCGTCCGTGGCACTTGACGCACGGGTTGAGCAAGACGGATATATAAGCCAGCAGAATTTAAGGGGTCAAAAAGAGTTTTTTTTCTATAAACGATCTCATCTTAAGGGAAGTTGTGCAAAGGGAATTAGTAGATAATATTGATACTAATGGATGGTGTGCATTAAAATTATTTCCCATAATTTAAGCATCTTTTTTTAGACTGCTGTATGTTAAATCGATTTTTACATTTTATTAATTTGTGTAAATTGCGTTCTTTCACTCCATAATGTTTGATATTGCTTCCTATCTAAGGATCAGCAAGATTCAAGACAGTTATGGGGGCAGTAGCATAGTTGCTAGTATAACGGTCATAAGATCACACGTAAAATAGCGAGTTTAGGTCCTGTGATTCCAAACCAAGATCATCGTGCAGTCAAATTAATTGAAGTTTGGAGTCTATGTTTACAGGGGTGGATGTAAGGTTCCAGTTTAGGTCTCACCTTTATGATCTAACTGTAGTTCAAAATTAAGATGCGCAGTGGCTATGTTTAACGAGCTTTAATTCGAGCAAAAATATGTAATCACTAACTGGTATACCCTTTCTTAGCACGGGTACATTGAAAAATTAAATACGGATTGAATGATAAAGAAGTTTTTAATGAGTTAATTTTCCATGAATTGCAAATTAAACAAAAAAAAGCTTTTTGCATATCGCAGCTGAACAAAGAAAAACACATTTGTTAAATTTTAAGTCTGTAGATCTAATAGCTGATAAAATGGATTTTTATTCATTTAGAGCTCTCCGTAACTCTCTTGTAAGTCGATGTTTGAAAACACCTTCCTAAACTGATCTCTGCTCAGCAAAAGTAACACATTGTTACAAATTTTGTGTAATGAACGCTTAAAAGAGTGTAAAAAATTTATATCTGGAAGTGCAATACATTAATATTACTTTCTGTTGTATTTATTTTATGTTAAAATCTTGCCACCACATCTCCCTTCGAAATCTCGTTTTATTATAAAATAAAAAAAAAAATAGTGATTAAACTGATCAAAGGAATAAATTAAGAGCGAGCATGCCCTAAGGCATGGCGTAGACGAAACAAAAGGAAAATTTTTGCTTCACACAAAAAAAGATAGATATATGCTGTCGCGGACTTTTTTTGCAGATGGCAGAACTTTTTCCTACTTTCTTGACAGTTATCGTTATATTTTGGAAACCTCACGCAATATCTTTATAAACTATAGCCTATGTGTTATTCTGATGTATAAGCTATATTATTGTAAAGTTTCATTAAAATCCGGTAAGTTGTTTTTCCGTGAGAGACAAACTTCCACACAAACTTTCACGTTTATAATATTAGTAAGGATTAAAGATCTGATAAATACCCAAGAAATTGACTGATTGAATGCCATTATAATCCGCTCTCTCTCTCTGTTTAAAAAAAAAACTAAAAAAGAGCGAACCATCGATAAAGAATAAAATGAATACTTAAGTAGGACAGCATGGTAGCAGGATCCTATAGATACCCTAACATTTTTTTAAATTTCTAATGCTGCTGTTTTACCATTGCAGACCTAGTACATTCCCGGGGAGCTGGTATATCTTTTGAGTGCGGCACCATATAGACGGATACTAATAACCGCAGGGAATTTTGACGCCAAGTTTTCTCCCCAGAGGGAGGCACCTGAACTCTGGCAATGCGAAATCGTACTTAGGATTTTATTTTGCCGAGAGCACCCAAGCCAAACAGGCATTCAAGGGATCTTTTACATTCCGCATAATCATGCGACATGGCCGCTGTCGATTTTCTTCAGCATGAAAATCCACCGACTTTGGCCGGGGTCGAACCCGCAACCTTAGGTGCAGAAGGCCAGCAACAAACCAACTACGCCACCCACCCAGCTAGATGTCTTAACATTGTGATGCACAATTGAAGTTAATTTTTCCTTCATGTAGAATATAAAATATGAAGTTATTCTACACAGAACGACAGAGGCCTACAATATGAACAACCAAAATATAAGGGCATCATTTTTACTCTCATAAATAATACTCAAAACTCTCTGTCGATGATGTAACAGCCCACAGAGGGCCTAGGCCTACTGTGCCCCTCTCAGTTTTTATGACCTTGGGCATTGAGGTGCATAAGAAGACGCTCCAGTCAGGTCGTCAGTCTGACACGAACCTTCCAGTATTTAGATTCTAAGCAAGTATGGATCATTTATCGACCCTCTGAAGGTATGATAGGCTGAGTTAACCTTGCCCATCCAGGGGTTTGAACTCTAGATCTGTGGCGTGAAAGCTACCACTAAGCCCACATTCATAAAAATGGAAAAATACATGTCACAGCATTTTATATATAAAAAAAATAATTCCTTAAAATTCCTTTCCTAATTAGCCAATAAAATTATTAAAAGAGAATATTGTAAACTTCAATATTTATTTCTTATATTTCCAGCTGAAATAGAGACGGTGATCTGTGATACAGAGGACAAAGTACAACGACTTATCTCAAAGAGAAAGGAAATTCCTACATTGAAGCATATTATAATGGTTAATGATGTAAGTAAGGAAACAAATCAACTTGCGAAGGATGAAAACATTAAAATACACTTCTTCAAAGAAATAGAGGTACTGTACATACATACTTTGTATGTTTTACAACATTTTATACCACTTACTGTTCATATTTCTTAGAAAAAATAGTCAAATAAAAATAGGTAAATTTTTGCTAATATATTGTGTACGTCTGGATTGTTAACTGGATGAAGGTAACTGAATTAGTTATTGCAGGTTAGGATTAAATCCAAGATTTTGATCATAAATTTTCATCTAGCTATTTGCATGGCATTTTCATTGAATTAGTAGTTACAAAAACGTTAAAAATTGGCCTCGTAAAAGTAATGCAAAAAAATTCTTTAAATCTGAGAGGTTTTTTTTTCTTTATTTTTGTTTAAAAGTAATTCAGAGCTTTCAAAATTCTGCTTAAAATTCATCAGAATTACTAGTATTTTCTGATGTGTTAAAAATTTTGGCTTGAAAAAATAATTTTCCCATAGTGTGTTGCTAAAATAACTTTTATATTTGCTTTTATTTATCAAGAATACATTTGTCCACTGGATGAATTTTCGAAAAGTTAGTTATTTAAGAAAGATATCAATCCTTTTTGATCGTCACTGAACATTCGCGATATTGGCTTGTCGATAAACAATTTATCGAAGACATTCATAATTTGTTCCTCATAATTTTATTGTGTTTCTACTGAATTCGATATTTCTTATAAGCCATCACATTTTGCAAAACACTGTGTCTATAAAATTCCGAGGAAACGATAGGAAATTTTGGATTTTAGATCCATATTTACATATTTCAGAAAAAAAAAGGAAAATATCAATACATTACACGTATAGTTACTTGTTTTCAAACGATTCCGCTTACTTGAAAAGAGTTTTCTACTAAATTTTGTGAAACTTGCTCTGGGCATACTGTATGAGCTAACAAAAGAGCTCTTCATTAAATACTCTTTTATAAATAGAGCTTATACATGACTCCAAGATGGAAATTTGGGATGTCAAAATATTTGAATTTTAGAATCCATCCTGTTTAGTTCTGACGGTAATCCAGCAAATGCACATTTGTGATTACTTTTCACAATTTTTTCAGTAAATGGAGTATGTTAAGCCTGAACATATGGCTCTGTTTTATATTATGCAATACAATTTATTCAAAGGGTGAAGATGGGAAGCTTCGCGAAATCAAGGAACTCCTTCTTTGATTCCTTTTGATTCAACACAATTTTGTTCTTTTACAAAAAAGTAATTTATTACATAACTTAATACTGTGACATTAAAATAATTCGTAAGAGTCGCGAAAGTAAATCTGGAGTAGTTTTGAAAAATAATCGTTGAATTTTAATTTTCAGATATAATTGCATAAAAAAAGAACTCAAATC
Organism: Trichonephila clavipes; assembly: GCA_019973935.1. Taxonomy (NCBI): domain Eukaryota; kingdom Metazoa; phylum Arthropoda; class Arachnida; order Araneae; family Nephilidae; genus Trichonephila; species Trichonephila clavipes. Next base: position 1,316,773 of record BMAU01020788.1, read on the forward strand.
AATATAATCTGGAATCCAAATTAACAAGGGATTTCATGCGATATTTATCTATAGTAAAGAATAGTGAAAGAAGATTTATAAAAAATATTTTTACTCAATTAGATATTGTTAAATATAGTAAAGATGTCAGTTTTCGTTGAATGCTTGTTCTGTATTTTCTTATTCATGCCTTACTTATCAAAATATAAAAAATACACTAAACTAAGAAATTCCAAGTTTTTTTAAATTCAGTTTTGAATGAACATTTTGAATTTAATAAAGTGCACTCACAATAAAGAGTTATGAATTATGCATATTTTTACAGGAACTTGGTGAAAAAAACCCTGCTGACAAATTAGTGAGTATAATTTTTTCAATTATAAATTATTGTGTATTTTTTAAATTAAATGTGCATATGTAAAAATGAGTCATATTAGTACAATATAAAAATATTAAAATACATTAAAATAGAAAGAAATTCAATTCTCGACTTCTTTCGAAAGCTGAACAGAATTGTTACAATATCTGAATAATTTACGAAATAATGTAATTAGTTAAAATACTTAGTGGTTCTGAACACTTTTCTTTTTAGAAACAACGACTATAATTGCAGATTATAGATATACTATTTTTGTTTTCTTTTTAGTTTCGCTTGATTTTAATAAGAGATTAAAACGTTGTATTATTCTAATGTTTCTATAAATTATTTAATGTTGAACTTCTCATTTTAAGTTTTATAACGTAAATTGTATAATTAAATCCTTAAATTTATGATTCTAGTTTTTAAAAAGAAACGAAAGAGTACCATAAATACATTTAAAAATAAAAGAAATATTTATTAAGTTCAATTTCATTATGGGTTGATTTTTTTAATAATATCATGAGAATATGTTTGATTGCTTATTAGGACGGATTTTGCCCCTAATTTTGACCTAAGCTGATGTAATCACTAAACTTCTGCACCGTGCAGACGGAGGACTTTGAGCCTCGACAGATTTAATATTCCTTAGCTCAGTGTTTCTCAAACTGTGGGGCGCGCCCCCCCGGGGGGGCGCGAGCATATTGAAAATATAAAAGGCTTAAAAAATTATTTTTTGGAATGAAGTAAAACAAAACGCTTTCTGACAAAATAAAAAATACACTGATATAAATTATATATATAATCTGGTTTTCCACTTTCAAAAGATTCCACTTCAAACGCTCATTAGCTATCTTTGATCCTAAAACCAAATAAAAAAGATATTTTGTTTGCTTTGCTGTAATCCCGCGATGAGAGATTTTTTTATTACATTTCTTGTAACCCCTAAAATAGTACTTTTGATTATCATCTCTTTGACCTTCAAACTTACTGGTATGCTTAACTCCGTCTACTTTTCTTTTAGGAAAGTTGTAAATAATATTTTTCTGTTGCTTTTTCCTCCATGAGTTTTATGATATAATGATACGCATATTGAGCACTTTGAAGGATTAATTGGTCAAGGTGTATTTTTATGAGTAATCTGAAATGTATAATGCATTATAAAAAACGTTTTACACAATTATTTTTTTAGAACTGACATCGATGTTTTTGTATCGAATACATTTTTTTTTCATGGGAGCGGTTGCATGAGGCGCTGAATCACTCCAAATTCTGGTAAAACTGTTTATTCGTTAACAGTTTCTTGACAGTATCCTCCGATATGACAGTCTTATTGGAAACTAAAATGAATTTGTCACTTTTATGCCTCTTTTTTGAGAGTTGCAAACGGTTTTTTACAATCAAGGTACTTGTTTTGATCGAGTTCCCTTCACGACCACTTTTGTTCAGAAATATTTTCTATGAATATGCTATACTTTCCCCTACGATTAACTTTGGGGTTTTAATTGCTGTGTTGTAGAATTTATTATGGTTTATAAATGCAAATGAGCAGAATATAAAAAAATGGGCATCTGTGATCTCTCTATTGAAGAAAGATGAAACTGATCAAGCAATTGAAGAACCTGATGAAATAATGCATATTAATCGTGATAGCGAAAGTAAATATGACAAAAGTGATAGACTTGAAACGTTTGAGTTGAATTGTAATTTTCAAATGCTGCCTTAAGAACTCTATCAAGCCATAAACTAAAAAGCCCAACTCTAAGAAGCCATAAATGTAACACTTCGCCTTGTCAAAAAGACACAAGCAAGAAAAGGTTACACATGCTATTTGTAGATCATCAAAGAATAGCAAAATTACAATAACGTGAGCAAAATATGACAGTTTTGATTGCAAATAACGTTCTTGTATTGTTAGTGAAAAGTGTCTGGGATTTATGTTCTTTATTAAGGTCACGCACATTTGGAATGGTTTCTTTAGTTTTATTGGATTTTTTCTCAAATCATCAAAGAAAAATTAAAAAGTCCTTTAAAGTAGGTAAGTATATTTTCTCTTAGTTAAATTATTCACTGCAATTGTGATTTTTATCGTACACAGAAAAAATAATTATAAAAAAAAGGATTGGGGTGACTTGGTGAAGTGATTGCGCGACCATTAATGTTAATGTGGAGTGGGCGCCTGCTTCCGGGTTAAAACATTTTGAAGGTTTCTCGCTTTAAATATTAAAAATAACACAATTATTTTTCATCGGAATTTTTCATTCGTTTTCCTTATTTAATATTAATTCTAAATGCTAATTCTGTGAGGCTTAAAATTACAGTTCGTTTTAAACTATTTATAATAGGAGCATTCCTTTAAAAAATCATTTTATATTTTTGTATGCATTGTTATGCACTTGGTTTTACTCTCCTTACAATTAAGCTATTATATCAAGAATAATGTATTATTTTTTAAAAAAATAATCGCAGAACGGGTACTTGAGCCAGTGTACTTATAATTGTATCAGTACTGCACAATGTATTTTATAACTAATTTATTAATACTAATTTAAGAGCAAATTTAATTATTATTAGTGACTTCCATGGGCTTGTCTTGCAGAGCAAAGGTTTTCAAATGAAGGCTTAATATTAGAAATTGACACTCTGAGTTCTTTTTCTATATTTAGCTGAGATCTATATTTTGTCTTCAAAGCAGCCACCGCAGAAAATCCAGTTTCACAAAGGTACGATGTTGAAAATGGTAAAAGTATACGAAATGCTTTTCTTTTCAGTTCAGAAAATTCATCATCTACTTCTGACCAGAATTGAAAGAGAGTTTTATTACAAAATTGTCTTTTAATTTCGCCACTAGATGTGAAATCTATGAAAATTTCTTCTTCGGTAGTGGAGAGCCCTTCTGGGGTATTTTGATATATATATATATATATCATATATATATATATATATATATATATATATATATATATATATATATATATATATATATATATATATATATATAACTTGCTATCAAGTTGTCCTGAGCAAAAAAATATTTTTTAAAATTTTTTGCCAACATAGCTAAATGATATTCAATAGTTTTATAAACAACTTCCACATGTTGTTCTTCAGTTTTGTAAGTTTTTATACATTTATCCGCATTTTCAAACATTTCTAGGTTTTTTTGCTTTAAATTTCGGCTCCATAATTCTAATTTCCTACAAAAAGCATTAATTTTATCACTCGTGTCAAATATATGTACATTTGTTCCTTGAAGTTGAAGATTCAATATATTTAATTTCTCAAATATATCGACTAAGTAGCTCAACTTCATCAGAAATAAACCATCTCGAAATTTCTCAGCTTCCGGTAGGTTTTCCTCTTCTAGAAAAATGGTAATTTCATTTCTTAATTCATAAACACATTGTAAAAATTTCCCGCGTGATAACCATCTTGATTCGCAATAAAATAGCAACGATGAATGCACTGCGCCATGTCTTTGCAAAGTCCAGAAAAGATTCTTGATTTTAGGGGTCTCATTTTTATGTAATTTACTACAGTCACAACTGTCATTAGCACAATATTCAGGCCAGGACTAATTTCTTTGGAAGCCAGAGCTTCTCTGTGGATCATACAATGTGTCCAGATGCACAGTGGAGATTTTTGTTTCACAAGTGCTTGTATACTTTTAAATCTTCCTGACATTGTACGAGCACCATTGGTGCATATTCCGACACAATTTTCCACTCTATATTTGCCTCGTTTATAAAATTATTTAAAATATCAAATAATGCTATTGCTGTTGCTTTAAGTTTTATTGGTTTGCAAAAAAGTAGTTCTTCTACCGCTGACATACCATCCCAAAATCGAACATACGCAATGAAATGAGCATCTTTATTGCTATCTGTTGCCTCGTCAAGCTGAATTGAAAACAATTTATCACGCAACTTACCGAAAAGCTGTTGCTCTTCATCTTCAGCGATATCATCAATTTGACGGGAAGCAGTATCATTTGATAGGGGTATGGACTGCAACTCTTTGGCAAAATTGTCTCCAAACATAGTTTCTACGATCTCATTTGCTGTAGGCAAAATAAGCTCTTCGGCAATAGTGTGAGGCTTTTTACATCTGGCTATTTTATATGATATTTTGTAAGAAGTAAGTAAAGCTTTTTCATTCACTGACAAAGTTTTTTTAAAAAATGTTTTTTTGTTTTTCATATGATTTTAATTTTGATTCAAAGAACTCTCGAGGTTTGTTAATGTACTCACCATGAAGCGTTTCGAAATGTCTTTTAAGTTTACTAGGTTTCATACTATCTGCTGCCAATATTTTTGAGCAAATAACACACAGGGGCTTTTCTTCTCCAGAAACTAAATCCAAAATTCAAGTATTTTTGTGAATATTTCCTTCATTTAATTTTCGGAACTATGCTCGTCTGTGCACTTTTTGATGCTTTATTATCGTCGAATGTTCGCTTACGACTTAAAAAGTTATCCATGATTTTTTTGTTCCAATTTTCTGCAGTAATACTTAATAGTGTGAATTACAACTAACGCGCAAATTATAAAATGTACCTTCAAGATAGATTTGGTAGATATAGAAGTATCGAATCGACCAAAAGACTGATTGGAATTGTACGAGGTACAGCATTATTACATGTTTTGCGCAGACGTCCGATAGTTTGGCCAGACTCACGCAGACGCTCGCGAGAATGCCAGATGTGATGGATATGAGAGAGCGCAACATAAAGTAGACTATTTTTCAATTTCTACTATAAGTTCACTCTCTCATATATATCTTGTTAAAATTTTCAATCGTTGATAAAATACTTTCTATTCATTCATTCAAGTTCAAATACATTTTTTAAAACTTGTAGTGGGTGACACTTCATGTTATTAGTTTTTTCAAATTTTAATTCATTAATTAAATTAAAAAATGAATAAATAGTAACAAACAAAATTATAGTCCAAAAACATTTATAGAAAGGAAAACGTTTCCTGTAACGCAATGGATAGCGCGCTGGGCTTCTAATCTGCAGGACGGTAGTTCGAATTCCATCCGAGATGGCCTAATTTCTGAGAATGTGTGTGATTTCTTCTTTACTTTACTATTTTCTTACACTAATTAAATTTAATTAATGAATAAATAGTAACGAAAAGAGAATAGTCCTTTACCCCACATATAGAAAGGAAAAGGAAAAATTGCAAGGAAAATCGCTTTCTCTTTTGTCGCTTAACATTGTGATTCTGTCATATGTATTACTTATTTGTATTAATTTTAACTATTTAATAGAAAGTAGCTAAAATAAGTTTTTCTTTGTTGGCCTAAGTAGGAATTGACTTAAAATTTATTTTTATATTACTTGTTCTAATGACATTTGTACTTTTAGAAATGCATGTTGGACGAAATAAATCTTTTTAATTAAATGTCATTTTGCAATCTGTCCCAATTTAAAAAATGAGAAAGGGAAAAATAACATAACATTATAATTATTACTTAAAAGTAATTTGCTTAAAATATATATTATTTAAAAGTAACGTATACAAAATTTAATACTCAACGTGCATTATTATTGCATTCATTACCTTATTGGGGGCGATGAAAATTATGATTGAAAATTGGGTCGCCAGTAGTGAAAGTTTGAGAAGCACTGTCTTACTTAATTAATTTATTTTGCTTAAAAAGTAGTATACAAAATGCAATACTTATGCTATTAATTTGTATGGTTTATAATTAAGGTCGCGTATAGTAGCTTTAGCGTCAAAGTGCATTATTATTACATTCAGTACATTATTAATGTATAAGGGGGGCGCGATAAAAATTGTGATTGAAAAGGGGGGCGCCAGTATTGAAAGTTTGAGAAGCACTGCCTTAGCTCCTAAACATGGCGGATCGCAAGTGCCATTAAGACAAAACGGAGATAAAGCTGGCCTCGGAATTGGGGCCGTGACCATTCGGACATCACGTTTGCACAATATTATTGGAAGGATGATAAAAAAATTATACTTTAACTATCACTTATTACATTTACATTACCTTATTACATTTATCACTTTTTTTCATTAACACATTGACTGCTAACTGCGAGATAATTTCTGGTATGAGTTATTGCCCAGGATGCCAAGAATGAGTTACCTCGTAGTTCACTTACATTCCATACTTCTACAGATACAATGAAATTCGTAGTACACTGAAGGGGGGAGGGAATCCCAACAACAAGAAAGACTTCTGTTAGATAAACGAAACTTGATATGCGTATTTACACATCTGAAAGATGACATCGATTCAAAACTAAAACAAAAATTAGATGTTCATGCGCGCCAGCACCGTAGGTGCTTTTCCCCAGAAGATTGGGTAAAAAAGATAAACCATGATGTGAAGTAAAACAAATCAAGAAGATTCCCACGTAATCGGGGAGGAGTGATGTAACCCCAAGCACGAGCGCTCTAACAAAGCAGAGCGCCGGTGAGTCGAAGGGAGGAAGAGCCACGGTCGAAGGCAGTCAATCAGTAGGGTGACATTTCACCCCATTAACCCAGTCTGAGATGCAGTGCAAGAAGCTGAGTGTGCTGGTTCTGTGTATGACTGGTGGCATCGATTCAAATTTCGCACTTCGTGCTTCAGTGGGGCGCTAGCGCCCCACTGAAGCACGTAGTAGCTCCACTCAGAACTTGCAAGAAAGATAATACTTGTAGTAAAATCTAAACTTCTATAAAAGATTTAATTCTTAAAGGCCATTTGCCTTGTAAAAAATAAATATAAATAAACATTTAAAGGATTAAAAAAAATGTTAAATTTCGTAAAAGTCATGTGCTTCAAGCATGAATGAATAAATCAGAATGTCTGCCAATAAAGAAGGAATAACTTATCTACTTATCAACAGACTTGATTTAAGCAGGAACAGCTTCTACATTTTAGGTTGTAAATTAGTTCCGATTTGGGTCAAATATACACCGTTTAGTTGTATAATTTGTTGCTATTTTAAAGGTAGCTCCATAATGCCTCTCTCATAGATATCTTGGCCTTTATTGGCTAAAACATCTAGTAATCGATTTACACAATCTTCTCTTGATCCCAATTTCTTATCAATCTGAAGGTTTTGCAATGCGTGAAAAAGGTGGTAATCGCTTGGTGCCAGCTTCGGGCTATATAGTGGATGCATTAAAACTTCTTAACCAAGCTCCCAGTGGAACACGACTCTTCTTCTGTTGGCCAATTCTGGCTGTTGCTGGTCAATCGCTAGCTTCAGACTGTCCAATTGTTGACAGTAGAGATCTGAATTTAGTGTTTGGTCATGCGGAAGCAGCTCATAATAAATTATTCTTTTCCAGTCCCACCAAATACACAGTAGAACCTTCCTGGCCGTTAGTCTTGGTTTGGACACAGTTTGAGCTGCTTCACCGCACTTTGACCACAATCGTTTTCGCACGATATTGTAGTATGTGACCCATTTCTCATCCCCAGTCACCATCCGCCTAAGAAATGGATCGATTTCGTTCCGTTTGGCCAAGGTTTCTTAGATGGATATTCAATCCATCATGTTTTTTGGTGTTAATTGGTGGTGCACCCAAACATGGAGCTTCCTTTTAAAACCAACTTTGCGCAAATAGCTTAAACCTGTTTTATGGTCGATCTTTATCTCTTGGGCGATGCTACGACTACTAACATGCCGGTCAACTTCGATTATTTCTGTGATTTTATCGACATTTTCGACGAAGAGCCTGCATGTGCGAGGTGCATCTTTAACATCAAAAATACCTGAACGGAATCGACGAAACCAAAATTCAACGTAATTAACTGTTACAGTATCGGTACCATAAACACAATTCGCAATTTCAGCCACCTGGCTTGCATTTTTGCCTTTATCAAAGAAAAACTGTAAAAAGAACCAAATTTTCTCTTTGTTGACTTCCATTTTTAACACCCTGTAACTCGCAACTGGATGGACCAAACAAAAAAAAGCAAAATAATTTTTTTAGTGTGGAATGTCATCTTGACAACGAGCATAAATTTCAAATTGTTTGATCTATACTTCTCTAGATATCGACACTAAAGCCATCTACCGAAAAGGTGATGGATTTCTTTTTCCCCAACCTAATATATATGAATGTATGTATATAATATCCTTTATAAATTATTAGTATATACACACCAAATTATGAAAAAAAATTGAAATATAAAAATATCATGTATAAATTTAATACTGTGACCGGTTTTTTTATATAATAAATTAGAGATAAGAAAGTTTTTCCTATATATATATATAAATACCACTGTATCTGTATTTATGTCTTAAGAAAATAATGTTTGAACGTAAAAGTTTGAGAGGCATAAGGGGAATTTTTTCGCCTTCGGTTCAGTGTCAGAATTGGAGATGAAACATGCCTCTTAATCAAAATTTCTCTTAGATTTCTAAGCCCAGTGTGTTGTCCAATTCACATACACATCTCGTTATATTAGTATTTTTATGAAAGTTTAATATTTTATTGTCATATATATATATGGTTAATTTTATTTATTTCATTTTGTGTAAAGAACAGTGGTGAACGAAAAGGAAAAACACACAAAAGATAGTACTCAATTATGATGAAAAAAGGAGTTCACATAAACCTGACAACGCAGTACGAACGCCCTATTTATTCGATATATTTTATTCTGTCACAGAATGGTTCTATAAACCAGCGGAAAAGCTAGTAGAAAATTAAATTAAAACAAACTTAAGTGAAAAAGAAAAAAATCAATACCACGCTCTAATTGGTAGCATTTACCTTTATATTCTCTTTTACATATGATTATGTATTCAATTTTATTTCATTCATATATAGTATTTTACAATATTGTGTTTTTATTTATTGCTAGGGTAGGTGAAGGGTGGTAGACTAATGTGAACCAATATAATTTTAATAATTTTTAATTGGGAAAACTAATTTCAAATGCGAGCTTTTTAGATTTATGATCTCAGTCGTAGAACTGATGCTCCACATTGCATATCTCACATCTTACCGTTAACAGATTAATTTTATATGAATTGCATCCTATATTTAGGATCAATTGAACATTTTCAAATTAATTAATAAAAATATGCCGATAAATAATCATTTACTTATTTTCTTGAAATATTGATGAAGAAATAAAAAATATTAATTTTCTTTGAAGCTTCCTTCACCGTCAGACATCTGCCTAGTGTGTTACACCAGTGGAACTACGGGGGATCCTAAAGGAGCTCTGGTGACCCATGGAAACATCGTTTCAGTTCTTTCTTCTATAAATATTTTCATGGTAAGCTTCAGTGAATGGATCAGATACTGTTTATTACTCTTTAGGTGAATGATGTTCATTGAAAAAAAATAGGGTAAATTCAATTAGAATGCCATCAGCTCATTATCGGTCTCTAGTGTTATAAATAAGCAGACCCGTTAACTTGTTGTATGTATGCCGAAAAACGCTATTGTATGTAATTATTATAGCTACAGTCGGGCCCCCATTTAAGGAATTCATCCGGACAGAACATTTTACTCATTAATTCGGGGTTATTTGTAATATTGGAGTCCAAACAAAAAACATAAATTTTTTGCATTTACCTTTCGGAAATTCTATTATAAGCAACTACAGAAAAATATCCATACACTTTTTATTAAGCAGCTAAAAATTCTACTTCCAATTATTATGCACCAGTTAATAGGGAATTTTAAAATACTTTCTAATACATGTTTGTTAATCTTACATCGCATCTTTCAACACTAGAACAACCAGGATTTCGATTAGCCTCAAATATCCACCGGTGTCGTTTTGACACCGCGATATAAATTATTTAAAACAATTGTTTTAACTAAATAATTGCAGGACTACTGTTCAGTAGGGCTCAGTTTTGAGACTTTTTAATATTATTTCATGTAATTATCATATATTATGACCCTTTATATCATAAAAAACGGACGTTGACATTATGTTTCGCGAGTCGTGTTGGACCACTGCTTTGTCGCAAAACACATTTCGAGTCGGAAATCTGCCAGGAACATAACTATTATACAGTATCCATTTTGTGCTACCCTTAGCGACATATATATAAGGATTTACTGGAATATTGCCAATTACATCGAGCAGATAACCTAATGCTGTGTAATGAAACACTTAGTCACAACAATTTTAGAAAAATAAAATTTGTTTCCGCTGTTAACCCAATGACTGCATTCAAGGTTAAATAAATATGCGATAGTACTTTGGGTAGTTTATTTTACTAATAGTTATGATAAACCGCAGCTATTTATGATGATAAATTGCCTTGGTGTTGAAATGACACTAGCGGACGTTTTACGTATATTGAGTAGTAAAATTTCTCCTAATTAACCTAGAACCACTATATTTTACTGTATAATAACCTTGACAAGATGAATGAAGTTCGAAAATCGAAAAAAAGTTTCTTTATGAACTGATAAGCAAATACTATGTTATGAAACACTTAAACACATTCATTTCCACTATGAACCCAATAACACTGCATTAAAGGTATAATAAATATCTTTGGGTGGATGACTTGAGTATAGCCAGCTCTTTCGAGTTACAACCTCATTTCAGTAGGTATTTGAGTAACTATAATTGATTGACTTTTGCCCTTTGTTAAAAAGGTCAAATAAATGTGTGATAGGACTTTGGGAAGTTTGTTTTACAAATAGTATCTACTTAATGAACTATATTTTGTTGAACGACAGATATTTATAATGATAAATTGCCTTTGTGTCAAAATGACACCAGTGTAATTTCTAGGTATATTTAGTTGTAAAATCACTCCTAATTAGCCTATAACCACAAAACTTTTTCTGTGTAATATGTACCAGAGAAAATGATTAAAAGTTACGAAAAATTTTCAAATTCCTTCCAAAAATGCGTAAAGGAGAATAAACTAAACAGGCTCCTGTGTCCAATAGATACTGGTGGACGTTCTAGTGTTAAAATGGTCGATCCAACCGCTGAATGCAGAAAAATCTTTCACATTGTGCTTTTGGGCAAGTTGAAGAGCTTTTCCTTTAATCAGAGGTCCACTAATGGCTATCTTCTTGGCACGACGATATTGAACCATTCTTCTAAGTCAGATTCAAGAATAGGAAGAGAGGTGACTTTCTATGACTTTTTTATTTTTAACGATTTTTCACTCCACTCTGCAGATGCCTTTTAATTTCTGCTCGTTGTTTAGTAATTCGAGCTAATGTCGACGTTAAAATTTTAAGACGTTCTGCTAAAGCCTTTTGTGGCCCAACGTTAGCGTCAAATTCGCTTAAAATGTTAAGCTTTTCACTGACAGAAAAACGTTTCCGAAAATTTGTCTTGCTTTACAAATTTTCAAAAACAAGATTTTCTGGAAATCCCTACGTGTATAATAAACCTCACTTCTCTCAAAAATGAGGTCAAATGGTAAAAAAATATCTGCTGCATTGTGGAGTGGGATGAAATAAGAAAGGAGTTTCCTGTCGTACTCAAAACTCACGCGATAGGTTACGCACATAACTCATCTACACCTGTAAAGTCTAAATAATAGGCTGCATCCTTTTCCGTAGAAACTTTCTACCTCAAGAAAAGGTTTTTTTTTCTGTTCCAGGCAAAAACAAAACAAATATATGTCCTTTGAAAAGAAATCCGATTTTTTTCAACTTTTGAAACAATTCGCTAATTTATGGTTTATTATTTATTAAAAAGTATTTTTGGCCTTCATTTTAATCGGAAGTAAAATTCGTTCAATCGAGACATTCTTTGAATAGGGGTTCAATAAATCGGGATGCGATTGTGTTATAAATCACAAAACGCATTATAAAATTTATAATAGTAGTTCACATATTTGTCTATTTCTATCATACATAAGATGGTGGGGAGGTTGTGGATAGCTTCGTGGTTACTGCAATCACTTTCCATTAAGTTTGGCATCAGAACTCTTTAGAAGCATGTTGGGAAAAGGTAACGTGTGGTGTATTTTCTAAAACAGGTTTACCATTACTCACAACAAATTATTTAATGTTTATTAATCCAATTAGTTAATAAAATCTCTAAGAAACATAATTAAAAACCAATTAAAATCATCATAATTTATTCTAAAAGAAAAAGGTAAATCGCAGTTATTTCAAGCTAGAAATCACTGAAGGAAAAAGTTAATTTAAAATATAGCGCACGGTATAAAATTGTCTGAATATCATTTGATAAAATCTGAGAGATGATCTCTGCATATAACTCAAGTTGATAATGCAAAATATTTTACCGCATGAAATAAAATTATCACTATATATGTACAATGAAATAGATCAGATTTTGTGCTAAACAAAGATTTAAGAATCAACACAAAGGAAAAAGAAAATAAATCAAGGAAAAATAACTGGAATAAAAAATATGGCATCAATATGAAAAGTGAAACGTTACAGTAATTTAAGAATAAAACAAGAATTATAAATTACTTTATTTTATAATTTAATAATACAATACATAGAAAATAAAAATGTTATAATTCCTAGAATTCAGATCATAGTTTTGTAAGTAATAAAATTTCAATTATTCAATAAGACTTGTTTTTTTTCATAAATTATTGTTATTTAAAGTTTCATTTTAAAGCAACACGAGGGCCATTGGGCAAAGATCTCATGATTTTATTACGAAGTGACGAGGAAGACAACTGAGCTGCCACCCTATTATCCTAACTTCCATACCATGCCAACATGAGGACTTTCAACCTGAAAATATTTAACAAGTATCAACCCCTTTATGTAGTGGGTCTTAACCAGGGGACCCCCGCATTGCAGAGACGCCCAGGATTCCAGCGGGGCCCAAAGCCTATGGTTTTGCAATCCTCTGTAAGATTCTTGGGACCTAAAATCCGACTTTGCAGTGCTTTGCCTAATATTCTTCGTTATGCCACTGGTCTTAACGTGGGCATTACTTCAATCAACAGCAACAGTACCTGGAACATTGGCACCGGATGATTGACCTCGTAAGTAAGTCACCCGGTTTGACGAATCCAGTTTTCTGGTCAATCACATGGCTGGGGGAACGCGAATTTCTTTTGAAAACAGAAACCCAGGGTACCAGGGTTTTTATTTCTAAAAGAAACACTGGCAACCTAGTGTACATTTGACATGATGCAAGGCTGTGACAGCAGAATTATGGTACGTATTATATTTTGGTGGGGCAGACCCATCATCCCTTTCGAGCAATTTCTGATGTCTATGTGCTTTTTGAACATCTTTGCAGACCAGGCATACCCCCTCCATGGTAACTGTGTTACCAGCATATAATGGCGTTTATCAGAAGAAGAATATTTATGTCATAAGGATTGAATCGTCTGAAATAGATTCCAGGAACATTCTGGTGTAATTCTAGTCATGTATTGTCATACAAGTTCTTTTAACATGAATTCAGTAATTGAATATTTGTTATTCCACGTGGAAAACCGAATTCGTGCTATAACGCTACCTCAGACAACCTATTAGCACCCTGTCGAGCCAATGACTCGTCAGTTGTTGATGGCTTTGATACAGGGAAGTTGGACCTACTTGATATGAACAATAGTCACAATGTAATGGCATTTCAGTTCACACAGTGAAGATTTTTCACCATAAAATGCTAATACTGAACCTTTAATACATATATATATATATATATATATATATATATATATATATATATATATATATATATATATATATATGTGTATGTATATATATATGCATATATATATGTATATATATATGTATATATATGTATATATACATATATGTATATGTGGGAGACAATAAGGGGTCTAAGACATTTGTCTTTCTTTACATTTATTTTAAACTTAAACAAAAATTAATTAAAAAGGTAGCTATTCTAACAGATAAGTTTCGATGATGTGTGGACGATAACGCCTGCTCGCGCACCTCTGTGTTCTGCGTTCTCCTCTCTTAAAAGTCCAAGAGTTTCAGTTTTGGTTTAGATTTGCTGCGCCTGCGCGCGAAGACTGCGTGGCTAGATGACCATTGGATTTACTGGATGCCACAACCGGCCAACCTGACTGTACGCTGTCCACAGCGGTACGTATTCCTTTTTTCCTTTTTCATCGAGACCAGAGGAGAATCTGAAACATACAAAAAAGACGGAACAGACAAGGACTATAAAACAAATACACAAAGATTTAACATATCATTCTGCTGAAATAGACAGTTTCTTCATCATGTGAAGGCACCTCTTCGACATCAGGAAGGTTCAACAGGAAAACGTGTTTCACAGGCATGGCATGATTCTGAGATGACGATAGTACGCTAGGATGAACGTAATCATTTATTTTGCTATCTTGGTCTTTATCAGTTCCATCAGGCATAAGAACGTCTTTTTTAACAAGCTCTTCTTTGCTTGAACGCATCGATATTTTCCTCGCTAGAGTTCTGGACGTCTGTTCAAAACGATCTCTCTTTTTCCTCCGTTTCCACTGCCAGGGCTGGAAGATTCGTCGGAGCATTGCAAACCGTCTTTGTTTAGTCTTCATAGGTGATCGCGAGTTGAAGTTCACTGAACTCGTTTTCATGGCACCATTGACTTTCTTACACAATACTATATCAGAACATTTTTCTCTTATAATACTCATTTTTAACTTAGTACTCTTAATTTTATTACTTTTATAATCCTTAATTAGAGAACTCAAATCATTTCTAATATTAAAGTTTTTAACATGTGGCAAATCATAACTAGAGTTTTTTATCACATTTGAAACATAAAAACAGTATTAGAATAAGCACCAGAATCAGCACCCAAAGAGGATCCACTTTCACTCAATAAAACATTGCTCTTTGCGTGGCCTAGTTTCTTTATTTCAGCATATACACTGGGATGTATAATAAATTCTTCGGTCAAGGTCGGTGATATTGCCGTTCGAACACTTAAGCTGGGAGAGTGTTGATTAAGAGAAAGATTTATCGGTTTAACTTCTACCATACGCTTTTCGCCAAAACACGAGCTTAATGTTATCCTCTCTTCGGAAGGTTTGTTCACTCTAATCAGTGAGGAATTTAGAACTGGGATCTGGCAACCTGAATCAATCAAGGCTGTTACGGGCTGATTTTCTACAAAAATGTTTACATATTGGAGTTGTGCGAACTCATCGCTATTTTGTTTTTCGCTCTCGACTTTCAAAGTATTCGCGTTTTTTCTATTATGGATCTGGCTGTTAGATTCTTTAGGCTTAAAACGCCTCTCACAATCTCTTGTGTAATGAGATGAATCACCGCATATGTAGCAATTTCTATTTTCTCTTTCAAGATTTTGGGGCTAGTTCTCTTTAATCTCTGGTTTAAAGGTTCGTGGTCTATTTTTAAAGGGGTCTTCGGTATATCCACAAGCAATAGGAATTTCCTTACGTAATCCGTTTTTAGATGAAATATAAATATCGCACTCTTTAGCTAAATCAATAGGCCTGAACCAATCTTCTGCTTCTCGAATGCCAATATGAGTTGCGGTTTCCTTATTTAAAGTTTCAAATAATTTATCAGAAATTATAAGATCACATAGAGATTCAAAGGAATTTTAACTTTTCTTAACGAACAATAATATTGGAAGTTTGCCGTCAATCTTGCAGCAAATTGGATGTATGTCTCGCCTTATGATTTTACAGCATTTTTAAATGAGTTTAAACACTCGCGAGGGATTAATTGGAATTCTCTGAGTACTATAGATTTTAGTTTTTCATAGTCATTTAATTCCTCTTCTTTAATATACAATAAGACGTTATGAGCTCTTTCGCCCAGAAGATTTATTAAAATTTCAGATTTATATTCGTCATTTATTTTCTTGGTTAAAAATGCGCGTTCTAATGATTGGAAGAACAGATTAAAATTTTCAGATCTGGTGGGAACAGGAAGAGATAAAGTTTTAATACTTTTTATCATATTTTCTATGTTTGTTTCGAACTGTTTCTCTTCAACTTTAGCAGCAGGATTTAAACTTAATGCTTTATTTTTAGCCGTTTGAAGTTCGACTTCTTTTTCTAACTTTGCTAACTGTAGTTTCGCGAGCTCAATTTTCTGTTTTTCTAAAGTTGCCTCTCTTTCGTTTCGCGGTACCCTCTCATCTATACAGTTTTTAATTAAAGTTTTAACGAAATCTGGATCACTTTCAAATGTACTACTCTTCTCAATTTTAGTCTTTAGTTTAGCTATGGTGTCCGTACTCTCTACAGTATCGTCTAGATCCTCAACAACTCTTATGAGATCCTCTTTAAGAGCGTTTTTATACATTTTAGAAAAAATATGGAAAGATCCTACCTTTTATTTTCTAGCTCCCTTGTTGCTCGCACGTACGATGTATCCAATAATTGAAGAAAAACGTTGATTTCACAGATCTCACCTCTTCGCAGGTAATATAGTTCTTGAAATTGTAGTTACGGCCTCTACACAGGCGGATTATTCACACTGAGTTAGTTCCAACCTCTACACAGGCGGAATATTAAGGGTTCGTTGAAAAATTCACCTCTACACAGGTTATTTTGTTAATAGTTCCGACCTCTACACAA
This sequence comes from Trichonephila clavipes, assembly GCA_019973935.1. Taxonomy (NCBI): domain Eukaryota; kingdom Metazoa; phylum Arthropoda; class Arachnida; order Araneae; family Nephilidae; genus Trichonephila; species Trichonephila clavipes. The sequence continues at coordinate 1,333,611 of BMAU01020788.1, forward strand.
GCGGAATGAAGTTTAAAAATTCAACCTCTACACATGTTGAACGTAGTTTAAAAATTCAACCTCTACACAGGTTGAACGAAGTTTCCAAAAAATGGCGGCGCGTCTCCTTCACAGACGCTGCTTTAGTTCATTGTCCAAACTTTGGTTCAAATCGAAATTTTATCGATCGCGGCTGAGCCCCCATAATTTGTGGGAGACAACAAGGGGTCCAAGACATTTGTCTTTCTTTACATTTATTTTAAACTTAAACAAAATTAATTAAAAAGGTAGCTATTCTAACAGATAAGTTTCGATGATGTGTGGACGGTAACGCCTGCTCGCGCACCTCTGTGTTCTGCGTTCTCCTCTCTTAAAAGTCCAAGAGTTTCAGTTTTGGTTTAGATTTGCTGCGCCTGCGCGCGAAGACTGCGTGGCTAGATGACCATTGAATTTACTGGATGCCACATATATATATACATATATACATATATATGTATATATACATATATATATACATACATATATATATATATATACATACATATATATATGTATATGTATGTATATATATAAATGTATATATATATATGCATATATGTATATATATGTATATATATGTATATATACATATATATGTATATATATATGTATATATATATATATATATATATATATATATATATATATATATATATATATATATATATATATATATATATATATATATATGGAAGAAATTTATATAACATATCTAAAACTAGAAATAGTAAATAAAGAACATAACAAGGAACAAGGAATAACGTAATAAAAATTTAAAAGAAAAACATGAAGATTAAATCTATAAGAAAATACAAAAATGAAATGCAAAATGAACCAGCTAGTCAAGAAGCAATTTCAGACTTAGGGCCAAATAAGTGGGGTTAAACTAGTTTGAAGGCGCCTACCTTCCCCCTTTGCAACTCGGTAGGAAAAACTAAATAAAATAAATAGAAATTCAAAGTATATAAAAACTCACAGAAAGTAATTATACAAAAATTCTACTCACATAGCTTTTTCCAAGAGAGCCAAGTGTCTTGAAATTAATGTGGAAAGCTACTAATCATTGAGTTAAAACACCAGATTACACATAAAAGCATCCCTTAAACCAGCATGCAAAGATAGAAGATAAGAGAGATGACAATCAAATTTGGTAGGCTATAATTTGGTTGGTTGTCAAAAATGTAGAAATTTTTAAATGTGTAAGATGTTCAAGATGTGTGTGGAAAAAACGTAAAATGTGAGAAGAGTGTCATAATATAATCTTCACTGAGCAAGGCTACTAATTTTCTAACTTTGAGGTCCTATTGTTGTGTGGTGGTTTTGGAATCAGAATTAGCAAGACAATTAATGTATTTGTGATGAATATAAGTTCTTAAAAAGTCAAAAGGATAGTCATGATCTAAACAACATTGAAATTTTTTGAATTATTGAATGTTTCTATTTTGTGGGTAGTTAAGTTATCATTTCTAAGTAAAAAATTCAAAATAATATATCTGTAAATTGATAAATATAAATTACTGTTCCATACAGGACTTCTGATTACATGGAATTTAAAAGAATCTCTTTTGTCAAAAATGTTATTGACTACATATATATATATATATATAAACTCTTTGTTTTTCTTTTCATTCATTTTATAGGCAAGTAGTCCATTTACAAAAGATGATGTCGCAATATCATACCTACCGCTCGCTCATATGCTCGAACAAGTTGTCCAGGTAAAAGAGAGCAATAATATAAAAACAATTCCTTCGCGATTGTTACGGTCTTCGTTAAGAATAATCTCGATAATCATTCATAATCTGGATTTCAGGCAAATGTACTTTTGCATGGAGGACGTGTTGGTTTCTTCGGTGGAGATGCTAACAAACTTGTAGAAGACATGAAAATTTTACAACCTACTTTCTTTCCCGCTGTTCCAAGAGTATTGAATAAAATATACGATAAAGTAATTATATCTAAATTTCATCCTTTTTTCAGCTAATCTAGAAATGATGGTAGATATAAATTTCTCTAAGTATTTATTGCAAATATAAAGATTCCTCACAATGGTTGTTGTATACAATTTTATTGCCAATTTAAGTAAAACTGATCTTCCAAACATTTCTCGGTGTTTTTACCTTAACTCTATTTTTTGTTTCATAACAATAAATTTTTAGGAATTTGAAAAATATATTGTACGTACGCGAACTTGACAACGTAATATTTGAAAATATATATTCTATGCATTTTTGTTTTATGTATGACGTATATAATCTGTTATTATTTCTTACATCTTTTTTGATTTATGGAGAAATATTAATTATTTGTCAAAATGAATAATTTTCCTGGATACCTTGGCACTCTTTTATATTATTTTATAGATGTTACATATATATATTTATCATTAAATTCAACAAGTGATATAAAAATTTTTTAACTCAATTCTTACTTATATATAAAGATATATATATATATATCAACAAAGAAAATTTTAATTTAGCTACTTTTTATTATATAATTACAATTAATATAAATATGTATATACATATGACAGAATCACAACTTTAAGTGGTAATTAATTCTTATTAATTATGATTCAAGTATCGTATTGCCGTCAAAAACAATCATGTACATAAAATCTCAGTTCAACTGAATACTTTAAAGCGTGAGAAAAAAAAATCTTATAAAGTTTTTACCGATGTCGCTAAAAATGAAACCAACGTGGCTGTATCTGTAATTCTAAAAATAATTAGTTTCCGTCAATTAATTTTAATTAATTATAATTAAATTATCGTATTTTTACCCCAAACAATAGTGTATAGAAAATTGCGGCTCAAACAAGTGCTTTAAAATGTGAGAAGAAAAAAACTTTTCATGTTTCGCCAAAAATGATGCCAACGTGGCTGTATTTGTAACTCTTTGAATAATTAGTTTTTATCAATTGATTTTTATTAATTATGATTAAATTACTGTATTGTCATCCAAAATAATCATGTACTTAAAATTTCAGCTCAATTGAGTGCTTTAAAATGTATTTTATTAACGATTGAAAATTCCAGCAAGATTAATAAATAAATATATAGAAAATGTGAGCTATATAATAGTAGGAATTGAAAAATAGAATATTTAGGATAAAAACAGAAATACTCTCCTTTCATGAAATATTTACTCAAAATAAAAATAAAAACCAAAACTGGTCAGTAAAAAAAATTGATTTTAAAAAATAACCCAAAAAGACTTTAACTTCTAGAACTATTTTTAAGGAACAGTACAGAATTACAAAATACACAGGGATATTCCACAGAGTAAGTTTCCCGTGGGTCGTAATCAGAAGCAAAGCACAATTTATTCGAAGCATTAATAGGAAAAATAATAGCAATATTTAAGTTACTTCTCAGTCTAGGAACCTCTGGAATTGTAACCCCTTTTCATATCTTCAGTTGAGTTATTACATTTTCGTGACATAGAAATCCACCACTTGGAATTGGTGTCAGAGTATGACAGCCGTTTGCATGTCTACGTCACAAGGAAATTGCAGATTGAAGTAAAATTTCTACGAGTAAATGGGATTTTTTTTGGAACTATATACGGTTCCAGACTGTAGGCTGGAAGGTCGAATACCTCTAAGAGGAATTCCTACAATGGATGTTTTGGGCTCCGCGTTGTATGTGGGCGACCTTACATGACACCGACATCCATACCTCTGATCCGAAATGACCCATCAAAATGCTTGTAGTGTTGTACAGTAAAAAGTTCAAAATTTTTTATCTCGAGCCATGCCTCGCAATCAGCGGGAGAAGGAATGAAAGCAGACATCTTCCGTCTCGACAGCAGCGTTAATGTAGGATCTCGGGAAGTGCAAACGACGCATACGATAGACATGCCAGAAATATACCCGGCATACACACTCGCAATTTGTCATGGATTAGAGATGTGGGAAACTTACTTTCTGGATGATCCTCATTCAATAAAGGAATAAAGAAAACATTCAAAATATAAGATTAATTGCAGAGGCTCACTTTTTAAAAATAACTTAAAAATGAATCAAAATAACTTCAAATATATATATGAGGTTCTTTTTATTAAAAAAAAGTTTTAATAAGATCTCCCAAAAAAAAAGTAAATAGGAAATCTTAAGATTACATTATAATTATATATATATACAGTGGCGCACACAAGGGGGGTCCTGGGGGTGCGGACCCCCCCAAAAGCCCTTGATTTTTTTCCCGATTGATTATAATTCTAAGTATATAGCACGTAAAATTTAATTAATTACTTGTTATTAATGATTAATTTTATTAATTAATTGTAATTATTTATTCAATAATTAGTTTTTTACTCTGTTTTGTTCCCGAAAATCGACAAAATCAAAAAGAGCTTGATACAAGAATGGTGAACTTTCGACCCCGGCCCCCCCTTGAAAAATTCCTGTGTGCGCTACTGTATATATATATATATATAATATAGTACATACTAATAATATTTATTGCCTTAAAAAATTGCGTACCTAGAAAGAGTTGTCAGAATAAAGCGAAATTTCACATACGTGATACACTTACCTGCAACGTTGATGAAAGTAAGTGATCACTATATGAAAGTAAAATGATTATTTGTTGTGGAAAAAAGCTACAAATGAATGAAGGTCATAGTATCCTGTGGGGGGCACCTTTAACCTAAATTCATGATGTGACACAGTCGGGCATTGAGGTCGGATATGATGTTCTTCAACATCACGTTTCACAATTACTGTAAACACTATTTAATTCGACTAAACTCGTAGGATGTCCAACTTACCGTCCTAAATAATCCTAAATATGCTAGATTGGTGACAAACTGGGGATCGAGCAAGCCAGGGAAGGGTAGAAATGGGCAAGAGGCACGTGTCTCTAGTCTGGCATGATGCCGTGGATCAATATTAGAGGTGTCCATGTGTTGCACACGATGGCACTTCATATCATCACACCAGTTGTAAATACGGTATCCCACTGCACACCATACCGAAACCTTCACCATGGGGCCTCCACACACGCACACGATTGTCATTACTGCTCAAATTGAATCTGGATTCGACGCTAAAGACGACTTGATTTCATTCAATTGCAGTGCAATCACTTTGAGAGTGACGCCACTCCAAACGAAGGCGACGATGAGTGACTGTCAAGGGCAGTACACGTAAGGGGTGTCGCCATAGCAACTACCCTTCAGTCAGGCGCCTTGCGATGGTATGGACTGACACAGAGACCCGTAGTGAAGGTGCTGCCTATGTATGGATAGCGGACAATGAGACAGTGGGTGCTATACGTGCATGTCATATAATGCGAAGGTATTCTCGACTGTTGGTGTGACGAGGGAGTCTTGATCCTGGTCGCCGTGTAACAGACTTCTCTCCTGAGCATTGGTCCCAACACCTCTACAAAATAAAGACAAAATGGCTTAGACGGTGAACTATTCGCCAATTTTTTAAAAAAAAAACTCAGAGAAATCCGTGTCATCTATACGAGACAGAATTTAGTAATTCCTTATTCTTAATAGAAATGGATACAGTGATTTCCTATATTTTATATTGTTTAAAATTGCTTGTCACCTTGTATTGAAGAACAAAGTGCAATAAAATTTAATGCAATATTTGATCTATCTTTCTTTTTTTATTTTAGGCACAGGCTTTTATTAACTTCCAACTAAGAAATAATCCTCAGATGTAAGTTATTTTGTTGATAATCTTAAAATATTTTATAAAAATATATTGAAACTATTTAAATGCTCTTCTATTAAACTGTTTATTTCTCTTTGTTAATTGAGGTGGAGAATTGTTCAGTTGACTGTTAGAATTTGAATTTAGTATGTGTTTTTGACATGTAATGGAAAAAACTTCTACTTTTACTATTTGATTTTAGTAGATTTTCGATTGCAGATTTTCTTAATGTCCTTCTTAGTGTAAATATGTGTTCTGGTTTGTTACGTTCTAGTTTTAAGTAATAAGTTTTGCTCATTCCGAAATGATTATTTACATCATATTTCGAACATTTAACTACCGTAAAAAATGACAAATCGCTCATCGTTACGTTATTTATTCTGGACTTAAAATAATTTTTATGCCCAGAATGATTAAAACATTTATAAATATCTGCCTACTTGTTTGAAAATATTCAAGTAAAGTATTTTTTCCTTTTTGTTTCAGAAAAGAAAAATCACTAATCGAAAGAAATATACGAAAACCGTTTATGGACAGTTTGGGAGGCAAAGTTCGTTGTATTTTATCAACTGCAGCACCCATACATAAAAGTGTTCTTCAATTTTTTACAGAGGTCTTAGGATGTGAGGTGAATTTTCTTATCATTTGTTAATTTGATTCATTTTCTGATATTTTTATGAAATACTACAAAACTGCTGGATAAAATGACCTGTACGTATAATTAGTTAATTGTCATAGTAAATTTTTGTAGATATAAAGTATTTGAAAATTGAAAAAAAATTTCGACTATGTTAATTTAGCATATGAGTGACGTAAGAGAAATTCAAAATTTATTTCCTGTGTGTGTGAACATCGTTCCTTTACCATTTCAATATAAAATAACAAAGAGAAAATGCAATTTTATGAATAATTTTATGTAATTCTAAATGATTTGTTTTTTGTGCTCCAAAATTTCTTTTCATACAATGCACAACTTGCGCAAGACAAGGAAATACACTGGCCTCCAAAAGTTAAGGAACAACCGGTTTTTTGCCCCTTATTTGCAAATTAATGAATGTAGAAACACCAAATTTGAATGAGATGTGCACAAAACAGTAATGTATTGACTGCAAGATAGAAGCTTACATAGCAAAATTTCAAAAATGATTTACAACAAAAAAAGGCTACATAGCTGGAAAAGTCCATTTTTGGAAAAATAATAATCACAGTTTTTTTTAGGTAAAATGTCATAAAAACATAACAAAAGTGGGTTTTAATAAGTGATATGCCCACCCCTAGCTTGAATGCATTGGCGGCATCGAATTTCCATGCTGTCAATGAAGTTGTCGGTTACCGGAATGGAAAGCGAAGACCAGACACGGAGCAAGCTTTTTTCCAACTCTCCTAAAGACCTTGGAGGAGACTTAAAGCAGCAATCTGTCTACCAAGATAATCACAAAGGTGCTTCATCGGGTTTAAGTCTGAAGATTGAGCTGGCCATTCCCTTCACTCGAAACCAAAACCCTCAAGATATTCCTCAACCATTACACCTCGGTGAGGTCGTGCATTATCATCCATCAGAATGAAGTCATTGCCAATTGCACCGGCATACGGGCGGACATATGGATCAAGGATCTCATCAGGACATTTCACACCAATTAGAGTTTCTCCCTGAAACACATGCAGGTCACTGTGACCACCGAGTGAGATCCCTACCCAAACCATTATTCCACCACCCCGGTAACTGTGTCCAACAGTGTTGGATTGATGATATCTGGTGCTTCGTTCCCTCCAGATGAGCGGCCGTCCTGAATCGTTCTCCAGTGTGAATGTGGACTCGTCTGTAAAGAGTACAGAATCTCATCACTGTCTGGTACAGGAAACGTGTTCTCTTGCCCAAGATAAGTGGGCCCTTCTCTGTCGTCTGTAGAGGGGTACACACCCAACTGGTCGCCTTGCATAGAGACAGGAATTGTGAAGACGTCTTCGCACCGTACTAGCGGATATTCTTCTCCCTGATGCTAGGAAGTGGTCTGCAACAAGTTGCCTCACAAAATTCCTTCTTCTCCTTCAGGCTGAAAGAGCGATAAAACCGTCTCCTGCAGGTCTTCTAGCTCGTGGTCGGCCTGGAACATGTCTTCTGGATGCAGATGCTTCGGTTTGATATTGATTCCAGAGATGGTGTGGACCACACTACGAGACACATTAAGACGCTTAGCAGCATCAACCTGTGACAACTCCATTTCCATCCATTCGACCACCCTCCACTTTAACGAATCGGGCAAACGGCTTCTCTCAGACATTGCGAGACCCCACTGCCTTTTGTTAACAAATCTGCGAACAAAAGTTGTAAATCAATAAAAGTTACACGTGTAATTACGAAAGCTTGATATGCGCATGTTTTTCTCACTCGCATATATTTGTTCCTTCCTATTAAAAAAAATGGTAGCTATTGTTTTGGCATAAATTTGTATAAAGTTCGTTTTTATCATTTATATAAACTATAAATTTTATTGTTACTGTCATTTTTTACAGTGAGCTTCGAAAAACACGTTGTTCCTTAACTTTTGGAGTCCAGTGTATAATAAATATACCTTGAAAAAATTTTGAAATGAAATTTGGAACTATATAAGGAATATATATTATGAAATCGAAAACGTTTTGTAAAATGCTTGAAAAGCTGAGTAAGTTGTGCTTTAGTCAACATAGAAGTAACGCTTGATAAAAAATCATACTTGCAGAAATATATTTAAAGAAGTAGAAGATTTGTATATATATATATATATATATATATATATATATATATATATATATATATATATATATATATAATATAATATAATATATATTATAAATGCGAAAGTTTATGAGTATCTTTGTGGGTCTTTCACGCAAAAACAACTGAATGGATTTTAATGAAACTTTACAGTAATATAGCTTATACATCAGAATAACGCATAGGCTAAAATTTATAAAGATATTGTGAGAAGTTTTCAAAATATAACGACAATTGTCAAGAAAGTAGGAAAAAATTCTGCCATTTGCAAAAAAGTCCGTGACAGCATTCATCTATTTTTTTATCCCTTCTGTTTTGTCTACGCCGTAACTCGGTGCGCTTTCGCTTTTCATTGATTCCCTTCATCAGTGTCATCACTGTTTTTATTTCATAATAAAACTAGATTTCGCAGGGAGAGGGGTGGCAAGATTTTAACATAAAATAAATACAACAGAAAGTAATATTAATGTATCACACTTTCTGATATAAATTATTTACACTATTTTAAGCGTTCATTACACAAAATTTGTAACTATGACAGTGGAAGGAAAACTATGAAATTAAAATAAAATATCAAAATGTTTTTATCATTTAGTTTTTTTCTTTTTGAATGTTTTTTTTTCAGTACATGTAAATATATATCTACGCTTCCCCCATACTATATTATATATATATATATATATATATATATATATATATATATATATATATATATATATATATGTTTTTAAAGGTATTTCTATTAATTCATTACTAAATTAATTATTTGTTAATTAAAAAAGTACATTGTCTATTATTTTGGATAATAATACATTTCAGAGACATTTTTAATCTAACTAAAGAATCGTTTTCTTTTTATTGCTTCACATTAATAATTTTTTAACTAATGCAATATTGTTTTTTAAAAGTCATATTTCGAAATTTGCAGCTATATTTTATCTGTGAGGGGGAGGGGAAGAGGAAACAGTAATTTTACACTAAAAAAACCGTGTTATGCTGGGCTAGAGGGAGGGGAAAAAACCTGTCTTAAATCGAAAACATGTGGAACAAATTTCAAATAAGGGAAATTTAATGAAATAATTTTAGAAATCACTCACATTGCGTGCGTACTAACACACACATAATTGCTGGCGTCATGAGGGAAAGAGAAAGCCCGTGCAAAGCCGGGCCATGCAGCTAGTACATAATATTTATTGAATAAGTAAGGAAAGCAATGAAAGAAGCTTTTCTTAAAAGAAAACTTTTAATGTACTCTTACGGGTTCTTGTTATGATATTTTAATAGCATACATTTCTTTTAAAAATATTTAAAACGTAATACATTTTTTAAATCTATTTACTCCTATAGGCAAAAAACTCACTTCTACGCGCATGCGCGTATATATATATATATATATATATATATATATATATATATATATATATATATATATATATATATTGTATTCTCTATCTCTTTCAGAAAATATTGCTAAGAATTTTCCACTATCTAATTTTTCTTCTTAATAAGATATAACTACAAAAAAAGAACCATTTTAGTTTATGATATATTCCTTTATGGGTGTGTAAATGTTACTACGATTTAACTTTTCTTACTACCTCTAATGAGACCAAGTAAGTCATATGAAAAAGATTTGAAGGAATTCCTTTAATTCCTTTTTATAAAATTTTTTATTACCTCATTCCTATAAGAGTTCGTTTTTCCTGTTATTACTTCTAACAACATACCTATATAAACTTTCTACCATCGGAACGTAAGGCTGACTTTTTTTCTTTGGTTGGTAAGTAATCTTGCCAATGTTTTGATGCATGAAGTTTCTTGCTATCTGCCTTGATTCTGCTAATGCTTCCCTCTTCAGATAAAAACCTCATATCTTGGCGGATATGCACATGAACAGCGTCCAGAAAAGTCGGTAATATTGTCTCGAGAAAGATTATATATTTTCGGATGGTGGTAACGAGTAACGTCTCAATAAACAATTACCAATTATTCCAACCTACACATTTACATCAAAACGATGCTGCGCAGCGAGACTTCTGGTATCATGAGGATTGTGGTACCACACATGTGAATTGTGTACATTGAACATTCAGTTGTGTACATCACGATTGAATGAAGTTTCAATTATAAAAAGGATAGTAGTTCGAAAACTAGGGTCCCCGACACCTTTCTGTGAAGAACATTGGGTAAATTCCACACCTTTCAGATAATCGTGCTCCCTTTACAGCTGGTAACAGTGCACTATACACATCTAAGCAATTGATGCTGTAGTATTCTTCTGCTGGGTTATCAGTATTCATTATTTTGCATAACTTGGGAGCGCTTTCACCTGCTTCCCCATATGCGAAATGCATATCCGCTAGCTCGTGATTCGTAAAACGATTAATCTCATCACTAGTAAGTCAATTCATACAGATGTTGACAATTTTATAGAGCACACGATCTCTGAAAGAGATCTTAACCTCATTTTTTGGAAATAGGTGGATGGATTTTGCTCGATGATTTGCCTTTTTTAAGTTATGAAAGTAATTTGCAAGTTAAAGAATTGCCAGTAGTAATAAATAATAAATCTGAATAAAAGGGGGTGCTGCAAGACGATGTTTTGTCTGCGTTATGGCTGTTGAGCGAATAGTGAGTAGAAATCTGCGCCTACCAGCTCGGTGCTCCACAAGCAAAGGCACGACGCCGGCGGCTTCATCATTTCGTCGGATCGGCAGAATGAGGAGCCGGCGAACCGGTCCTCATCTGCTTACTTTCCTAGTGGGAGGTGGCCACCAAAACGGCCGTATTTGAGCAGCTTTGAGAATGAATCTTCTTCATATCAGGAGGCAGCTTCTCGTGGGGTGGGGGGGGAGGATAAGGTTGAAATTTAGTTGGAAATACAGTTTTTTAAAAAGGAAGTCAGGAGGTGGGAGAGCTAGTCTCCCTATTGGCCGAGCCGCTCGCCTCCGATTAGAGGATCGAGTTTCTTGAAAAGAATTGGAGTTAGAGAAAATTTGGAAATGAGGAAATAAGACGAAATAAAGAATTTAAAGCAAGATATTTCTGGTCTATTAACCCTCTAAGCGGATACCTTCCTCCTGAAAAGTTATTCCGAAAGCGTTTTACTCTTATTTTGCTATTGCCTTCAAAAATGCAACAGACTTCAATTCTTTCCCCCTTTTAGAACTTGGGAGGTCGAAGGGACAATTTTATGACCTAGTTCGGTTCCTTTGTCAAGTAAGAACCAAGAGATCAATCGTTTACAGCTAACTGTTAAGTTGCCTTGGGCAATCTTGTATGAAAACCGTAGTTCTACTCTGTCGTTTCCCCATAGATTCAGTCACAGTAAAATTAAAACAAAATGCAGGGTAAAAAAACATGAAATAAATGGCGTGTTAAATGTTGAAAAATAGTTATATTTTCTTCAAACAAAATTTATTTTTCTGTCATTTTTAAAAATTAAAAAAAAATATTTTGGTATTGCGATTTGAACCAGAAAAAAGCATCCTGTATTCATTTTTGAATATGAGAGTAAGAAAACGCACTCACTTTCCTGTTTTTAAAAAGTTATGAGGTAAAAGAGTAAAGGCCTTATCTTTTTTAAAACATTAAGACAATAAATGGTGCATATATATATTTATGAAATAAAACAGATCTTTCTCTATTCAATTATATTTTTAATTTAGAATAACATAAAAAATGATTTCAATACTTTTAATTTATTTAAATTTAAATCATATAAATGATATTTTTATGTTAACTGAATATTTTTCGGAAAAAATCTAAATTTTCATTCCTAGTGTTCTCCTTTTCGAACTAGTTGTATTAAATAAAAATATCTTTTCTACATCGGCATTTGTGATGGACATAACACACATTCAGTCAATAATTTTTAATTTTAATGGGGGATATACTTCTTCAAATGTGCATGACAGTACTTCTAACCATTTTCTACTCAAGTTAAATTTCTTATCTTTCAGTTTCTTTTATTACAAGGAAAAATGTCACATATCGATAACTACATTTTCACACAATTCAGTCATTAAAAATTCTATTGTGAGAAAAATTCTCCCTAATTAATTTTGTCTTTCAAAACAGTACACTTAAAACAATTTTGTTCAGTGAAGTTAACCGACAGTTCCACAATGTATTCATACCAAACTTTAAAAACAAATTTAACACTTGGAAATGTATCCTGTATTAAATTTTTCAGTACACACAAATATTTCCTGCTGTAGGGAAGATATAGTATGAGATGTGGTGTGCGGTTGTGAAAGAATGTTTTCGTACGTTTAGACTATTTTTGAAAATTTAAATATCACTGAAGCTGATCATATAACTGCAAATGAGCCTTATTTTAATGTGTGCTGGTATCAAAGTAAGACACTTTACAATATTAAACAGCCTATGGTTTATACTCAATATCAAACTATTCGCAAAATGGCTTACAACTTCTATTCAAATTGTAAAGAAACTGAAATATAAATATATCTTACCTGCAGTCAAAAATATTCATAATATGTAAGTATCCTATTTCTCCACTTATTTCTGTCCATTTTAAAAACTGTAGCTGAGTGCAATTTTTTATATTTATAAACGAGGCATAACAGCTCACACAATCGTAAAAAATGTCTTTATCATTTTTAAATATACTACTATAAAACGTATATGAATTGTAAGATCAGTTGTAAAATCCTAAAAGCTTTTACACGTGACCATTGGACGCTGAGGTGCATGAACAGATGTCCCGATTTGGTGGTCTGTCTGAAGAGAGACCTTCAGTGTTTAAGACCCGAAGCAAGCTTGGTACTCATTTATCGACCCAATGTAGCGGGGATGAAAGGCAGAGTCGACCTTGCGCAGCCCGTTAATAGAACCCCAGACTTGTGGTGTGGAAGCACTATACACTACCACTCGATCCTATTCGGTGAAAAATAAAATTTAATGTTAGAATCTTATATAAATCCCTAATGAATGAGGGAGTCCAAACTTTTTTTTTTTTTCATGTAAATTGTTTAGACGGAAAGGGTTAATTATGAACATTTCACAAGTTGCATAAATTAAAATTAACCGTTATAGTTTACATAAATTTTTAAGGGTGCAAAAGGTGTATTTCGGCTGCACGAATTAATTTTAAAAGGAATACGGTTACGAAAAAGTAGTACAAATCTATCTAAAGTAGGGTTGGTTACCTTACATATTGTCAAAAACAACAATGTATTGGAAGCCAATTCCACAATTCGTTGTTATAAAAATGTACGGAAAATTACAAGATTTATTTTTGCATTTGTAATTTATATATTTATAATTTTTCCTGGGAACTTTAAAAGCTAGAGTGGCATCCATCAAAACCGCGGTTCTCTCTCTGTTTTTCCAGATCGCCCCTGACTAAGCCGGCTCTGTCATAGTAAGTGAAAATGCCGGATTTTGTTTGTCAAGATCATTTTATAGCAGACTGCATTTTTCATGTATTTTAGATGGTCGTTTTATATTTTCTACATCAATACCTTAATGTTTGAATTTAAAATTACATAAAATTCTTGACATTCGCATCAATGACCATGATAATTTTTATTAGTATATGAATGTGTCATCAAACGATTACATGACTAATATTAACATATTATTTTAACCATTTAATTAATATTAAGTATTACATAACGCACACAAATTTTCTGAACTTGAAAATAAATATTTCGAAAACTACTTCAGATATACCAAAAATTTTTCATTCCTACGCTTTAGCTTCTCAGTTTTGCTTCTATGTAAGAATTTATTGTAATTGTATATTCATCAATAGTATATTTTTTGCTCTTAGCATGCAGTTTTCAACTGAATTGTATGAAATCTTCGAAATATATTAAAAAATACCAAAGAAGCTATATAATAAAATTTGAAATTTATATTATACTCAAACAAATGCTAAAACTTATGGTAAATAGTTTTTAACTGCGCGATGCATTTTTTTTTCGAAATTTCAAATGGAATTTCTAACATAAAATTTCTAGCTTTATAAGGTCGAGATTTCAAAAAATATCCAGATTTTAATTACTTATTCAGTTAGCCTTTAAAAAAGATAAATGTTGAGGTATTTTGTATAAATAGATATTTTTGAACAATATATAATTCGAATGTTTTTCAATAGCTCGAATTTAAAATTGATTTTTATGTTTATTTATATGCATAAATGTCTACTGTAAATGTTTCCGTATATTTTTGATTACCATTTATGCAAACATTCAAGTTATAAAAAAATGTGTAAAAATCTTCATTCATGTTGTCTTTGATGTAAACTGAAGTTCAAGCACTTAAAATTCAAATATAATTCGGTGTATTTTAACAATATATAACTAGGCACTGTACTTAAACTTCCCTGAACACTTAGGCTTTGAAATCTAAAAAAAAACTAATAAATCTTAATTAGTTTTTTTTTCGTTATTATTTTTATCAAAGTGTAAGAAAATGTTTCAAATGATTTGATGAAGTTTAAATTTATTCATTTTTAGTGGTTGGAAAATTGAAAAGGTTCCAAATTTTAAAGAGTTTGGTGTTTTATTAATTTTTTCGGTATCTTATAATAAAATAATCATGTTTCAAAAACTGAAAGCTTTGATTAAAATAAGAAAAATGAAACGAAAGAATATACTTAAAAAAAGATAATTTGTCTAACTATATAAAATAGCAGATTGCACTGACACGTCCCAACTTGTTACAGTTTCAAATTAATATGAAACCAAAAGGGAATTGTAACATATTTTACTTATGCGTTGGGACTTTACAAAACTTTAAAAAAACGAGGTAACAAATTAACACTTCCTGGGGTCTAAAGAAATTTCCCCTCGATTTTTTACGATTGCCCCAGGGTCAAAACACGGGGTTTCCTGCGAGCCATAAAACTTCCTATTAGTGTCCTGCTGTGTTGCTTCCACCGTCCCCAATTATCTTTGAAGATGTTAAACCTTTAAAAGGGGGAAAGGATTTCAGAAAAGTGCGGCTAATCCGCTTTTGAAAACGTTACTTGAAAGCAGAAAAATCCATGCAGTCCATTTTCGAAGCATCTTTACACTGACGGAATTTTCCGTGCTATCCGATTAGAGGGTTAAAGTTAGGATCTGGGGAGTAGATTTCAATTTTTCTAAGGACTCTGTTTATATTTTCTAGGTTAGTAAAGAATTTAGTGGCTATTTTCTTGAAAGTTTCCCGGATGGTTTTGAGTTTTAATGCGATTCTAAGATCCTTATACCTCTCAAACTACCGGGTGTAGTCAATTCGTATACTGATGCCAGCAACTACTAAGTAAAATTAATCACGAGAGACATCGCCACAGGCGCTTTTACCCAGTATGTTGGGGGGAAAAGAAATACCATGTGAGAGACAAATAAACAAATCAGAATGCTCCCATACAAGTGGGGAGGGATGGCTTAACCCCAAGCCAGGTGGTCCAAAAAAAGCAGACGTACAGGTAGGTTCGAATAGAGGAAGCGGCAGAAAGGTGGAACGGGATTACCGAGACAATCAATTAGTATGGGGAATGTTCGGTGGCAGTTCACCCCTTCTGACCCAGTCTAAGATACGACACAGAAGCTGAATGTGTTGTTTGCTTGGATGAAAGAGAGTTTTTGTTGAAATATGGGGGGTAGGGTGGAGGAGAGTTCTCCACTTCGTCGATGAGTACGCATAGTTAATTTTAGGGTGTGAATAAGTAAACAGTGTTTTTCTCTAATAATTAGATTGTCATGAGTTTCAATAGATTTAAAGACATTTCTAGATAGCTTAGTGATGTAATTAGAAATCGACTTCATGTGTAGGTCGTTATGTATCACATTATTCCTAACGTAACAAGGAGCGTTTGTTATGATGCGAAGTTTATTATGAACAATTCTCCAATTTTTTTCATATGGATGGTGGCTGCAGCTCCCAGAAGGGAGAAGCATAGGTTATTACTTGGTGCAAAATTTCTTGTAAAGAATAGCTTTATTTTCCAGAGATAGAGGTAACCTTCTCCCAATAAGGGAGATGGCTAAATGAATTTTACCGCAGAATTTGTCTGCCAGATATTTGATGTGCTTCTTGTAGGTTAATCGGCTATCTATGTGTAGACCCAGGTAGCACACCACCGAGGCCCACTGAATGTTGTCATCAAAGACCGTGAGTTGGAATGGAGGGTCGATGACAACCCATTTCCTAAATAGTATTGCTTGAGATTTATCAACATTAATCACAATTCTCCAATCTGAAAGCCAAATTACTTACATATCTAGGAATTTTTGTACTGTTTTAATAGTATATTTGAGTTGGACACCCTGCAATAACACGGCGGAGACACCCGCGAACAGGCAAGTACTGACGGTGGAGTGTTGTGGGAAGTCGGGTGTGTAAATGTAGTACAAGTAAGGACTGAGGATAGAACCCTGCGGGACGCCCTGATGACAACAAATTGAACGGTTAATTGAACGGTTGATTTTAACAATAGGTATCTAGGCTGCGCCAGCAGCCTTCAAACCTCTATCTGGGACTCTGATTTTCTTGATTTTGGAAACTTGGGCTTGAAGAGTGGGGCGTGACTTCAGGAAAGGAGGTCCAATGGTAGTGCAGGAGGCGTTGTCTATGGAAACGATCGTTGATTGGAAGATGGCAGTAAGCTTTTAAGAGTGAAATCATGTACTTTGTGATAGTAAGTGACTTTAAAAAATTTTGAAAAAGAGAAATTCGAATAATATTTGAGAGAATTTTAAAATGCTAAGGGGAGAAAATTAAGTATTACAATTAAGAATAATAGGGAAATTTAAATTTTGTTCGTAATAGCTTCTGCCAGAAGGCAGGTTTTTTCTTCATCGGAGTTTGCTGTTTTAAATTTTGAGAGAAGGTCGAGAATTTTGGGGGTTTTCTTTACGAGGTTTGAGATTGTATTAAAAAGTTCCAAAACAAGGGAAAAATCTGAACTGTTATTATCTTGGGTAAGGAATCCACTGGGAGAGTCTTCCTTTTTATTTACAGTTAAATTTTCAGTTTCGGGAGGGGTCTGACTGGGGATTTCTCCACTAACTACGTTAGCGAAGGAAATTCCCTCTTTTGTCCATTAGCTAGAAAAAATTTTCCTTTTAATCGGGTCGGAAAAGGCTGTACCTTTTTTAGGTTGGGGGAATTTGGGACATTTTGTATAACATGCCGAGTGACCGAAGTCCTGGCAGTTGATACAAAATGGGTTTTCTTGTCGCTCTTTGATGTGACAATTCTTAGTGGCGTGATCTTTTCCGCATTTAAGGCATCTTGGTCTCATATAACAATTCGCGGCAGTGTGGTAAAAGTTATTGCAGTTGAAGCATTGGGTTATTCCTCTAACGAGGTAACCATCAACTTTCACCTGCAAATAACCCAACTTTACAATGTCAAAAATCTTACTATTGAAATGGTTTCTTGGGAGAATTATTAGAAAATATGGGAGGGATTTTTTGGTTCGTTTAGAAATTAGTTGCGTACAGCTATCAATTTTGAATCCTATTTCTTTTAAGTAGTTTGTGATATCATTAATTTTAGAAGAATTAGGGAGGCCTTTAATAACGGCTTTAATAGGTTTATCTTTTTGGCGTTTAAGAACGTAGAATTCGAATTCTTTATCCGACTCTAAAAAGTGGATAAGGGTTCTATATTCCTCGTGGTCAGTGGAGAACATTTTTACGACATCATTAACTATTCTGTTACGTAAATTAGGGAATTTTTCAGAGATGCATTTAATTTGCTCTCTGAAATTATCTTTAATTTTAAGCATTATAGGGTGGGGGGAGTTTTCTTAGGTGTAACTACCTCAGTAGTTACTTTTTCAATCGAAGGAGGATGCTCAACATCCTGTTCTAAATCTGAGAAACTGTTGTTAGTTTCTATGGGGTCCTGGGTCGAGGTCGGGGAAATTGGTCTGGCGGTCTTTTTGGGAAAGATAAACTCTTCCGTAGATTCCTTACTTTTCTGCTTACGTTTTTTGCATAATTTTTTCTTATTAGGCTTGCTAACAGTTTTAATTTTATGTTCAGGAGGGGAGGGTTCAAAATTAATTTCCTCTTCTACCGAGGTAGAGGGAATCTTATGATCCTGGCAGTCTGATCTAGTACATGGTGGGAGGGTTTTAAGCTCACTTACCATTTCCTCCTTTCTCCTGATCATGGCCTGTGTGCTCGATAAGTACAAGTCTTTGAAAGAATTCCTGGGGTTGGGTGAACGTCCGTCCATCCCGTGAATCGACTTGTGAAGGGCTAAGATACCTGTAACGGTATCTCCGAGTTTCTCGCAGGCGGAAACTTGTTCGAATTTTGTCGGCGAAAATTCCATATGATCGCTAGAATCGCTCATGATGATTCGAAGGGTCGTGGAGCTCGCTAGTGCGTGGTCTCCTTCTCTCTCCTGATGACAACAAGAGTGGTCGACTGAGCTTTATACTAGGGTTTCTGATTTCCCGGGTTTTTCCATTCCCGGGAATGTCCGGGAAATCCCTGGAATGCAATTGTCGTTCCTGGGATTCCCGGGAATACATAAAAATTTCAAAAAAATTTCAAAACAAGTTATTTTTAAATAAAATCAATAATAATTATATAAAATAAGGTTACATATAAACTCCAAAAGTAATACTTATTTATATAATGACTAAAAAATACAAGAAATATACAATAAATTGATTATTCATTTTTAAAAAATAAGATTTCAAAAAGCATAAGCAATTAATACTTTTATCACTCAACCTAGTTCTAAGCTTTGTAACGAACAGTCCAGCAGCAGAAAATGCTCTCTCGCCTTCAACTGACGTTGGAAGAATTGTTTTTAAAGCATCACAAAGTTTTATAATGTTTGGTGATGTATTTTCAGTCGAGTCGAACAACTGCATCTCTTGTTTCATGATTTTATTGAAACTGGTACTTTTTTTGGTTGAACAATATAAAACTTTTGTTTTAGAGTAAATTGCTTTCTCTAATTTTTCGTCTAATGCCAGAGGTTTTTCTTTCAAAATCTCTATGCTCTCTTCTTCTGAGTGTGAAAAGTTAGATATTGATTCCTCTTCTTCGCAGAAAAGCCTTGTCCCTATCATTTGGGCTTGTCTAACCAAACAATTTTTACCAGGCAATCGCGAAATATCGCCAGTAACTGCAGTTGCTTCGTATTTTCTCCCAAAATTCAGGTATTGCAATAATCCTATTAAATTAACGTTGCGTCTCTCATTAATTCTTTGGATTAGAGAATATTTCATATTTTTTGTAAATTCTGAATTTTGTTTCTTTCAATTCTCCAATGACGAAAGAAAATACACCTTCTGCAGTTAGCAAAATTGCATTTCGACTGCATAATTTTTCTAAGCCAATTTTTACTGGCTTTAAGCCTTTTACTATTGTAGTCACAGTTTCAAACTCTACATTGACCCTCATTTGTTCTTCTTTAATGTCAATTAATGCTTTTGAAATTGCTGACTTTATTTCTAAAAATATTTCAAGCATTGCCAACAAACTATTCCAGCGTGTTTTGGTATCCAAACAAACCATCTTTTCACAGCCAAACTCTTCTTTAACATATTTTTGTAAAATATTCTTTATATGGGACTTTCTGAATAATTTTACTACATTTCTAATCTTTTTTATAGTTTCATTTATGTTAGTTATGGAATTTTTTTCTGCATAAGTGACATGAAACAAAGCATCTATTCCTACACCGCTTTCAAATTCTAAATCTTCTGCAAGCTCTTCACTTTCACCATTGTCTTCTTCTTCATGAGATTTATCTTCTACTTCAACAGTGTTATCTACCAAATCTATTTGTTTATTATAAAGCACATCGCCCACGGCTAGATGTATGACGTGTGCATAGCACAGGTGATACTCACAACTCATTATTTTTCCGAACTTAACCATCATACTAGCACCATCAGTAACACACGCAACTATGTGCTTTTCTGTTGTGATTCCGAATTTCTGTCTCAGCCACTTTAACACAATTTTCTGCTGAAAAGGATCCACTAATTCTTAGCATTCCTAAATTAAAGATTTCACCCTCATTGAAGTGAACGTTTATGTTCAAATATCGTCTATTTTTAAGCGATGTAAACTCATCGAGCGTAAAACTACAACGAAGTCCTGCGTTTAACTTTGATGAAATTTCATTAGTAACCCGAGCTTTAATCACATTATATTGTTTATATACAAGCTTCATAACATCACTAGGGTTTGGAGGAAAGGAATAACCTTTATCATGTAAGGACTTCCTAATAAAGTTACTTTTTGTTATTGCATTTACCGTGAATCCATCTACACAAACAAGAAAATATGATAATAAGGGTTTCTTTTGTTCAGAAGTAATTCTGATATCATTATCACTATCAATTTTTCTCTTAGTAATTTCAGTATTTTGTGATCCTGACGAAACGGATTGAGTTCCTTTCGATATATTATGCTGAATTTGTAAATGCCGAAGCAAGCCACTTGTAGACCACAACCTCTACACTTCAAAATATTGCTACATTTCATGCATTTTGCACTTTCTTCATTTTTATTTTTTATGAAATACTGCCAAACAAAGGAGTAATTGAGACAGACATATTTCAAATGGTTATGTTTAGTTTTTATATCTGAAAGAAATATATAAATTGTAAGAAAAATAAGTAGATCTCAAATATTTGGATGTGTTACATCAACAGAACAATTAATTAATACAATATAATTTTTATGTTCAGAACAAAACTTGAAACAATATTTTTCGTTTCGGTTCTATTATATATATATATATATATGCAGTCAGACCATCATTTTACAAATCTTTCTATATTGCAAATTTTTTCCTGGAACCTAGAACAGAAAAATATTGAAAGAGGAATCGCTATTTAACAAATTTTCCACATAATGAACTTTTCTTCTGGTTTTAGCGACTTCGTTAAATAGAGGTCTGACTGTATGTATGTGTATATATATACTAAAATACTATAAATCTAAAGAAGCAAATCAAATATAGGAGTATAAATATATGCCAAAAATTAAGTATATATATATCATCAGTTCCAGTTTTTGTTCTGGAAAAACTGTTTCTTTCCCTCAGTTTTCAATTCAGCCTCGACTGATTAATTTTCATATTTTTAAACGTTTGAATTTGTATTAAAATGTGTATGTAATATAACTATCAATAAACCTGATAAAGGTTTAGAAAGTAAATAGTGTATCAAATATATTTTCATCCATGCTCCCCGCAAAATTAGTATCATTTTGTGAGGCAAACAGAAATTTTAAAATCTGCCTTTTTACTCAATGAAATTCCCTAGATGTTTTGATAAATAATTTAAAAAGGTAGTTTGTAACGAAATCTACAGAAAAAAGTACTTCGAAGGAGTAAATAATTATTCTGAAGAAAGAAATTATTAAAAATTTGAATACAAAAGAATTTGCTTAGTTTATAATAAATAAATGTCACACTATCTTTATTTTGCAGATGCTGTTACTGTCTACATTTTTCATTTTCAACTTTATCATATACACAGAGGAAAAAAATCTTTCCCCAAATTAAAAGTTTTTTTTAAAATTTTTTTAATTTATTTATTTGCACTAAAGAAAAAAAATTGTGTTGGCATGGAATCAATATTAGAATTCAAGATTTTATAAATTAAAAATCTCGGGGAAAAAATTCACATTTGAAAAATAATTACTAAAATTAACCTTCCTTTACTGACTCATAGGCGTTTGAAAATTAACCAGTCTGAGGTGAATCAATTATTAATTATTAAGGTTGCTACTAAGAGATAAATATTAATAAATACGTGAAAACTCATTTGCTGCTGAAGTGCCGATTATGTGCGTTAAAAATTTTAATTATTGTATTTAAGGTATTTTATTTGTACAACCGATTTCTTGTTTATGGAATTGTTATATTGTAGTTACATAAAGATAAACAAATATTAAGAATCTCACTCGAAATTTAGGTTTAGAAAAATAAGAAATATCGCGAGATTGTTTATAAAAATATTCTCCCCCCAACAGTTTGTGGGCTCATTCCCTTCTTCAAATTGCCCATTCAATTAAATAGCTCATAATAAAGATAAGTATCCGAAAAAAATTTTTTGAAAAAAGATTAAACAAATAATAGTTTTAAGTATTAGTACTTACGTTATCCACATAAATCAAGATCTTGAAACTTCGATCAGACAGTGCTAATTTTCTACGAAATGTGATTACTTTAAAAAACCAAATATTTCTTGTTAACGAAGCTTGATACAGAGATAGAAATTGATTTGGACAGATACTCCTACCCACAGCTAGCTGGAAAAATTCTCACCAATCCAACGAAAGCTTTAATCTTTCTTTCTCATATTACACTCTTACCCCACGAACATTCCTTCGTTCAGGAAGTTCGGGGTGAATGATCGAAAATTGTCACAGTAGGGTCAGCTAACGATGTCCGAGGTTGAAATCTACAGTCAAGTAAAAAATAACTACCTCATAGATAATTGAAGCCCCGTGCGATTCCCGGGAACGAAGTATAATTCCCGGGAATAGAAAAAGTACAGAAATCTTATGATTTCCCGGGTTCCCGGGAAAGAAACCCTACTTTATACTCGCTGGACACACACAGCGCCCTCTACAGGCGCATGCGTACATTGGGGGACATATTCTCATACGTAAGATCGATTTCCTGACGCATACCCTACCTTCCCGCGAAATTAGAGCTAAAAGCTTTGAATCCCCCTGCATATTTTTTTCACTGCTTATATTTGAATTATTTGACCCAAAATATAAACATGTTTACTTTTAATTCTTTTTTCTGGGGCTTCTACAGACAATAATTAATAAAATTTTCCAATAAAAAACCACAAAAATATTTTTTTAAAGAATCTGAAAATTTCATTCTTGGTTGATTTAAATAAACAGGTTATAAAAGAAAAAAAATATTTCAAGCATTTTAGTCATCTTTAAGCTTAAAAAACTGCTTCTATGCTGGTCTTCATGCAATAAACTGAGATTCAGCAATTTCTAGGGAAAGACAAGATATTTAGAATCACATTCGATTACAAGCAAATTATGTATTATCACTAAGATACTCTGCAATAATATCGCATTTTTTGTTTGTACTGTTATGGAACGAGCAGGCCATAATTATACTCGATTGATTGATTGATTTAATATTAACGTCGCACTGTTCAGCTACACGAGGGCTTTTGGCGACGGACCACGTAATTTTGAACCATGGTCAAGTGACGTGGACGACACCTGAGCTGGCACCCCCCTCTCCTAACTACCACACCACACCAACGGGAGGACGTTTCAGCTCTCGACAGATTTAACGTGCATCGCTGCCCTACACGGCGGGTCTTTAGTGGTACTGGGATCGAACTCGTGACCAGGCAAGCCACGATCCGATACCTATACCACTCGGCTACCGCGGCCGACCATAATTATACTCAACAATTCAGATAGGTTTCGGTAGAAGGCATGTGTGTTTGTTAAAATGATGAAAGCATCAATAAAGAGTGAAATGTTTGATTTTAGAGTTCATTGATGGAGAGAAGAGTGAAAGATATTAGGGGATGTAAATTATTTAAATATATTTCACTATATAAAATGAGGATTCATTGTAAAAAAATACTGGTTCAACAGCATTCCATCTGCCAATTTTAAAGGGACACGGTGCAATTTACTCAAAAATTTTTAATTAAAGGACTTTTAAAACTTTTTTGGTTGCTTCTTGTGTTTGTATACTATGTAAAACAGATTTTGTGCTCAAAATTTCATAAAATGCTAACCATTGCAATTTTTTAAGGAAAAAACTTAAAATTTGTGAAGTGATTTTAAAATGCTATTCTCCTACAAAAATTTACGTACATGCCTGTAATTTTATTTACAAGTACGTCAAACTATGTATAACAAAAGTTGGTATGGGTTTTGTGATAACATGATTGTGGTATTTGTACAATTCCTCTTTTTATGAATGCTTATTGAAAATTCCTTATATATATATATATATATATATATATATATATATATATATATATATATATATATATAAATTCCTTCAATTATTTTTAAAACAGTAAGTATTGCTTTCATTCAAAAATTCATAACAGCTTTTGTTACATGTACTATTAGAAATAGTTACAAAAATTCAAAGCATTAGGCACAATAGAAAAAAAGCCTTAGCATTTTAAATGAAGACAAACTAGTTATTTTATAATTCTGAGATAAATAAGCTTAAAATTTTGAATTGCCATAGAGAAGTGAATAAAAACGAACGCGCGCGCGCGTAAAAGGTATCATAATTCTGCGTTGTTTAAGTTTAGAGCTTTCAAATTTTGTGAGGTCATAGAAGAGCATATAAAGAGTAATTTAGGCTAAAAAAATTAGACTTGATTTTTTGACCGATATTTGTCAATTAAATTGTACTGTGTTTTCTAAGTAATAATAGTGTGCTTTCGAAAAACTATTTAATAAGATGAACTGTATGTAAATGGAATGGAATGAAAAATCGGTGTTTTTTGTTTCTTTCTTGTCGATTTGGCTCACAAAATAAAGAACATATGTCGGTGTTTCTCAAACTGTGGGGCACCCCCCTTGGGGGCATGATAACCATACAAGGGGGGCGCGAGCATATTGAAAAGTCGAAAACAAAAGATTATTTTTTAAAAAATTAATAATTTTCTGAAGGGAAGCAAAACAAATTACATTCTGACATAATAATGAAAAAATACACATTTGCATTAATCAGTACTGCACAATATGTTTCTTAATTAATTTAACAGGGCTAAATTAAGAATAAGTTTAATAATTATCTTATGCGCATGTCATAAAATTATATTCAAAATTTAATACTTATCTTTATAACTTGTACGGTTTAACATTAAAGTCGCATTGTAGCTTTACGTCAAGGTGTAGTATTATTGAATTCAATAAATTATTATTGTATAGAAGGGGGCTCGATGAAAATTAGGATTGAAAATTGGGTCGCAAGTCTAGAAAGTTTGAGAAGCATTGACATGTGTTTTTATTCCTAACCGAAAACATTTTCAAAGATACTGACATCTGCTGTCATGTGTTATATTCGGTAAAATTTCCCACATAAATACTGAAGAATCTTTTAAAAATTATTTTTTTAAGAAAATATCAATATTCAGCTGGTGTACATTTTTGTGCGTGTTTATTTCTAATTTTTATATATGCGAGAAAAAATTTCTTCTTGTCTTAATTATGAAATATGTGAAAAAAGATAGTATAAATCTTTAACCATTTGTTTTGTATAACAACTTTTCTCTTATTTAACACAGTATTCAAAAGAATTTATTATTAATGTAAGATGTGTTTATAAATTAGTTGCACAGAGATGTATAAATTTTAATGTTACCTTAAATACATATCAACATGATATTTATATTTTAGGTTATGGAAGCATATGGGCAGACTGAGACATGTGGTCCAAGTACCATGAGTAAATCAAATTCAACTCATGATGCTAGTGGTAAGGGAAAATCATTTTTATAATGAAAAATAGTTATGTTCTATGTTTTAAATACAAAGGAAAATAAGACTTTGTTGAAAAATGTTTTGTGATTTGGAGTAAAACTAAATTTACTTTCATTCTGATGAGATAAAAAGTAATTTTTTCAATTCCTACTATTAGCTCACAATCTCTATTTATTTATTCATTTATTTATCTTGGTGGAATTTTCAATCGCTAATAAAATACATTTTAAAGCACTTAAATGAGCTGAAATTTTATATACATAATTATTTTTTATAACAATATAATAATTTAAATATAATTAATAAAAATTAATTGTTTAAAACTAATTATTTAAAGAATTACAAATACAGCCACGTTGGCATCATTTTTGGCGACTTAGTGACTCTCTTGGTGACGTGTCAAAACTTGAAAAGGTTTCTTTTCTCACGTTTTAAAGCATTCAGTTGAACTGAAATTTTATGTACACGATTGTTTTGGATGACAATACGATACTTTAATGATAATTAATAGAAATTAATTACCACTTAATGTTGTGATCCTGTCATATGTATATACATATCTATATTAACTGTAACTATTTAATAAAAAGTAGACAAAATAAAATTTTTCTTTGTTGATCTAAGTAGGAATTGACTTAAATTTTTTTTATATTACTTGTGTTTTAAATGCATATTAATATAATCTTTACTGTTTCATTTACCCAAAATAATATCAGTATACAACAAGGATATCGCGAAATAGCATTTGCCGTAACTATTCTTGTATTAAAAAAATTGATATAAAATGCGAGCAAAGCTATAGTATAAAAATGTGAATGTGTTATGCCCTTAAACTTGCGATTGATTTCCGGTACAATTTTTCTATTCTGCGCATGTTCTCCTTTCTCCCCACCCCAAATAAAATTTAATTATGTCTCGATATGAAAAGTTTTAAAAAGCATTTTTTTACTATTAATAAATTAAATTATCATTCTCATGAGAAAGAAAAATACTAAAATCCACTGAATATTTATGTCGTGTCTGTTTGTTGTATAAGTATAGAAAAAAAACTATTCCACTATATATATAAATTAATCTGTAGCGTCTGCCTGTTGAACAGATTTATGTTATAAGATTTCTTTTAATGCGCCTCATATGTTCTTCACAAAATCGCATGTAAAAATCGCGTAAAAAATTTACTTACCTATAAAATTAAGGATACATACGAGAAGTTTATAAAATCCCTTAGAACGAACCCAAAACCACTCAAAAATCTGTAGAAATCTACAAAAATTGATTGCTTGATAAATTTCTTCGGAAGTCTGAGCTCTGTGTAGAAGAATAGATCAACAATATAAATGCATAGGCTCAAACTTCTTCTATTGATGAGGTTTGGAAGATTTAAGAGCGGAATGTTAATTCGATTGTCATTCACATCCTTTAACCATGTCTCAGAATTGCGAGGTCCTTCACCAATCGCCCTTGCGTTTCTTCGAGTGAGTGAATGAGTGAATATTAACTTCGCATGTCGCGCTATTCATCTACTCGGGGGCTTTTGGCGACGGACGTCGTAATTGTGAACCATGGTCAAGTGACGAAGACGACACCTGAGATGGTAACTACCTCTCCTAACCTCCACACCACACCAAAGGGAGAACGTTTGAACTCTCGACAGATTTAAAGTGTTTCGCTCCAATACATGGCGGACCTTCAGCAGTACTGGGCTTGAACTCATGACACACCGGATCCTCTTCCTGAAACTCTGAGGATTTCGATTCTTGATTCTAGCAATCTAAATTCTGTAGCAGCATAATAACCAACCACGATACTCACACTTCTCTTGACTTTAAATAGAGACTCACATTTGCATAATCATGCTTCTTCTACGGGAAGCGATTTTATAAACATGCAACAGTTAAGATATATTTTCCCCAGCGGATTGTTTAAAGACGCGGATAGAACCCGTCGCAATTTTTTTTAAAATTTACTGTAAATTTGAAGACCTTTTCAAATTAATTCTACAGTGAGAGAGTGCTGGTTTTTCTTTCTTCCTTACAATTATTGATTTCGGGACCTGGATGACATTTAAGTTGGATTTATAATATCATTACATCGCTTAATAATAATCAAAAAAATTAATCATTTCCATCATAGCTAAAAAAATTCAAACTATCTTCACCCATTTCTTGTGCCAAAATAATGATTCCATTGGGTGGTGTTGTTTGAATGGCTGTGTTTTACATACAATATATACCTGCCGAATCATCTTGAAACAGACATTTACAGTGATTGTTTCTATCTTAGTGGAAGTAGCTGCAACAAACACACACACACACACATAATTTAACAATTAAAGATTTCATAAAATGAAAGAATATCTCTAGAATTTAAAACATGGGCTGCTTGAAACATTCTTTACTAAATTCTGTAGAAAAAATATTTTCAGTATAAGAAAATTTATTTAAAAAGGAAACAGCCATCACACACACATACACACACTCATTATTGCCATTATGATCATCTAAAATAAACCTGTATTATCATTCAACAACTGCATATTTTAGGGTTTTTTTAGCTATTAACATTTATGCCAATCTTGTCTCTTAGACTGAAGATTGCAAATGTTATTTAGTATATTTTTTTCGGCACTTATATCAATTTAGATTTCACATTCCTCATTTCACAGTAATCCTAAACGACAAAAACTCCATGTTGCGATAGAGTGATGCTATTGAAAAAACAATTCGAATGTAAATTAAAATGTATCAGAGCATCAAAACCGTGAAGATTACACCCAGACTGATTTTCCCCAATCGAAGGGTTCAAACCTTATTTTCCTCTTAAATGTCTCCGCTGTAAGATATCTCTTGTAATTTAGGTAATGTTGGTCCTCCTGTTCCCTGCAACATAGTGAAGCTTGTGGATGTGCCGGAAATGGAATACTTTGCAGAAAACTCAGAAGGCGAGGTAAAACTATCAAAATATTTTGGTCGCATTAAGAATCATATAAAATATCACACAATTTTAATCTCGATACTTTCTGAATTAATAGAAATGTAAATCTGGAACTATTAACTGAATAACTTTGTAACTGCTTTTACCAAAGTATCAGGTTGAGTAAAAAGTTTTCGGCCAAGGGGATAGACCTCTGCACCAACAGCGGTCATTCCCGTGGTAATTTTCCTTTCTCTAAACGGGTTTTTGTACTCAAAATCAGAAAATTGGAACTACACGACTAAGCAATTTGTTTGTCAAAACTTAATTATCTTGTGCACCAACAAAGTGTTTTAAATGGAGCTACACCACGTCAACAGATCAGAACGATTATGTACTATGAGTTCCAAAATAAACTCTGTATAACTGAATCCCACAAACAATGTGTGACAGTTAAGGTTTCAGTACTGTTTCTTAAGATAAAGTTTGGCTTTGAAAATTTAAAGCTGAAAATTTCTACATTGAAAATGAACCCCTTTCTGGCCACCCTATTGAGGTTGACTGTGACTATTTAAAGCAATTCATCGATCAAGACAAAATTGCTTCGACGCAAACTACTGCATTAGATCTTGACGTTTGTCAAAGTACAACAGTTAATGCTCTCAATTACATAAATCTAACGTTTAAGGTAAACCGCTGGGAGCCTCACGAATTGATTGCTGGAAAGACAGAATAGAAAGGCGGCCAATTTGGCTCTGCTCAGAAATCAAAGGAAGGAGAACATTCTGAACAGAATTGTGACCTGTGATGAAAAATGGATGTACTACAACATTATAAGCCATTAAGGAGGGTGGTTAGCACCCAGGAAATCTTCAGGTTCGTTTGCAAGACGAATGCTAACTAACAAGAATATTATTTATAAGGAGTTCCTAAAGAGCAAGCAAACTATCAACAGTACAATATACAGAAATATGCTAATCAAAGTTAGTGGTGTCATTCGTGAAAAACGAAAAAAAAAGAGTTCAGAACCATGATGACCCTTTTTCACATAAATATCGCCTAGCCCAGGGGTGGCGAACCTTTATGAATCAACGTGCCATTTTTTTAAAAAAATGTTTGATGATGTATAGACGTACCATCAAATAATTTTGACTTGTCATTATTGGGAAAATAATGAAACTAAATACTAAAAACTCAAAGATCTTTATTTACTACGAAAAAATACCTTTTGCACACTGTATGGTTGTAAATGTTTTCGTTATACGTGTAATTCAAATTAAAGTAACATTAGTGTGACTTTCGTTGGTGCAGATTAGATGACAAATAACTTATATTAGAATTCTAGGATGTTACTTTTTTAAAATTCATGCTGAATTGGAGTTATTTGCCAAATGGTTTCTAAGATATTAATTATTTTTGCTGTGGTTTACTTTTTTGACAAAAGGATCTGTGATTTGTTTCAAAATGTCGTTTTACAGTCGATGTGTGTGATTCTGCATACTACTGTTCCAGAACATAAAGCACGCACTGCTTTTGTCGCCTTTACTAATAATGCCACATTTCTAGATTCACCAAGTTTGAAATTCTCTGTTACACTTATATTTTGCATTTTTTGTTCTGAATAAGCCATGTTGAATAACAGTTAAAAATCGCAAATATAACACAAACTTTAAAATACAGTTGTGTCAACGAAATTGTCTATGTTATGTGCAGACAAATTTGCATCATAAGCAACTGAGTTCCACGACGTAACCAAGACAAGTCAATAACAAACTATTATATTCCCCGCCGCTCTGCGACCGATCACTCGCGTTTGTTCGTAATACTTCATCTTAACTTCGTTATTTTGAACTAAAATGCAAACCATTTTGATCGCTCGCGTGCCAAAAACATTTTGTCGCGTGCTATTGATGGCACGCGTGCCACTGGTTCGCCATACTTGGCCTAGCCACATGTTATTGCGATGACCGGCTGAACGCTCTACACACTGAAGCGAGATTTAATGCATCATCTACGATACAGCCCAGACATGGAACCTTCAGATTACTATCTGTAATCACATCTGCAGCTACACCTTGATAGCACAAACTTTCGTTCAAATGACGAGGTCATAAATAAGGTCGATCGTTTTCAGGATTCGCACACCCCACAGTCTTTTCGCAGAAGGGACTTAAAAACTGCCAAAACACTACCAGACCATAGCAGATTTATATGGAGATTACTAGCGTCATTAGATTTGCTGACTTTGTACGTATTTATCATTTTACAAGATTGTATTCTTTTGGCGGAAAACTTTTTACTCAGCGTAATATTATTTGTGAATTTTAAGATAAAGATATTTTGTAAAATATATCGATCATTGCTTTCATTTTATTAGCTTATCTCAACTTCTGCTTATGAATTACTATCTTTGTTTTTAGTAAGCGTGATAATTGTTTATCGAAAAATATTTGACACATTATTCTTACATAAATGAAAGGACTCGATTTTATTTATATTTGATTGAACACTTAATTTAATTTAATTCATTATTAATAAATATAAACTAAATTAAACTCAGTTGTGCAACAGTGCATACAGAGCAAACGCCTGCTGCACCCATCTCAGTTTTCGAGACCTTGGGACACTCAAGTGCATAGCAGATGTTCCGTTCAGGTGGTCAATCTAACGCGAAACCCCCCAGTGTTTATCCCCCAAGCAAGCTTGGTACTCATTTATCGTCCCGCTGAAGGGATGAAATGCAGAGTTAACTTCACCCAACCCCTGGTTGATTCCTGGACCTGTGGCGCGGAAGCGCGAAACGATACCACTCAGCCACTAAGTCTTACTTAATAAATATATTTAATTTGTGACGCCCCCGCCCGTGGAGAGACACGTTCTACACTATCTACACAACCTGTTTCTGTGGGGAAGAACGAAGAACCACTCAAATCATTCATTCTAAATTCTGTTTATTAAGATCTTAGTTTAAACACAATGCACAACAATAATAATCTTAGTAAGATGATCTAGAATGAGAAGACGCAACACGTATTACCAAATAATCACGTAATTGACTCCTGAATCTAACTTTATATATTAATTTCTATCTCGCTAATATACGCACTTTCCTTATAGCTTATATAAATTCGTTTACCGCTATATCCTAGGTACACAACTACGTTTTTAACACTTCTGTAGTGTTTTTTATCCGACAGTATTCCTTTTGGTCTCGAACACACTTTTGGTTCGCTTGTATCGGCACGGCTAGGTTAATTCCTGAACTTAGGATTCTTCTAAACTTTATTTCAAATCCCTTTACCGCTATCTCTCTACTTAACGATTTCACTTCTCACTTAGCAATCACTTCTGCACGTAGACATAAACCCAGACATAGACTTAGACCCCGACATAGACTTCGCTCTACTGCTAACTTCCAATATATATATGATTCCTAATTTGCATAACCACGTTCGTCTTCTTGAGTTGGTTGGAAAGAATTGCCATTCTGCCCCCAAAGAACCCAAGAGGACTGTTAGCTAAAATTGCGATGAAAGCCCCGTCACAAATTGTATGTCTAGCTGTGAGTTGACTCGTAGATTTGGGGAATGTTTTTCTACAGGATTGCTTTCCAATTAATGAATTAAATCAGCATGATCCAGGGACAAGCCAGGACATCTGCTCTTCAGTACCAAAATGAGATTATATTGAAGAACACTTGAAATCGCCCTGCCAGTAAAGTATTGGAGATATACGAAGGCAAATAGTGAAAAGCACTCCTTGTGGTCGGGCACTATCCAATTGGAATGTAAGCCAAACGATCCATGAAAGAAAATAAATACCGTGGGTGTAAAATCTTGCTGACGTACCCCCATTGTTATAAGGGTGTCACAGATGTAAACCAAACAGGTCCGATAATCCAATAAAAGGGCACCCCATACCATAACTTCTATTTATCACACTGCGGAACGGATGATAAGCATATAAATATTCCACCACTGTTCTGGATATCTGTACACGTCTTCGTCGGTCATTAGGGTTCAGTTTGAAGCAGGGTTCATGGCTGAAAGCAATTCTACTCCAGACCATGCAAACGCAGCAAGCAGTGTGAAATGCTGAGAGGCAATGACCACGAGTCCCCTGTAGGTGGTGATTAAATCACTGCTATCGAGGTTATACGTTGGATCGCTTATAAGGACGTATCAGGGATAGTAACGACTGGTCAAATGATATCTTTGGCCTTCCGATCTCTCGTCATTCTCGGTCAAATGATATCTCTCGTCATTCTCGGTCAACCGCTATCTTTTTGAAGCTCTTTAAGGCAGTGCTTCTGAAACTCTCAATATTTGCGACTCAATTTTTAGTCATAATTTTCATCACGCTCCATTTCTTACAATAACAATGTACTTTGAAGGTAAAGCTATAATACAATACGACTTTAACTAGAAATCGTGCTGATTATTAAGATAATTATAAAGTTTTGTTTATAATTGTGTATATGACAAGCTCACGGGAGTCACTAGTAAGTACTATAAACTTTTTTTCAATTGAATATTGATAAAATACTGAGTGCAGTACTGATAGATTTATAACTAATGTATGTTATATCAGTGTGAATGTGTATTTCATTTTTTATTGCATCAAAATGCATTTTTTTTTTTTTTTTGCTTCCTTTCAGTAAATTGGTAATTATTTTAAATTTTTTTTTATTTTCGAATTTTCGACACTCTCGCTCTTTTTATTTAGGGTTATCACGCTCCCTAAGAGAGCGTGTCCCCTAACGCTGCTTTCAGACAATTGTCGTCTATTAGCATCCCTCCAACAAAATTATCGAGTGATCTTGGTGTTTGATCACCCTACTTCCATTAGTTCAGTTGCATGTCCTCACTAAAATGATGGCAAACCGTTCTCAACTCCATCTGTGAAACATTTGTACAGTCCACGTGGACAGTGGTGTAACGGAGAATATTAGGTACCCCCCCTGAAAAATCAAGTTTAGGGCCCAAAGCTGGATCTTACCATGGATTTCAAAAGCATAACATAACATAGGCTTTGGATCCCTTAGAATCCTGCTCCCCCCCTCGAGATGTGAGGATGTACTTTCGCCACTGCATGTGGGTCAACCGATGGAATTTATATCTTAACTCTAAAATGTCTTCTGTATCATCCGGAATCTCTGTTGCAGTGCGTAATAGATCCAGCTGAGGAATCATAGGGCCCCAATAGTGAATCATTTGCATATTCTATGCATTTTCGTCCCCTTCTGATAGCTACTTGATACGTCGCTTTTTTATGTTATGCAATGTAAATCCAATAGATGTAATTAACGAAAATAGAGAGACATTCACCTGTTTCCTTAATCTGATGAAACATATTTTATATTTTGGTACTGTTTTCCCCCTTTCTAATAAGCAGAAATTTTCTTTCTTATTCACAGATCACTGATGAGTTTAGGATAATGCTAGTTGGTTCCAAAATTGCCAAACTCATTTGTTACTAGTCATTAAAACAAGTGTATATCATAGAAATCAGATATCATGTGAAGCATTTAATGGTCATCATGAGGATTGCAAATGATTTTGAAAAAAAAAGACAACAGCATATGGGAATTTTCATTATTTATTTTTTGTAGCTTAGTTTAACTTTGGGTTAACTTTATTAGTTTTTGATAATATTTTAGATTTTCTGTTTCTTATATATATATATATATATATATATATAAATATAAAACAAAAAAGAGGTTTTAATTTATAGACACAATTAGTTTTTCCATCGATTAAAGAATTGAGAAACCGTTTATTTAATTTCTAAAGAATAACTTTTTTTTTAAAAAAAATTGGAATACTAATTTAGGTACAGAAAAGTTGGAAGGAAGAAACCATAATAATTTTCATAATTTTCCCATTACAGATGTATAAATTTAATATCATAGATAACAACTCAAAAAGAAAAAAAGTTATGTGTTCGATTTATGATGAATTTATTAATTAACTTCATTTTCGTAGTTAATTCTACATAAAAATTTTTAGTTATGGAATCTGACCTTTTTTAAGGGTCTAAAAATAGAATACCTAAATAACTGGAAACCAAGAACCAAACCTTGAACCAAATTTCATTCAAAGTAGATCAATAGTTTCAGATAATTATGTGGAAAAGTAG
This sequence comes from Trichonephila clavipes, assembly GCA_019973935.1. NCBI lineage: Eukaryota > Metazoa > Arthropoda > Arachnida > Araneae > Nephilidae > Trichonephila > Trichonephila clavipes. The sequence goes on from BMAU01020788.1 coordinate 1,368,559, forward strand.
TTAAGGGGATATATACTTGATTACTTTCAGCAAAATATTTATGTGCAGAACTTTTGTCATTTAACAAAACTTCCAGCATTACCTTGAATCAAAATTTTACAATTTGTTCTTATTTTAATATTTTTTTATATTAAGAGAAATCAAGCAGTTTTCTTTTTTAAAAAAATCATGTTGTTAGTTAAAAAATAGAATAATTCACTCAAGTTTTTTTTTTCCTTTCACAATTTTTAACCATCAAACGGCCCCTTAAGACCACATGATTTAAGACGGCCGTGGGTAGCCTAGTGGTTAGAGCATCGGATTTCATACCGGAAGGCCTGGGTTCGATGCCCGATGCCTCCAACTACCCTCCGAGTATACACGGAGAACGTGCTCGTTAAATCAGTGGGTCCGAAAGTCTTGTGGGCTGATTCACGAGTGCAGGGGACTGGAGAATATTTCCTTCCTCTTCAGTTCCATACCAAAATTGTGGAGGTGGAGATAGGAGGTGTCGTCATCTATCGTCTCTTCGGGGAATTTCGCCGAGCTAATTCGTACTGTCACCTGTTTGTGCTCAAGGCCTAGGCCAACGACAGGCGTACTTCTAGCCCCTTACCACGATGAATTTCGTGGGTCTCGATCTGACTCGAGGCCCACTCGATCTGGTGGCATTAGACACAACAACAAGACTACACCTTTTACAGATTAGTATAGATAATTGCATAAAAACTGGAATTCAGGAGTTAAGTATTACAAGAAATCCAAATAATTTAAAATTTTGTTGAGCTACAAGTTTCTTTTCTTATATTAAATATATTTAAGAAATACAATATATATATATATATGTATTTCATTTTTTAAATATTTTTAGAAATGGATAGTAATAATTTACCTCTTGGTATAAACATCTTTGGAAAGTCTTCTATAGAAAGTTCTACACCGTAAAATCATAAAAAAATCTGAAAGTGTTCCTTTTTTGTGTGTGTGACTTTACAGCTAAACATTTTTTCCTCTCTCTTTCTGAGAGAGGGATATATATATATATATGAGAGAGGGGGTATATATATATATATATATATATATATATATGAGAGGGGGTATATATATATATATATATATATGAGAGAGGGGGTATATATATATACATTCCTTCGAAAACCATGCAAAAAATCGAATAAAAAATACATGCGACACATGGTAAATTTGGGGAAAGGTTTCACGACTTTAAAAAATCGTATAAGGTGAAAAATCTCCAAATATTTTCTCAAAATCCATGCAAAAAAGTAATAATAAAATCCATATATTACTTATTTATTAAAATAACTTTAATCCATTTTTATAATAGTAAAAATTTACTCATACAGTACACTGAAAATTCAGTCTGTAAGTACATACAACATATGAAAATTCAAGATTATATTAGGTTTAAAACTACTAGCTAGCAACTATTTATCGCTACTTGGTAACAAGCGTGCACGTTTACTATAAACTAGATAAAAAATACTATCATCAGTAGCGTCATATGCGTGTAGCGCAAGTGTCAGTCTTGATTCAAGTGAAGAATTTCGTTCATTATTACTTCTGCATTTACAATTAAGAGTTTCTACATTTTCTTCGTTTTTAAAATTGCGATCGTTCTATTCTTACCGAAATCAGACAAAAAATAATCATAGAATCGGAAAGATAGTTTTTATCGCCACGATACGGTGTAATTTTTTTTACAAAATAACTATTTTTTTCTAAAATGAGACAATATTGATGCGTTTTTATGAAAAGAATTTTTTCAATCATTCTGTACGGACTCATTATTGTAATGTATCGATATTCCATAATAAAAAAGTCCGAACATTGGTCTTTTAGAATCCGGGATTTAAAATATAAAATGCCGAAAAGATTTTTTTTACGATTATTCAAAATATTCTCAAAATTCTAATTAAACATTTAATATCTTCGTTATTTATAAAAACTATCACATGAAAAAAATTTTCTGTTTGTTAAACATTATTATTCGTACTCTGTCCAAAAATTGAAATAATTGCTTAAAAATTACGGATTTTAAAAAGACTTTTGTGTTTTTCATCTAATACCCTTTTTTACAAGAATTTATTTACGCAGTATTTTTTTTTCCTCCTTTTTCGTGTAAAAATTACCAGTGTTTGTTATCGATGTGTTAAATTTGGAAAGTATAACTTAAAAATTAAGCCCTCAAAAAATTAAAACTTAAAAAAAATTCGCAAACTATGTTTACTGTCGCTTCGTCTACTGGCGTCATTGGCGTCGAAAACCGGTTTTCGTGCTAAACGGCTTTCTCGCGAGTAATGACTTAAACTCAGTTCCAACATAACCTGACAGCCCAAATCACATCTGTGCTGGGTTACACAAGAAGATGAGGTTGACGATAACAATTGAAAATCACCAAATTTGGCGAGTGAAAAAAATGCGTGAGAAAAATTTATTTCGTTTCATTATAGAAACAAAATACATTTTTAAAAACAATTGAAAGAAACAATGGAAAGAACCAAATATTGCAGTGATTCTATAATTTTGAGCAACAAAATTGCTTATAAAATTCTTTTGATATCCTGCTACACAAAACTGAAGATTTAGCTGAAATTTTAGTGCATGTTTCGTGTCAGGATCATGAGTAAGAAAATGTTGTTCCATACTTGTAGAAAATTTCAGGCTTTTGCGAATTAAATGAGCTGTTAACTTAATGAACTTCACCTTCGACTTCTCGTCATTACCGACTTCTTTATTATCAAAAACTGTCATTAGTTCGATAAAATCATCCTCATCCAAAGGACACGAATCCCCAGATTTTTTTGGGATTCATTCTAGAACAAAAAATTTGTGTAAAGAAAATATTTGTTAAATTCGTGGACCATGTTATTTCAAAATCGTGTAAAAAAGTTGCTTATATGTATGTGTATATCTGTGTGTTTATGTATATAGGATTATTTTTTTATTTGTGAGATAAAACTTAGTAGAAATGATATATTTTAGGTGTGTGTGAAAGGGCACAATATATTTAAAGGCTATTTGAAGGACCCAATTCGAACAGCAGAAGCATTAGATGCTGAAGGATGGTTACACACGGGAGATATTGGAATGTGGTTGCCAGTAAGAATACTTTTATGCAATGCTTCTATTTCCTTACTGATTAGAGTATTCTAAGGTGGGGATAGAGAAATCATTCTCATACCTATTTCAGGGTATTTGATGTAGAGAAGATGGTAAAAAAATATATTAGTGGTGAGCATGATGATAAGACTATTTCAGTTTCTTGTATATCAAATGTAAGAATGTACGCCAGGTATTATTAAAATTTTTAGTACTGACGTATTATCGCAACCATATTGGCAACATATAACCTGTGACAATAAAGTTCGGAGAATGAAGTCAGAATGGTCGGTCTGGCAACACTGGCGGAAAAAAAAACGCCGCACATGTGTAACGGCAGGTGTTGACTATTTGCCCCAACCGTTGTTTAGTTGAGACTCATTTGTGTTCCATGTAAGACTTGTTTTACAAAGTGCTTGTTTAATACATTGGTTCTTAACTGAGAGCAAAAAATGAGCGAACAAAAGATCAATTTATAATTTTATTTTAAGCTTGGCAAGACACCAAAAGAAGCTTATGCGATGCTGGTACGAGTTTATGAAGATCAAGTACTGTCCATAATGTGTGCACGAGTGGTTCACTCGGTTTCGAAAAGTAGCGAAAGTGTTTCTGACAACCTCCGTAGCGAAAAACTGACGACTCCGTCAGTGACGAAAACATTGAGAAAGTGAGGAAATTAATCACTAAAGATCGTCAATTAACTGTACGGATGATAGCTAATGCACTGTAGATTGAATCTGTGCGACAAATCATTACCCAGAATTTAGGGATAAGAAAACCGTGTTATCAATGTTGACGATATTCCTCGCATCCAACGAAACATGACGATGCTTTTGAACTCTATCCCCAAAGAAGACTTCTTGCAAAGTTTCCAGGACATGTATAGCAGATCTCAGTGGTGAATAATAATTGGGAGGTGACAATTTCGAAGGACAGTAAAGTATTTATCGTTAATGTTTCATTTACGTTAATGTTACAGGACTATTCACCGAACTTTACTGTCAGAGATTGTATTTCGAGTAGATTTACAGAAAAAAAAATTAATTAACAATGAATCAAGAATCATTTGAAGTATTATTAAGTGCAAATCGTGATGTATCATTTAGGAAAAAAATAGTATTATAAGAAATAACTGTCACTTATTCGCTTAAATTTGTCCCTCTTATTAGTTAAAGACCCTTTTCTGGGAAATGCAAACATGCGTGTGGAATCATGAATGTTCGTAAGTGTAATCTATGAGCAATTTATAAAATGTATCGTCAAGTTATATTTATAACTTGGAAACGGCACATTTCAAAAATGCATTATTCGTACAGCATGCCTGAACTTCATTTACCAAATGTGATACATTTCAAAGGAATGCACTTTTAATCTAAAGACTTAATACCAGCAGCTAAAAGAGATTTTTGTCACTGAAATAAAAAAGAAATCTAAATGTGGTTGAATTCTGTTATAATAACTGTATTCGAATTTTATAATAAAAATAATTATGTAATGATGCTTCAAATTAATTTCAATTATTGATAGTTTAAAATATCTTCTTAATTAGGAAATATACTCGAAAAAATTACATTAACAATATACAGAGGATGAGAGCAAATGATGGATAAAAAATTATAATTTCGAAACCACTGCGTATAATACAATATGTGATACATGAATAGAGAAATATACCAAGTTTTTTTCCCCATCTATGACCGACAGCACACTCAAGATCACTGTGATTTAAATCCAAACATGACGACAATGACACAGAAGAGTTTTTGAGTATTAGAGTATGTATAGGTTTTTTCAGTTATTTCGGTGCAACGTGCATTTAGAAACTACTACGGAAAAGAAGCCACAGCCAACAAGAACATTCTGAGATGATATCATTAATTAAGAAAACAGTTTGCTTGTGTAAAAAGAAAAGCAGCGGCCGGTCAAGCCGCCCGTCTTGGAAGAAGCAGTGGAAAGGGTGATGCAGAGATTTGTTCGAGAAGTCCACGGAAGTCTACCAGAGTTGCCGGTGCGGAATTGTGATGCCCCAGAAAACAGTATAGAAAATTTTACAAAAAAAATTAAATTTCAAACCATGTTATTTGCAATGGACACAAAGAACAGTGGATGACCACTAAGTTTTTGCGCAGCAATACGAACCATTGATAAAAGTGATGCCACCAAATGTATGAAACGAACTGAATTACAGATTGGACGTAGTATGCCGTGTAACAAGATTATAACACATATAACATTAGTAACAACTACAAAAAATTGGCGGATTTCTCTTTACATTCATGTATCATTTATTGTAGTATACGCAGTAGTTTCGAAAATAGGATTTTCTAAAATCGGTTGCATCATTTGTACTCACCATGTAGATCAAGACATTAAAATATCTATTTTTCTTTAAAAAATTATAAAATAAAAATGAACAGCGAGGGAATATTTAAATCATTATCAATTTGTTTTGAAACTTATCTGAGAAAATAAATATTCCTGTTTATTACAGAATGGCACTCTGAAGATTATAGACCGAAAGAAGAACATCCTCAAACTAGCTCAAGGAGAATACGTCTCACCAGAGAAGATTGAAAGTGTTTATTCGATGAGTCCTTATGTGTCTCAAGTACTTGTTCACGGTAACAGTTTAGAGGTATTGAACGATTCTACTTCAAAACTTCAACTACTTGTGGTTAACGGTATAAACTGAAGCATGTCAGAAGTGTTTTCCCCTTTAATCAATCCTGTATTGTCAGGTTACCTAATGCATAAGTAATTAAATTTCAAGATAATTGTTTTTTACATGGTTCTGGCATTTTTCTTCTGATAATTTTTTCGTTACATGGCTCTGTCATTTTGCTTCTGGGCCATTTTTTTCTCAGAATCATTTTTTACTTATAAACATCCGCGTTTTGCTTGTTAAGTGAAAATTGTCAATAATATCTCTCTCTCTTACGTTCTTTTTTCTTGTAACTTATGATCTCTTAAGTACATGGGAAACTATCAAGTGTAAAAAAATAAGATACCAAAATTTTTTCTTGTATACTTTATTACCAAAAAACTAAGGTGTATTTGAAATCTGCATGAAATATTTTTTTGCTTACAAACTTTTGATCTGTATAAGAACAAGGAAATTACACGGAAATAAAAAAAAAATTGAAATTATTATATAATTTTCAATTCTGATACGAACCCCCCGAAAAAGCTGGTCACTAATTTTTTAAATTTTCTTTCTTTCTGTTACATAAAAATAATATAGATTGTAACGTTTCGGGATATCTATCGATGTTTATTTCCACTTAAGAGATGCTCAACGATTAAAAGAAACTTAATTCAGCGTAGTAAATAATAGTTCTGTGAAGTTCAAAACGGGCTTTTCGTTCAATTGTCAACCTTGTCATTTGATCAAAATTACGAAGTGTATTAAAATATTTCGCAAACTTTTGAGTTGGAAAAAACAGAATGCTGGAAATATACAATTAACAAATAAATAAGATTGTAACTCTGATATTTATCATAAGTAAGAATTTTATTAAGAACTTTCATATTGTAAATTAAAATATTTCGCGTTTATGGACATTCAGTTATTTTTAAAAGCAGAACAATGACTTAAACAAACAAACTGACAAAATTTTCGATGAAGTAAAAATAGATTTTTCTGTTTTCAAGAGCATGTTTAATTTTTTTCTCTTTGAAAATCCTAAAACATAATATTTCCTATATAGCTAGATAAAATCCTTTTTTTTTTCAGAGATTCTTGGTAGGTATCGTTATACCTGAAAAACAAATTGTTCTCTCAAAGCTTGACGAAAGTTTGAAAACTAAGCCATGGAATGAGATATGTCAGAGTTCTGTAAGTTTAAAATATTTGAGTTTTATGTACATTAATAAGCTTTTCAGGGAACATAGAAATAATCTATTGTTGTACTGAACGATAGATTTTTACAAGGGCTGTCCAATAAGTAATAAGACTAAAATTATATAAAAAAACAGAATACCTTTAATCGTCATCATTTACATGGTTTTTATCAAAATAACTTCCGTGGCACATAATGCATTTATCCCAAAGTTCTGTCCCCTTCTTAAAAAACATGTAAAAGTCCGTTTTGTGAGAGCTGTTTCAAAACCGCCTCTGCCGCCTTTACACATGCTTTGTTGTTTGCCAAACGTTTTCCTCGTAATGGTTTCTTAAGTTAGAAAACAGCCAGAAATCGCTTGGAGTGAGATCAGAACTGTATGGAGGGTGTGGTAAGATCTCTACGTTTTTCTGCTGCGTAGCATTCAGTACGCAACGAGCAATATGTGGTCGGGCAATGTCATAGTTCAATAGGAAGCCATTTAGAAGCAATAGACGTTTCCTTTTTACATGCTGCACCATTGTTCGCAGGACATTCATGTAGTACGAGTCATTTACGGTAGTGCTGGGTTCGACAGCGTGTTGATACACAATTCCTTCATAGTAAAAAAAATTATGGTCATAACTTTACCAGCCGATTTCACAGTGTTTGCTTTCTTGGGAGTAGGTGAAGATGGATGTTTCCATTCACAGCTTTGTTGTTTTATGGTTGGATCATAGTAATACACCCAAGCTTCGTCTGCTGTGATAAAGCGTTGTAAGATAGTGTTGCCTTCTTCTTTAAGTCTTTAATCATATCGTGTCATACCAAAGGTCTGATGCCGATTTTTGCTTACATTTCGACCACTGTAAAACATTAAACTGCAAATAGACACAAAAATCGCTCCTATTATGTTTTTATAAATTGTAAGGTTATTATTAAATTAATAACTTTTAATTTCCCCAAATGCATATTGAGTTTAAACACTTCTATGTCTCGGATAACATTAACCATATTAGATATTTTCGTGAAGCAACTTTGGCAAAAATCATTTTTGAGACGCTTTTGTTAAGCATCAATTCACAGTGCCCCGGTTGTGCCACTGATAAGCAAAAATACCTTTCTTATTGCGGTATTGCCGGCTCTGCCACGAATTTTGCAATCAAATGAAGGATGTATGTAAAGAGTAGACATTGATGGACAACGTACCAACTCACTGTGCACTAAACATCCTTAAACTATGTTATACTATTGGCAAATCGGGAATAATTTTTATTTTCCAATAACTATTCAAAATTCACCAAATTTATTCGAAATATTATAAGTTTTAAATTTTTTTAGAAAGTTTTTTGTTCGATTGATAGAACTACGTGCGCTGCACACCTGCTAGGATCGACTCTGCTTCTCAGTCAAATCTCGTAAAATAGTTTGTAGGTTGGAATCGCTGTAGTTGGCGGCAGCCTGGCATTCTATACTATTTACTCGTCCCTACGAGCCAAGTAAAAAATTTCCACAAATATTTTTCTGACAGAAATAACGATATAGATATTGTGAATTCTATTCGTGAGTGTCAAAATCAGTGTCGGTGAGCTGCGTACTTCACATCCATTGCATTACTTAGTGAAGTATCCCTACCCTGAAAGTTGTATAATTTTCAGGTTAGTACTCTTTGATACATCCTTTTCATTGTCCCGTAGTGCGCTTTGTATTTTCTTATTTAACAAGTAGTATAAAGAGAATTTTTTAAAGTCAAATCCTACTAATAAACAACAAAGAAAAATTTTATTTTATATATATATATATAGTTACTTTTTATTAAATAATTACAATTTATATAAATATGTATACACATATGACAGAATCACAATATTAAGGGCAATTAATTTCTATTAATTATCATTAAAGTATCGTATTGTTATACAAAACAATCGTGTATATAAAGTTTCAGTTCAACTGAATGCTTTAAAACGTGAGGAAAAAAATCTTCTAAAGTTTTGACCCAAGTCACTAAAAAGGAAGCCAACGTAGCTGTACTTGTAATTCTTCAAATAATTAGTTTCAGTCAATTAATTTTAATTAATTATAATTAAATTATCGTATTGTCACCCAAAACAATCGTGTATAGAAAATTTCAGCTCAAATGAGGGCTTTAAAGTGAGAAAAAACTTTTTAAAATTTTGACACAAGTCCACCAAAATGGTTACTGATTAGCCAAAAATGATGCCAACTTAACTGTATCTGTAATTCTTTTAATAAGTAGTTTCAGTAAATTAATTATAATTAATTATAATTAAATTACCGAACGGTGATCCAAAATAAGCGTGTGTATAAAATTTCAGCTGAATTGAGCGCTTTAAAATGTATTTTATTAACGATTGAAAATTTGTACAAGATAAATGTATACATAAATAAATATATATACATAGAGAGAGAGAGAGAGAGCTAATAGTAGGAATTGTTGTGAAAGAAATAGCATATGTTTTGTAACTGAATACAGCAATCAAATCTTTCTAAAAATGCAAAGTAGTTTATAGGGATAGTATATGAAACAGAGAGGACTTCTTGTGAACTATGTGAAGAATATTTAATCTGGGTATTGAAGCAAGAAAACTTCTCTGTAATAATTATAGTATATATCTGAAATCACTTACAAAAAAGAACGTATGAATCATATTTGCTTGTTCTTAGACATTTTGAAAAGAAGCTTAGGTAATGCTTAAAAAGGTTGTTACTGATTTATTTTAAGCTATATCAGGACACTTGTATCACCAAACTACTGACATTTTATTAATATCGTTCAAGAAATATTAAATCAACTTTGTGTATATATATATCATTTGAAAACGATATACCCTACATTTTCTTATCTAACAAAAAGGACCAATGATTCATTAACAGTAAGAAGTTTGTGGAATGGAAATTTATTCTGTAAAATAATAAGCTATTTATGGGTATTATTTTAACTACTTTTTCTCATGAAAATTTTAGTAACCAAAAAAATATTGATGTAATGGAATAATTACTAAAAAATCATTTTTCCCTGATTAATGCTTATATATAAACTGCTGTTTTTTAAAAATACAACACCATGAAGGAATCATCAGAATTAAAGGAAATTTAATGCACAAACGACTTGTATTAGTGCAAATAAATGACAAAATTTTCAAAGCGAAAAAAAAAGTATTTGGTGTAGCCACCATGCGCTGCAATAAGTGCTGCTATATGACGTGGCATGGAGTGAAACAGATTTTGAATGTCTGCTTGTGGAAGAGAATTTCATATTGTTTGTATGCGCAGCAAAAGTTCGTCTTTTGAAGCTGCAGGACGCAGATCACGAGGGAAACGCCGACCAACCAAATCCCACACGTGCTCAATAGGCGACATATCTGGCAAATAAGCAGGCCAAGGAAAACGTTGCATGGGTTTTCTCGCAAAGGGCCAAGTTTCGAAGAGTCATTGCAACAAGTAGACGTGCATTATCCTGCTGAAAGACAGCTCCAGGAATGCCTTGAAGGAAGGGAACGACATCGGGCTGTAGCACTTCACGAACGTACCTGTTGCTATTGAGATTACTCTCAATTCGTAGCAAATTGGATCATCCATGATACGAAATCGCACTCCAAACCATAACTCCGGGTGTTAGGCCACTATGTCGTTCGATAACGCACTCTGGAAGGCAGCATTCACCGACAGAGTGTCTAACCCGAATGCAGCCATCATGGTCCCACAAATTTAAGCGTGATTCATCTGAAGAGACAGCTTGGTGCTAATCAGCTTGCCAGGGGCTCTGTGTGCATAAACCCATTGTAGACGCAGCCGTCGATGTTTTGCAGTGAGGGGGACCCTGTATAAAGGCTGCCTTGCACACAATCCACGATGCAGCAGGCGTCGACGAATTGACGAAGCCGGCATTAGAACATCTGTAGCAGTAGACCGACGGACTGCCAACTGCCTGGAGGAAGCTGTACGGTTATTCACCACCATGCGGAGCAGATGTCGATCATCACGTGCTGACGTCACCTTCCGTCGTCCACTGCCAATTTTTCGAGTTCTTCGGTGCAAGTTGGTCCAGTGCTTCAAAACTGGCATCACTGTGGAACTGTTCCGCTGCGCACGAGTTCCTATTGCGTGATAGGAAAATCCTCCTTCTCGAAGGCTGATAATCCTCCCTCATTCAAACTCTGTGTTGGAATTGTTCCTTATTTGGTCGTGGAGGTATATTTAGGTATCATTAAACGTTCGCCACTAACAAATAATCGTTAACTATTTTCAACGTCCCGCTAAAGCCCTTTATTTATACGCTTTCAGCATCAGTTCCGAGAGCGCTGCGCACGCCACGCATGCTTGGTGGCTCTTAAACTTTACTATTTTACGTAACATCGTATAGTTGATATTTGCTGCAAAGTTCATTTAATTCTGATGATTCCTGCATGGTGTTGCATTTTTTAGAAACAACAGTGTGTATTTTCTTTTGCATATTTTTTTTCCAAATTCTATCTATAAATTACATAACAAGTAATCTATTCACAATTTGAAATACCATTTTTTACAGACTGTGAAGCAACTAATTCTTCTGGATATACAACAAAAAGGAAAAGCTGCTGGACTCAACGCGATTGAACAGGTAACAAAAAATTTCAACTAAATCAATCTCTACTTGTACACAAATTTTGTACTCATTAAATACATTAACGTGCATGTTGGTATGCGAGAATTGACTCGGCTAGTTCATGTTAAGCGTACACACATGTGGAAAATGAAATTTTTGTACGGTTAAAACATGCCTAATTTTTACAAATTAGTAAGTAGTTTGGATCTGAGTGTGGATTTATATTAATTTAATTCATATTTGGTTTGTTCGTATTCACACTCTCTTTGAAGTAGAAACAGGCCACCTTATGGGAAGGGTAAGATGATGTTCCAGTAATGTGAGAAAGGCATCATTATAATATTAGTAATATAAAGAATGGATTTTAGTGGAAAGAATGAATAACAGCAAAACAATCAATAACAGATTTACTGTCAGGTGGCTACCTGAAGGCGGTCGAGGAATGCAATGCGTTCTTACTATACATTGTACAAATGATGAGAGGACCCTCACAGCACCATCTATAAGCTTAACACATACAAATAATAAAATGACTAAAGATTAAAAGTTGTAAAACCCTACAATGTCTATTAATTGTACAATGAGTGTTAAAATAAGTAATCGGTGCCCTGGCACGGAAGCCTGCTTGTACTGGGTGGTTATAATAAAAGTTACAACATTCAGAGGCTTGTAGAACCTGCTCTGCTTATCCGATTTTGATGAAACTTGGAATATATGCTATATGGATCATGGGGGGAAAGATTAGGATAAAAGAAATAGGACAAATTTTGACCTTTTGTGGCTTTTATCAAATACACTGTTTATTCAAATCCGTAAAACCTCTATATAAACTTACAACCATAGCCCCATAGCCAGAAATCATTAAGCGGGCGTTTGTCATCATTAATCATGTCCTTACAAAAGAATCGAGCTTTACTGCTAAAACTGTTTTATCAGAACATCAGCAGTCACTTAATTGTTCTGCAGGACTATCGTCGTTTAAAAAATCAACGAAAAGACCTCAGATTGAATAATGGTTTGAGGAAGATGATCCTGAAATTTGAAGAGATTGGAGATTTGGGTGTATTGTTTGGGAGAGGACAGAAACCGGTTGAGACTGAAACTGTAGAAGAAGTCTCTATTGCTGTGGTTGAAATTGACTCCCATCTATTCTTCAGCAAGTGGTCAATCAGTGTCACGCGAGTTGGAGATTCCCAGGTAGAGAATACGAAAAATTCTGCAGTACATTTTCAAATGGTATCCGTATAAGATCCACGTCATACAAATGCTGAAACCTAAAAATCACAAAACGTGCCTTGAATTTGCTTGCTGGTTATGGTGCGAGAATGGAAGTTGATGACACGTGACATTGGAAAATTCTATGGACAGATGAGGTACACTTTTAATTAGATGAAGCTGTGAATAGTTAAAATTTCCCCATATGGGGTACTTCCCCTCCTAATGTCCTGCATCAACACCCACTGGATTCTGATTACGGAATTGCTAGATGTGGATTCACTGCTGAGTTTATCCTCGGTATTTTTTTTTGAAACTCTGACTCCAAAAATGATGCTCTGTCATAAGTACACGGTACAGTGAACTCCATCAACAGCAAGCTATTCCTGATTTACAGGAACGACAATGTTTGCAAACCACTATCTTTATGCAAGATGGAGCAACTGCTCACATTGGGCGCCAAATCAAAGCACTGCTTAGTGCTAACTTTGGAAATAATTGTGTAGTATCTAGACATTTTCTGGATGCATGGTCTTCTCTTTCACTCGACTTAAATCCCCATGATTTCTGGTAGTGGGGATTTTTAAACGAACGTATTTATAGAGGATGAATTAGTACTTTACCTGATTTGAAAGCTAACATTATACGCTATGTGACTGAAATCCCTTGTGAGTTGCTTCGCACTACCATTGAAAATGCTATAATTCGCTTTCAACAAGTTATTGATGACAATGGAGCACATATTGAGTCTATAATTGGATAAATTTTAACAATTCTAACATATTTTTTGTCCTTTTAGCACCACATTTCCTGCTAGTGGCCAAAATTTGAACTATTTTACTATTGCATAAACCTTTTTCTCATGATACATATAGTATATATTCCAAGTTTCATCAAAACCTGATAAGCAAAACGGGTTTTACAAGTTTCTGAATAGTGTAACTTTAATTATAACCACCCGGTATATGAAGACATAAGGATTTACAAGGAATCTAAACCTAACCTCCCCATACATTTTGCCAGGCATTCATCACACGATACTCCAAATTTCCGACTTTTTCGTGGTTCACAAATTTAATGGCTTACGATATCCTATAATTTTTTCGATGCCAATCATATTCCATACTCCATTGCTTCTCGCTCCCGTCAAAATCACGGGGTGAAATTTCCCCCTCTATTTCTCCTGCCCGTGATACTCGTATTTCCGGGCTGGAGTGTTCAAAAGTAACGCACTAAAAAGATTTAAACTATCTTTTGCCTGGAATTATGTTTATTTCTTACCAGATGGCAGAACCAGATTATTAGTAACGTGTTTAGAGATAGTTATTTTATTTTAAACTAGATGTTATAGCACAATCAAACATATATATTAGCGATATGTTTTTGCAATCTTAGCTCAATTACTTAGTTTCGCTTTCCGTGAATACACGTGGGTTGCGTTCTGTGATAATATATATATATATATATATATATATATATATATATATATATATATATATATATATATATATATATATATATATATATGTGGGACGGGTGTCTAGGGGCAATGATATAATTCTTAACGAAAGAAAGCATGAACCAAATTTAAAGAACAAATCAATTTATTAAAGTAAGAAAACAGATTATATTTATAGATTTAAATTGCTTACAAGAAAATAGAGATTAAAAGTTAATTCGGAAAGAGAACAGGATTCACCTATAGAGATGGGGGCGTCAAACATTTCTAGGTTTAAAGAAATGCCGTTTCTGAAGGCCAAGAGCCATCGAGCTCACTCCGTCGTGTCCGGTGTGCGAGTGAAGGCAAGCAAGCCAAAAAAAAAAAAAAAAACATCCCGCGCTTAGGGATTATAAGCGTTCGACGTCATCGCTCGAATCCCTGATTGGGCATTGAGATGCCTCATGCGTTTGACGTCAGACGCTCCGAGTTCCTCGATTGGCCTCTCAATTCAATTCAGTTCGTTTGAGGCCACCATCTCCTACATATCTCTCTCGAAGTACACTGGAAATTTAAAATATTCTAATTATTCGAAATCGTAAAGAATACAACTTTCCTACAAGTTCGGCCATCCTGGTATCACTGTGACCCCAGTGATTTTACATAACGTCGAATAATTTGGTCTAGAACATTAAAAATTTAAGATAAGAAAATACAACACAATTCACGCAAACAAAAAACACCAATGACAATAGATAAAAATAAAAGAGAAGCACAGTACACAATGAATTAAAAAAACGTTGAATCTCTCATCCCGGTGAATAAAATTTCATTAAATCGGCGGAAGAAGAGGTTAATTTAGGACCTTCATGGTTATCTACTCTTTCTAAATTATACCTATCTCTAGGTTTAACTTCGATTACTTTGTATGGTCCTAAAAATTTAGGCCTTAATTTTAAACCTGATCCGAATTGTGTTCTCTGGATGGCCACTAAGTCTCCCTTCTGATACCTAGGTGCCCTCTTGCGTTTCCTATCGTAGGTTCTTTTATTTTCTGCTTGGATCTTCTGAATATTTCTTTTCGCATCTTGTCGTAGTTGGTTTCTCTGTTCCTGCAATTCTTCCACCATCTCTTCCATTAATAGGTTTCTCAGGTAAAGGTCTTCCTTATTTCTCATGGTAACGCTAGTCAATAGTTCAAATGGAGACCATTTGGTACTTCGGTTGGAGGTGCTATTTAGAATTCTTTGAAGTCGGTCTACGAATTTGTACCATTTTGCAGGATCGTTGATTGACAACATGGTCAAAACGGGGATTAGAGTTCGGTGGACTCTCTCCACTTGACCGTTCCCTCGGGGTACGCCGGTGGTGATCTGCAGATTTTGGATTTTCTCTTCGGTACAATAATCATCAAATCCTTTGGAGTTAAAAGGAGAACCCTTGTCTGTTATTATTCTTTTGGGATTGCCGAAAGTCTTTTGCTGTAGCTTTAATTTATCTAGTGCATCTTCTAGGGTGGTGGATTTTACGGGATAAAGCCAGGTAAACTTAGTAAAGGCATCAATTATTGTGAGGATATGTTGATATCTTTTGTTGGTAGACGGCAAAGGTCCAATAAAATCTACATGATAAGTGCTTAATGGCACGTCCTCTTTTGGAATAGGATTTAGAAATCCCTCCTTTTTCCCACTTTTTTTTTTAGCTAGAATACAAGATACACAGTTAATGATCACGTTTTGTACTTGTTTGCTTAAATTAGGTATAAAAATTCTCGTTTTACAATTTCTTCTGTTTTAGCGGATGAGAAGTGCCCTTTCTCATGAGCTAACTTGATTAGCTCGGTTTGCATATCCCTTGGTGCAGCTATTAATTCGCGGCCATCTACGTATTTGTATAATATTTCATTTTTAATAAAAAAAAAAGTCCGTAGCATTATTTGTTCCTATTAGTGACTTTAAATTTTGAATATTTTCGTCTTCTTGTTGGGCTCTTTGTAGTCTTGCGGTGAGAGTATCGCTTGTAATTATGGTGACTGGGTACCTGCTCAGAGCGTCTACATGTTGCATTCTCTGGCCGGAACGATGTACAATCTCGTAGTCATACTCTTCTAACAGTAATGTCCATCTTGCTACACGAGTAACCAAATCTTTTTTGTCCATAGTCTTTTGAAAAGCTGAACAGTCCGTTATGATTTTAAAATGATTTCCCAGAAGGTAGGTGCGAAATTTCTTTAAAGCGTTGACAACAGCAAGAACTTCCAGTTCATAGCTACTATATTTTTCTTCTGCTGGAGTAGTTTTTTCTGCGACATATATTGACAGGATGTAATTTTCCGTCTTCTGCTTCTTGAGTAAAACGGCGCCATATCCTTGTTGACTCACATCGGTATGTAATTCGGTAGTTCTTCCTTGCTGAAAAATGCTTAATACTGGACTTTCAGTCAACAATTTCTTAAGCTTTTCGAATGCTTCCATTTGGGGTTGCTCGAACATAAATGGGTTGTCTTTCCTTGTTAGGTCACTCAATGGTTTCGCTATTTGAGAGTACGCTGGAATAAATTTGCGAAAGTAACCGGTGAGTCCTAAAAAGCTCTGCACTTGTTTGACTGTTGTTGGTACCGGAAACTTCTTGACGGCTATTGTTTTCACAATTGAAGGACGTATTGTCCCATTTTCGACGACGTGGCCAAAAATTCTACTTTTCTTCTTAGGAATTGACATTTCTTAAACTTCATTTCTAAGCCATACTTCGAGGCAACCTCTAATACTTCCCTTAGTTTTTCTAAACCTTCTTTCTCATCTTTAGCAGGAATCACCAAATCATCCATGTAAATTATTACAATGCCTTTCCGCATGAGCTCTCTGAAGATACTATACACATATCTTTGAAATACGCTGGGGCTGGTGCTTAGACCGAAAGGTACTTTATTCAATTCGAATTGTCCGTCTGGAACAACAAAGGAAGTGAGGTGCTTGCAATCTTCATTAACGTCAACATAGAAAAATCCATTTTTTAAATCTAACGTTGTGTACACTTTGGCTCCCTGTAGTCTATCTAATACATCCTCTATCAACGGCAATGGAAAACGATCCTTGACTAATTTCCGGTTCAGTCTTCTGTAATCTACACACAACCGGGTGGTACCATCTTTCTTCTTAACTAATACAATTGGACTCGCATATTCGGATGAGCTTGGTCTTACAATCCCCTGCTCTAACCATTCGTCGATTTGCTTGTTGACATCCTGATTCTCAGAAAATGATAAGCGGCGTGCAGGTTGGTAAACCGGTATGTCGTCTTTCAGGATAATTCTCATGGACACACACATTTGTCATTTCGGTCTTATTTGGCTCATAGTTGGAGATTAATTCAAACAGTTCTCTTCGTATTTGTGGATTGGTAACATGTTGAACTACAATTTCGTCTTCCACTTCTGCTTCGTAAACTTGCATTTGCAGGAAACAATTTTTATCCTCATGTTTTCGGAACTGAACATTTTCTTTATAGAAGCAGACAGAGGCTTGCTCCAGTATATCTGAACCTATTACTGCTTGAAATTCCAAACTCGGCGTAGGTACGACATGCCACGTCAGAGAATATTCTTCTCCATCTAGTTCAATCTTTCTCTGGAACGACCCTTTTGTTTTGACTTCGTACTTCCCCAGTCCGATCAATACTGAAATGTCTTTCGAGAGTTTCGACGGCTCGATGATTCCTTTGCTTACATCTTCTCGAATGAGTGAAACTGAACTGCCGCTGTCAATGAGAGCTTCAATAATCTTGTTCCCCATGGTTATTTTTCTGGTCTTAATTCTTTCTCGAGAGATTCGTGAGCAGATTTGGATTGAGGAGTCTGTAGAGTTATTAATTTTTGAACATTTGGGGCGCTTCGTACAATCCACGGCATAATGACCTGGTCCTTTACAGTAGCTACAGGTTAGTCGTTTACTTTTCCCGGAGTAGGAGGTACCGTTCAATTGAAAATGTTTTCTCTCACGCCTATTACTTCCACCCTGGGGATATTCAGTTCTTTGAAAGTAAGTATCGCTTGATCCGCTGGCTTCGTATCTTCCCTTGGCAAATGAATTGTAAAATTTCGGTCTTAATGTTCTTCGGACACTTTCATACTCTTCAAATTTTTCTGCTATCTCGGCCGGTGAGTTAATAGTAGACCATTCACATCTAAAAAGTGCTCCCGAAGCTCGTACGGTGCACTCTTCTTTATTTGGTCGGCTATAATTAGTTCTCGCAGCTGGTCGAAAGTTTCTACATTTGAACCGGAAATCCATCCATCGAAGTATGTTTGTATTTCGTAGAAAAAATCTTGCCAAGTTCGTTCATTAGATTTTCGGTGAGAAATAAAGAGTTGACGAAGTTTCTCCGGGGACAACTTAAATCTTTTTAACAGTAACCCCCTTAACGTGGTTGTAATCGTTGCATTTATCCGCTGGCTCTCTGGCAATCAAATGAGCAATGTCGATAGGAATCAGTCCTATAAGCTTCTGTACCCAATCCTTCTTCGGCAAGAATGTCAGTTCCGCATGTCGTTCAAATAATGTCAGGTTCAAGCTAATATCGTACTTCATATTAAACTTATGAAAAGTTTCGTGGATCACTTTCGGTGCTTGTACATTTTCGGGGTTATTCATAGTATTAGCATTCTTTTCAGTCTGTATTCGCAACTTCTCTAATTCATATTCTCGCTCTTCTCGTCGCAATTTCTCTTCATATTCTCGCTGTTCTCGTCGCAATTTCTCTTCTTCTGTACGTTTGCGATCCTTCACAATGCTATCGATCATTACCTTGACATCATCTTCGATGTAATCTGGGCTTTTCACGATGAGATCCTTTAGCTTGGGTTTAGTCAAGCTCGCTTCGACGATCAACCCTAACTCTTCGGCGAGTTCTATTAGATGCTCCTTTTTCTTTGAGAGAAGAAATGCCATTTTTGCAACCAAAGATCAAGAGTGACGGCTCAGAGAACAAATTTAAAATTTTAAACCAAGCCCAATTTTCCCCTAAATACTTAATCCGGATGCGAAACGTTTATACAATAACGCAGGAAAAGCTCCCTTACTCAACCAAGAGGAGAGACAAAACGTAGATAAAATACAATTATAACAGGTATATGAATAAAATTCACAAATACTAAAAAATTCTAAAATCGACACTGAAAATATTAATACAACGAAATCGAAAAATTATGACAGTAATATCTCAATTTCTCGAAATGTAGTCAATAAAAACACACTGGAAGAATCTATAGCAAAGCAACATTCCTTAAAATTAATAATAACATATCATAAATTAAAAGTAAACCACAAAATATTCGTAAAAAGTATTTTAAAAAATAGACAAAATATCTATTTCCCAGTTGCTAAAAATATTATCTAAAACAATGCACAATTTTCACAAATCATTCCTATTCGCAATCAAATCATTTAGTTAGCCACAACTACCGCTAATTAGACAACATACTCTTATTACAAAACACTTTTACGAAACGAATTTATGCGAGGAGAAAATAAAATATTCACGATTCCTAGTTATTAATCACATGAAAAAGAATTTTAAAATGACATGAACAGACGATCGTTTCGTAAATTTCTGCAATCGTTATTTGATAAGAAAGTACCACACTGACCTGGCGATTCGTTGATTTTCGGTGATGACGCCCGAAAAGACAGAATGGATCACGACGAAATTCTTGAACGATGCAAGTTGATCTTCACTGTAATGGATGACGACGCACTTAGGATCATTGGCGGGAATTAACTGGCGATTCGCTGACCCTCGATGACGACGCTCGAAATGACAAAATGGATCACGACGAAAATCTTGAACGATGCAAACTGATCCTCACTGGAATGGATGACGACGCACTTAGGATCGCTGGCAGGCATTTCTTTAAAATAAACTGGCGATTCGCTGATTTTCGGCGACGACGCCCGGAAAAATAGAATGTATCACGACGAAATTCCTGAACGATGCAAATTGAATTTCACTGGAATTGTTGACGACGCACTCAGGATCGCTGGCGAACTCTTTCCAAAGCAAACTTTAAAAAAAATACATTAGAAAGGAAGTTGAAATTGACACCGACGGACGGGTGAGGTCTCGACGTTTTTTGAAAAAAAAAAAGAAAAGTCGCTGAAAGGTGAGCACGAGGAAAAAATAATGAATAAGGCTATTGCTATATATATATAGGCAAATGCCTAATACGAAGAAACGAGTTTAACATCGCGGTCGAGCTCCCAATTTGTGGGACGGGTGTCTAGGGGCAATGATATAATTCTTAACGAAAGAAAGCATGAACCAAATTTAAAGAACAAATCAATTTATTAAAGTAAGAAAACAGATTATATTTATAGATTTAAATTGCTTACAAGAAAATAGAGATTAAAAGTTAATTCGGAAAGAGAACAGGATTCACCTATAGAGATGGGGGCGTCAAACATTTCTAGGTTTAAAGAAATGCCGTTTCTGAAGGCCAAGAGCCATCGAGCTCACTCCGTCGTGTCCGGTGTGCGAGTGAAGGCAAGCAAGCCAAAAAAAAAAACATCCCGCGCTTAGGGATTATAAGCGTTCGATGTCATCGCTCGAATCCCTGATTGGGCATTGAGATGCCTCATGCGTTTGACGTCAGACACCCGAGTTCCTCGATTGGCCTCTCAATTCAATTCAATTCGTTTGAGGCCACCATCTCCTACATATCTCTCTCGAAGTACACTGGAAATTTAAAATATTCTAATTATTCGAAATCGTAAAGAATACAACTTTCCTACATATATATATTAATATTGCATGCATTATGAAGCTAGTCAGGAAATGAATCGGATTCTACTTTAAGTATAAATGGGTCTGAGAGTGATTATGAAATAACGGATTGTTCTGAAAGTTGGGTTAGTGAATCTATGAAAACAGTGATAAAGGATCTGTACTATTACGTGTGATGTTGGTTTTTTTTATCTCATGCTTTCAAATTTTTTTCACAAGAAAAAATTACTAACGTGTTTTTACACTATGTATAAGTGAAAAAAATTCTTTTTTAATGTTTAAAACACATGTTCTTTAAAATTTTTTTTGCTTTGCCAAAAAACAAACATTCAGTCATAATACCCCTAAATGTTGGTTTTTCTTAAAAAATTAATTTTTTGTATTTCAAGCTAAAAATTTACCCAAAACTTAAAATAAATACATATATTGAACATACATTTAGTTTTATATAATTTTCTTGAATAAAAAAAATAGACACTTTTATGACCGTGTTTTCTTCAAAATTACGTGACCGTTAAGGGGTTAAACAGCTCAATGCTTTGTTCAGTTGTTATTTTTCAGGCAGAAGGACTAGAAGCGACTTTCTGTTATAAAACATTGCACTCCCCACTAAGCTGTACACTTGTGAGAAGAAAAAGAGGCTATTCGAGGTTTCTGGACCCCGTTCCATCATACATATAATTTGTTCCAAGACTGAAGAGGGATTCATAACTGATGAATCCCTCTTCAGTCTTACAATTCTAGAAATCTTTTGCTAACGTGGGGTGAAAGAAAGATCTCTGAAAAATTGCTGTGAGCTTAACTTCACAACGGCTGTATGATAGTAAGAGGTATCACACGAGATATGGAAAAGTCACTCTGGACAAGGAACATTGATGTTGTTGGGGCAGTTCGGGCCTGTCCACAACCATCCGATCTTGCCAAACATTCATGCTTATCTGACCTTCCAGACTTTTCATTTAGTCGATAAATTCCGTGCAGCAACCACTGTTGACAATACTTTTGCACAATATCCGTTGTATCCGTATGATGTAGGTAGCAACCTGTAAAACTCGGTATGACTTTTAGCCAGCTATACGCATTCCATCTATGTGACCATGTTTGAAGTCCTCCTGTTGGCTATAAGGATTTCGACATAGTATGATCACCGCATGATTGACTGTGAATCTAGAGTGTAGCAACGTAATTAACGAGAAAAAATAAACCATCCGCCATTGTTGTCTGTTTCATACAATGATAGTTTCACAGTAGAAACGTCTGTTATGGCCTAAGTTATTCATTGATAATGAGAGAGAAAATTCAATCTTTGATCTTCCTTTTATAAAATAATTTGCATGCAAAGTTTTGAGATTATCGGGGTTCTTTTTAGATGTTTATTTTTTCTCCAAAAAGTGTTTTTTAAGAATCCATGCGCTGTAGACTTCTTGTGTGGACAAAAGAAAATATCTCATTCATAAATTTAATAATTTCTCTAATCTATATAGCTTTTTTTACTTCAAAATCAGTATATTTGTACTCTTTAAAATTTTTGTCTCTGAATAAAAATCTATACACACTGGCGTAACGGAGAATATCAGCCCCCCTCCCCGTACAAAATCAGATTTTGTGCCCCAAGCCGGATTTTACAAAGGGTACGTACTTGGTGTCAGTTAGACTTTGGGGCCCCAAGAGCGCAAGACCCCTTTAGGGTTGTGGTGGTGTACGTTACGCCACTGTCTATACATGGTCGCAGAACAAACTAAACATGCATAAAAATATTTTAATAAACTTTAAAAAATTTTGATTTTGAAGTGAAACTAAATTGTGTTTTTTCATTTTTTGAAAAATGCTTGATAATATTCATGATAACTTATTTCTTTCAAATATTACATTCAATAGGTCAAGGACATACATTTACATCCAGATGTTTTGACTAGTGACGAAGGATTTCTTACGCCTACGTCAAAGATGAAAAGATACGTTTGTAGAAAATATTTCGCTGAACAAATTGAAAGACTGTATAAAAGTATGAAAGAGAAAAGTACTCAACATTGAAAAAGGATGTACCATAAGCTGCATTTTAATAAAGCGGATAATAAAGCAATATTTCTAACGCATGCCTAATATTCAAAATTAGCTGGTTGTCACTAGACGAACGTATTTTGTTGAAGCAACGAGAGAAGTGTCATTCTTAATTTGTATGTACTGATTTTGTATTAACATTCTGATAATAAATATATTCGAATGAAAGAAATATTGTAAATTACTCGGATTCTTTTCTATATAAAAAGTATTAATACAATTTTAACATCCATTAAGATAATTCTGTAAGTTAAAAATGAAATTAAAAATGAAATTAATTATATATATATATATATATATATATATATATATATATATATATATGTAAAAAAATATTTAAATCTCCAGATATATCTTTTATACTAGTGAGGTCTTAGAAATTAAGTTTATTAATCTCAAGAATAAATTTGTGTCATTCATAACCACATTTCAAGCTTTTCATGGAAGTTCTGTAAAGTCTCTTTTATTGAAGATTATATGCATGTATTTTAAAGTAGTGCGGTTTGTACAGAGTGTTTTTTTTTCCAGGTATAGAAGTTTAAGTTGGTATTACTTTCCAAGATGGCAACCTATTTAACAGCTGTCAAGTGATTTATTCTCAGTTTGGTTTGGCAATTCATCAAAACGATCATCAAACAAGGCGTAGATTCGTCGAATGGGCCCAAAACGAGATTGCCATTGTTCCCGATTTTCATAAGCGAATTTTGTTTAGCGATGAAGCGCACTTCTGGTTGAATGGCTACGTCAACAAACAAAACTGCCGCATTTGGAGTGAAGCTAATCTACAAGTGTATTTCGAAACACCGTTACATCCAGAAAAACTGACTGTTTGGTGCGCTTTATGGGCTGGTGGAATCATTGGTCCGTACTTCAAAAACGATGAAGGCCACAATGTTACAGTCAATGGTGATCGGTATAGAGCCATGATTACTAACTTTTTCATTCCTGAATTGAACAATCATGATGTCCAGGAGCTGTGGTTCCAACAAGACGGCGCAACATGTCACACAGCTCGTGCCACAATCGATTTATTGAAAGACACGTTTGGTGACCGCCTAATTTCACGTTTTGGACCTGTGAATTGGCCTCCAAGATCTTGTGATTTAACACCGCTAGACTATTTTCTGTGGAGCTATGTAAAGTCATTGGTCTATGCGGATAAGTCACAAACGCTTGACCATTTGGAAGACAACATTCGCCGTGTTATTGCCGATATACGGCCACAAATGTTGGAAAAAGTCATCGAAAATTGGACGTCCAGATTGGACTACATCCGAGCTAGGCGTGGCAGTCCTATGCCAGAAATCATATTTAAAATGTAATGCCACAAGATTATCTTTCGAATAAAAAAAATTCATGTCAATCGAATAATACATTGTTGTTTTATTGCAATTTAAAGTTCTATACCTCTCAAAAAAACACCCTTTATTTCAGTAAAAATATTCTTGGATACTAAGCATTTAGCAAACATTCTTCTTTTGTTGAGCAGAGATTCGCTAAGAGCTAGTTTCGCAAAATTCAACACCTAAAGTGGGTTCCATGGGCATTACAGACAAAAAAAATTCGTTAATTAGGCACCTGGTAAAACCAATTCAAGGCCATTGATCACCATAAAATGACTAAAAGAGACAATAATTTTAAAAATGTCCTTAAATACACTCTGTCGCAAAAAAATATATGCAAGAAGAAATAGAAAAGCTACATTCACGAAATTTGGCATGCATGTAGTGTATATGAAAATAAACAAATGATTAAAAATTCAGAACAAAATATCATTTTATTAAGCGGTTACAGCTTGTAAAAGGTTAAAATCAGTAAGTAGTAAAGCCACCTCTGGCAGCTATACTGGGGGCCGAAATTCGGCGTGGCATCGAAAATTTCAATTAGAGATCACTTCCATATGACCCCCATAATTTATGGGGAAGATCCTGCCATAGTCTTTGCATCTGCGCAGTTAATTCTCCCATAAAATATCTCGGGACGGCTGCAGTTGCCTTCCAGCGCGTTCCAGACATGTTCTATTGGCGAAAGATCTGTGACCTGGCAGGCCATGGTAGGACATCATATCCTTGAAGACATTGTTGGGAGAGTCGCGCAGTATGTGGACGAGCATTATCCTGTTGATAAATGGCACCTGGGCGACTTGATAGCATGGGTAGCACAATCGGCGTTAAAGTATCGTCCACGTATCTGCGAGCTGTCAAAGTGCCTTGAAGGACCACTAAAGATGATCGTGTGTCCCAAGAAATTGCTCCCCACACTGTCACACCTTGTGAAATTGCTGTATGCCGCTCGACAATAAATGCCGGATCGGACCTCTGGCCGGTGCGCCTCCAGACACGTGTGCGGTGGTCATCAGCACTGAGACTGAATCGGGATTCATCACTGAAGATGACACGTCTCCAGTCTGTCACACTCCAAGTTGCCCGAGGTCGGCAAAATCCAGTCGACACTGCCTATGATGTGGGGTCAGTGGCAAGCGTCTTAGCGGACGTCGGCTCCTCAAAAGCCAACTTCGGTCAGTCGTCTCCTTATGGTTTCTCTTGATGGCACTGGATGTCTGGAAGGAGGTAAGTGGCGTTGAATCGATGCTAGCGACGTTGTTGGTGCCGAAGTGGCCACTCTTCTGATTGCACGAACCTCGCGATCATTTGTGTTCCTGGGACGTCCTGACCCTCCGCGACGGTACACTCTACCTTCTGTGATCCACTGAAAATTTCTTTGCCCAACACCGAGCAACTACCATATCGCTCCGACCGAGGTGGCGGCCGATACGTCTATTCGACCAACCTGCTTGTAAGTTTTCTGAGGCCCTCAGTAGTGGTAAATCCAAAATTATACGGATCCCCTATCAAAGTCCGTCAGCTGCTCTTTATTATGCCGCCGTTTGTTACGTCTTAGAGGCATCCTAAGTCTCAATATCGTCTATCAAAGTCATCAGATTCGTTTGGATAGCCGTACGGCGCTCGTACTCATGCTTTTAAAGCTCTCCCAGTTGCGCAACTAATATGCGCATAGCACACTTAGCCTTGTCTCATTGGCTTCGAAATTTTAATCATTTGCATATCTCTTACCAGACTACATTCTTGCCGAGTTTCGTGATTGTAGGTTGATTTCTTCTGGATGCATATATTTTTTTTTGCGACAGAGTGTATATTAAAAATAGGGAGAAAAATCGAATCACAAGAGAAAAAAGATCGTTAAATAGAAAATGTCCTTCGTTATTATATATAGAAGGTTATTTTGCGAAGAAAATAGTAAAATGTTCTTGGTTCCAAGAAAGAGTTCACAAAAAAAGAGGTTCGTTACACGCATATAGATGTTAGACTGTATATATACACTTTCTATAGCAATAAGTAATTGGACACCTGTAATTAATGAGATATATATATATAAACAATATTTATTTTTATTCAATAGTCGGTAGAGCCTCCACCTGAGGCATTTATCATCTTAACCCTCCTTTCTACAGTTGTTTGGATGATGGACAATGATATTTTTTCCCACTCGGTATGGAGAAGACCTTCAAGTTTTTTCACCGATTTTGGACGGTTGCTGCACCCCTAAATTCGGAAATCCAACTCGTTTCAGAGGTTTTCTATAGGATACAAGTCTGGACTCTTGGCAGTCTAATCCAATCGGGTCACCCCTTTATCATCATACAAATCCATGGTGGATTGCGCAACATGACAAATGGCGTTTTCATCGTGGAACTAACAATGAGAGAGAGAGGGAGAGATCCAACCCGTAAAATTGTGTCAGCGTAGGGAAAATATTTGCGTCTAGAATAGTTTAGTAGGAGTTGGCGTTGAGAGCTTAGCATGAATTTGGACCAAGGGTCCCAGTCCATACCACAAGAAACCTCCCCAGACGATAATTCTACCTCGACCAAACTTTACTGTAGGCACAATGGATTCTAGCAAATGGTATACACCAAACCCAAACTCTGCCATCCGACTAGTAGAGATGGAACCTTGATTCATCAATCCAAAGAGCCTGTTTCCACTCATGCATAGTCCGTTTTCGAAGTTCATTACACCACCTTAACCGAGCAGTGCGGTTGAATTTTGTATTTAAAGGTTTATGGGAGGCAGCACAACTATGGAAACCAGCAAATATGCTTCCTTTCGGAAGGAAAATATCAAAACAAACAGTTTCAAATGCTTGTCCAAACTCCTGAAGTATGTGGGCATCAGTTTGGTATAGTTTTTTTTCCAAATTTCTTTGGACAGCACTCATTGGTCTCTTATTTTTCGTAGGTCTGCCGTGTCGAAGCACATTCCGACAATTCTTTCGCTTTTTAATAAAAAAAAACCACTGTCGATTTTGGATTGTCTAATTCACTAAATGTTTCCCTTAAGAAGCAGACATTTCTATGGTATCCCATCGTCACTTGACCATGGTTCAAAATTACGTGGTCCGTCGCCAAAAGCCCTCGTGTAGCTGAACAGTGCGACGTTAATCTTCACTCACTCACTATGGTATCACACAATTACGCCTTCCTTGAAGTCAGACAGCTCTGAATATCGAGGCATACGATTATTACGAATACTAAAAGCTTGACACCCTTGGGAAATGCAACACGAAGAATTTCCTCCACCCCATATCGAAATGTATTTGGGCCTTGAAGTGGAGAGGCCTGGATTGAGAGGGAGCTTCCTGATTGGTGGACTGGAAGGAGAAAGTGGGTGTGGCTACGGTGACTGCTTTGAAGACATCCAATGTAATGGAAATTTTTCAGAGTAAGCGGACGAGAGACTCGTCTGCTATTGGTCGAAAAGAATCAGTGACTTAAGGTATCCGACTACCCTAAGACCATGATTTTTTTCAAAAATTGACAATTTTTTTCTGACTTTATTTTATAGACCATTTTATTAGCTTAATAACAATACCAAGTATTTTATATTCCCTCCACTAGAACAAAAACTACAAGTGTTTTAGTAAAAGCAAATGCCATAACTTTACACAAGATGTCAATCTTTAAAATGCGTTTTACTCGAAATGTGTTTTTTCGAAAACTCAAACGGGGACAGTGATTGCTCAAAAAGTTTTGAAAATAATTAGCTGAATTTTTTGATTATGTTCTGCATAACAGTAGAAGTGTTTTGATCTTCAGATTTATCAATAACTATTTTATTTCAAAATTTGCAGTTCTTTATGTGAATATAGTCAATGTTTTTTTAAGCAATTTCGTATAATCACTAAGATAAAGTGCTCTAGTTTTTGTAAAAATTAAAATATCTCTTATCCTGAAGGTCACTTCAAACAGAAATAACAAAGTAACACATCAAAATTGAAAAATTGAGAATTTGTTCATAAAATCTTTGTACAGAGCGGGCCCCGTTTATGTAATTTTTCGTACATTTTTACTAGTTTTTTCCCATTTTAATAATACTATTTTTTTTTTCTTTTACCAATTTTAGGATTTTTTCCTTAAAATATACTAAATAAACATAAAAATCCTAAAAAAATCTCCATATCTTCTTTTTTTCAAAAAAAAATTGTCGCAAGTAGTCGGATACCTTAACACTCGATTAGCTACCTTGAAGTAATGGAACAGAAATTGGTTGGAAAAAAGTGCTTGCCTGTGTGGGTTGCAGATTGAGAATAATTTAAAAAAGGAAACATATTGATAAAAAAATAAAATAAAAATTAGAAAATAGTCAGACGCCACAAGGGGAATAATGTATTTAATTACTAGGGGGATTATATGAGTCCAGAAGGATTTTTCTAGGCCTCTTAGTATTGACATTGGGATTGTAATTATCAAGATTTAAGACATTAAAGTTATTAGAGTTTGGCAGATTATCAAAAAATTTAATTGCCAATTTTTGAATAGATTTTTTAAAAGGATAAATGTTAATATCTTTGTAAATATCTCTTATTACGAATAATGTTTCCTATACAACAATTAAATACAAAAGACGAGTTGAAGTTGATAAGCACCGCAGATATCCTTATTTGCATGGGTGTCCAAATACGTTTTTGGTAAATAGTGTGTAAACAACTGGTTATATATGCATAACTCAAAAGGCTGACAAACTAGAAATAAGTTCACCGCTTAATTATTAACCACTTGAGTCCATATTTGATTAAAATAAATTAGAAATGAGAGAGAATCCATTTGAATTTAAAAAATTGATTACTCGCTAATATAATCTTCTCTTTACAGAAGTTAAACGACTGATTCATGCCATTGCCACAAAATAGCTACAATACACAGAGACCCTAAAGCATTTACAATTACTCTCTTGGGATAAATAAGTCCCTATATACTTGTTTTGATTTTTAAATTAGGTTAAGAAAATAAAATATTTTAAATGCCGATGAAATTAAGAATTATAATCCTCCTTTATAGCTAAGATATATATATATATAAATTCCCTCTAGTATCCTTTTTGTTAACTATTTTTACAAATATTTAAACAAACTTGAATTCTTTGGTTTAAAAATAACACTGTAATCTTAATCGTAATCGGCTAGTCCGAAATCCCTGTCCCGCCCATTCTATCCAATCAGAACCACAATTACATAATAGTCACTGCCGGTATAAAAGCGAAAATCTTGTGAAATCGCTCTCTCTTTGTCTTTGTGTTGTGTCCGTCAAGATGTCGCTTTTGTTATATATGTGTCCGTTTTCGTGTTCTTAAAAAATAGATGTGAAATATAAAAGTGATTGACCAGCTACACTATGTGTGTGTAAATAAATCAGATGAAAATTAATTCTGAGAAGATGTTTTCACTAAACCAGATATGACAACAATCCTAACAAACCAACTTTGGCCAACGCTACTACAATACTTTACACACACACACACACACACACACACACATATATATATATATATATATATATATATATATATTAGCTGCATGGCCCGACGTTGCACGGGCTATCTCTACTTTTATAAATTTTCCTTTTCTTTCACAAACTTCTATTCTAATAGTTACTTTCACTACTTCTAATAGTTTTTTTCAAAATGACTTCCCCTTCCACCGCTTAGCCCGGCGTTGCTCAGGCTTTCTCTTTTTCTCATGACACCAGCATTTCTGTGTGTGTGTTTGTACGCGCACAATGTGAGGGATTTATTATATTGTCAAAAAATTTTCCTTTTTCGAAATTTGTTCCATCCCACTTATTTTTGATTTAAGACATGTTTTCCCCCCTCTCTATAGCCCGAACACGTTTTTTTTAGTGTAAAATTATTGTTCTATCTTCCTCTCCTTCTCACAGATAAGGTATAGCTTCAAATTTCGATGTATGATTTATAAAAGGAAATATTGCGTTAGAATTGAAAAATTATTAATGTAAAGCAATAAAAAGAAAACGATTCTCATGCTAAGATTAAACAAAAAACGTTCATCATTTTTTAATAATAGTTAGCTTCTAAGAATCTAAAATAATAAAATAGATTTCGGATTTTCATGAGAATCAAAATCATTCCTTACATATCTTATAAAGCTTAAAATGCTTAAAAATGTCTCTAAAATGTATTTTGATCCAAAATAATAGACGATGTACTTCTTAATTAACAAAGAATTCATTTCGTAATGAAGTAATAGAAATAATCCTTTTTAAAAAATATATATATATTTAATAAAATCAAATTTCTATAAATAATAAATGCAAGAAAAAAATTAACAGATAGCTATTGAAACAATTGCCTTTTTCTGAACGTTTGTGATTAAACATATAAAAATATAAGTTAGAAAAAAATAGTATGGGGAAAAACCTATATATATATATGTGGGAGACAACAAGGGGTCCAAGACGTGTTTGTCTTACTTCACATTTATTTTAAAACTTTAACAAAAATTAATTAAAAAGGTAGATATTTTTACAGATAAGTTTGACGATGATATTCAGAAGGTAACGCCTGCTCGCGCACCTCTCGCGTTCTCTCTTCTCTCTAATTCTGCTCTAATGTCCAAGAGTTTTAGTTTTGATTTGCTGCGCCTGCGCGCGAAGACTGCTTGGCTTTGGCTGCCACAATCGGCCAGCCTGACTGTACGCTGTCCGCAGCGGTACGTCCATAGAGACCAAAGGAGAATCTGAAACATACAAAAAAGACGGAACAGACAAGGACTATACGACAAATACACAAAGATTTAACATATCATAATTCTGCTGAACTAGACAGTTTCTCCATCATGTGAAGGCATCTCTTCGACATCCGGAAGGTTCCACAGGAAAACACTGTGTTTCACAGGCATAAGAACGTCTTTTTTAATGAGTTCTTTGGTTGAACGCATCGATATGTTCCTCTCTAGAGTTCTGGACGTCTGTTCAAAACGATTTCTCTTTTTCCTTCGTTTCCACTGCCAAGGCTCAAAAATCCTTCGGAGCAACACAAACCGTCGATGTTCACTCTTCATAGGTAAAGGGTTAGGTGAGCGGGAGATAAATTCCACGGAACACGTTTTCATGGCGCCATTGGCTTTCTTACACAATACTATATCAGAACATTTTTCTCTTATAATACTCAATTTTAACTTAGTGCTCTTAATTTTATTACATTTATAATCCTTAATTAGAGAACTCAAATCATTTCTAGTATTAAAGTTTTTAACATGTGACAAATCATAACTAGAGTTTTCTATCACATTTGAAACAGAAACATTTGAATTAAAATGAACCCAAGCATGAGCACCTAAAGAGGATTCACTTTCATTCAATAAAACATCGCTCTTTGCGTGGCCTAGTTTTTTTATTTCAGAATATACACTGGGATGTATAATAAATTCTTCGGTCAAGGTCGGTGATATCGCCGTTCGCACACTTAGACCGGAAGAGTGTTGATCAAGAGAAAGATTTATGGGTTTAACTTCTACCATACGCTGTTCGCCAAAACATGAGCTTAATGTTATGATTTCTTCGGAAGGTGTTTGCACTCTAATTAGTGAGGAATTTAAAACTGGGATCTGGCAACCTGAATCGATCAAGGCTGTTACGGGCTGATTTTCCACAAAAATGTTTACGTATTGAAGATTTGCAAATTCATCGCTATTTTGTTTTTCGCTCTCGACTTTCAAAGTATTCACGTTTATTCTATTATGGATGTGGTCGTTAGATTCTTTAGGTTTAAAACGCTTCTCACAGTCTCTTGCGCAATGAGATGAATCACCGCATATATAGCAATTTTTATTTTCTCTTTCATGATATTGGGGATAGTTCTCTTTAATCTTTGTTTTAAAGTTTTGTGATCTATTTTTAAAGGGGTCTTGGGTATATCCATAAGTAATAGGAATTTCTTTATGTGATCCGCTTCTAGATGAAATATAAATATCACACTCTTTAGCTAAATCAATAGGCCTAAACCAATCTTCTGCTTCTCGAATGCCAATATGGGTTGCGGTTTCCTTATTTAAAGTTTCAAATAATTTATCAGAAATTATAAGATCACATAGAGATTCAAAGGAATTAACTTTTCTTAACGAACAATAATATTGGAAGTTTGCCGTCAATCTTGCAGCAAATTGGATGTATGTCTCGCCTGATGATTTTACAGCATTTTTAAATGAGTTTAAACACTCGCGAGGGGGTTAGTGGAATTCTCTGAGTACTATAGATTTTAGTTTTCATTAGTCATTTAATTCCTCT
The DNA here is from genome assembly GCA_019973935.1 of Trichonephila clavipes. Taxonomy (NCBI): domain Eukaryota; kingdom Metazoa; phylum Arthropoda; class Arachnida; order Araneae; family Nephilidae; genus Trichonephila; species Trichonephila clavipes. The sequence continues at coordinate 1,401,177 of BMAU01020788.1, forward strand.
TCTTTAATATACAGTAAGACGTTATGAGCTCTTTCGCCCAGAAGATTTATTAAAATTTCAGATTTATATTCATCATTTATTTTCTTGGTTAAAAATGCGCGTTCTAATGATTGGAAGAACAGATTAAAATTTTCAGATCTGGTGGGAACAGGAAGAGATAAAGTTTTTTATACTTTTTATCATATTTTCTATGTTAGTTTCGAACTGTTTTTCTTCGACTTTAGCTGCAGGATTTAAACTTAATGCTTTATTTTTAGCCGTTTGAAGTTCGATTTCTTTTTCTAATTTTGCTAACTGAAGTTCCGCGAGCTCAATTTTTTGTTCTTCTAAAGTTACTTCTCTTTCGTTTCGCGATACTCTCTCATCTATACAGTTTTGAATTAAAGTTTTAACGAAATCTGGATCACTTTCAAATGTACTACTGTTCCCAATTTTAGTCTTTAGTTTAACTATAGTGTCCGTACTCTCCACAGTACCGTCTAGATTCTCAACAACTCTTATGAGATCCTCTTTAAGAGCGTTTTTATACATTTAGAAAAAATGGAAAGATCCTACCTTTTTTTTTTTCTGGCTCCTTGTTGCTCGCACGTACGATGTATCCAATAATTGAAGAAAAAAATTCGATTCCACTGATTTCACCTCTTCGCAGGTAATATAGTTGAAATTGTTCGAATTGACACCTCTCCGCAGGTGTTTGTGGAATTGTAGTTCCGGCCTCTACACAGGCGGAATTTTCGACGATTCGATGAAAAATATACCTCTACACAGGTTATTTTGTTATTTGTTCCGACCTCTACACAGGCGGAATGAAGTTGAAAAATTCAACCTCTACACAGGTTGAACGAAGTTTCCGAAAAATGGCGGCGCGTCTCCTCCACGGACGGCTTTTTTTCACTGTCCAAACTTTGATCAAAATCGAAAATTTTTTTCAATCCCGGCCTCTACACAGGCGGAGTATTCATGCTGAGTTCAAACCTCTACACAGGTTGAATATTTATGCTGAGTTCAAACCTCTACACAGGTTGAACGAAGTTTTCGAAAAATGGCGGAGCGTCTCCTCACGGACGCTTTTGTTCATTGTCCAGACTTTGGTTCAAAATCGAAATTTTATCGATCCCGGCCGAGCCGCCATAATTTGTGGGAGACAACAAGGGGTCCAAGACGTGTTTGTCTTACTTCACATTTATTTTAAAACTTTAACAAAAATTAATTAAAAAGGTAGATATTTTTACAGATAAGTTTGACGATGATATTCAGAAGGTAACGCCTGCTCGCGCACCTCTCGCGTTCTCTCTTCTCTCTAATTCTGCTCTAATGTCCAAGAGTTTTAGTTTTGATTTGCTGCGCCTGCGCGCGAAGACTGCTTGGCTTTGGCTGCCACATATATCAGGTATTTTTCAAGGGGGGAGGGTCCGTGGTCGAAAGTTCACCATTCTTGTATCATGCTCCTTTTGATTTTGTCGATTTTCTGGAACAAAACACAATAAAAAACTAATTTTTGAATAAATAATTAGCATTAATTAAGTTAATCATTAATAGCAAGCTATTAATTAAATTTTACGTACTATATACTTAGAATTATAATCAATCGGAAAAAAAATCAAGGGCTTTGGGGGTTCCAGACCCGCAGGACCCCCTTGTGTTCAACTGATATATATATATATATATATATATATATACATGTGTACTGAAAAAACATTAAAAAAACGATCTGATAAAAATATTTTGATACATTTCATTTTAATTTTAAACTTTTCATTCCACTAAAAAAAATTTTAAACTTTAAAAAGTGGCATGATGCGAAATGGAAAGTCTCTTCCTCTCCAGTTTCGAACCTGAGAACAACCGTTTTATAAAGCAGCGGGTTAATTGAATTGAGCTTTAAAATAAAGGTAGATTTTTTTCAATATCCCATTTCGTTATTCGTTAAAGTAAAATATTTTTTCGGGCTTCATTTTTAAGTTAATGCTTTCAAACTTCAAATATCGATTGCAAACAACGGTAATTTTTATACAAAAAACTTTAAAAAAAAGCAATGTTTACATATTTATCTCAAAAGGGAAAAAAGCTGATATAAACACATTTTTCTTTTTTAACCGTAATTTTTAAGATATTTTTATCAATCTTTGTACAGATTACGTATAATATATTGTTCTACACGCGGAAAAAAAGTTTCGTGAGAAAAGAATAAAATAGATTTCAGATTTCCATGAATCAATCAATCGTTATTTCATTTTAATTTTAACCTTTTTCATTCAACTAAAAAAATTTTAAAAGGATCTTTCCGATTCTCTGCAGCTATGCGTTTTAAGGTCTTAACAGTCGTTTTGGAGCGTGCGTTTATTAAAATAAAAAAATATATATTGCGTTAGAATTAAAAAATTCTTTATGTGAAGTAATAAAAAAAGAAAACAAAGAACGTTCATCTTTCCGATTCTCTGCAGATGGCGCCCCGTGTATAAGTATGCGTTTTAAGGTTTTTAATTAATATCTTTTTAACTAATAGGAATATCGTAATATAAATGGTCAAAACGGATTCCTCGGATCATTCCCAAAATTTTGGTACCTTCTGCGTTTTGTGGTTCGTGAGAAAATTGGGCTACATCCTTACATAGATACGTTTGTTTACCTACGAATTTTAATAGAGTATATATACATTTCCCGTGGCGGTAACTATTGATAAAAAGATTCAAAGGGAGTGTAAGTGAACTGTTTTTAGTGGACTATATCGGAAGATCGCAATTAAGAGATATCAAAACCATGAGAGATACTTTAGAACCATGTGGTGACTACAGTAGCCGGTCACGGACTCGTGGATGACACTATGGAGTCATGAGTTCGAGTCCTGATGTCCCTAAGGATCCGTTGTATAGAGGGGCTAATGTACATTAAGTCTGTTAACACTTATAAGTCCTCGGAGTTGGGGAAGTTATAGAGGGGGTGTCAGCTCAGAGTTTGTCCTCGTCAGTTGATCATAGCTCAGAATTACGAAGGTCGTCACCAATAACTCTTGTTTTTTGCTTTAACTGTGACAATACTAAACACTCACTCTCTTAGAATCCGGCGAAGACTGAATATCCAATAAATCATTTGAATTAAATATATCAAGAGATAAGTTAAGGATTAAGCATGCTGCCATCAACTGAACGTAGATAAATTAGATAAAACGTAGATAAAACTGAGGAAAACACAGTTTTCAGTAAATATTACAACGAAGCTGGAATAACCTTTAATTGGAATTAAATAAAGGTAAAATTAACTAACGTAAATTCAAAATTCATAATTCTATTACAATCTTAATAGTAAATTCATATTACTATTTTAATAATTTGGGTGCATTGTCAGTAAGAAATATAGCAAATAAATACCCAGGGATAAACCTAATGTTATGAAACAATCTTTCTAAAGATTGTTTTTGTGTGCGTGTTAAGAGCGTGATTTATAGCTGTTTATCTTTTAAGGAATTAATGGTTTCTTAAGACTGTCAGTGAGTGAGTATTAACGTCGACGTCGTACTGTTCAGCTACACGAGGGCTTTTGGCGACGGACCTCGTAATTTTGAACACCATGGTCAAGTGGCGAGGACGATACATGAGCTGGCATCCCCCTTCTAAGACTGTCAGAGAGAGTATGTGTAATACAGAAGATCGTTCACACTTTATGGAAACGATTTTAATAGAATTTTTATTTATAAATGCCGTATTTTTTGTGGCGATTTGTTTCTATTTGATAGCCCGATTCTTGGCAATAGTTCCAGCTTGAATTTTCTATGAAAGTAAACTTTTTTTCTTAGCTATCATGCCAATTTCACTCCATTCCTCTCGAACCGTTTTCCAAAATTCGTTCAGTGTTCTTGAATGCCGTTTTCCCAAGGCTTGTTTTAATAAACCGAAAGCACAAAAAACTGGAGAAGCATCAGGTTATTTTACAGGTATTTCATCAAATGGGATGTACTTTATTCCTGTTTCTGATTCTTTATTTTCTAAATAAGGGGATGTTGACTTAGGCATGTGATTAGAGGCTTTGTCCATATGAAGCTCAACTTTATCAATGTCTTTTCTATATTAGACTAAAATTTCTTCTTCAAAAATTGGTTTTAAAATATTCTGCTGATAGTAGAATGAATTAATTTTGGCTTTAATTGAGTCTTCTTGATTATTAATTTGTCGCTGTAGCAAAATCCTGAAACCTCCATAAATCACTTTGGGAGTTTTTCTGTACATTGACGAAGCCATTTCGTAGTCATTCTTGTCAATTGAACAATAGAAAATTGATCCTTTTTTTTATTACAATTACTTAAATATACCCATACCTCATCGAGTGTTAGCGCAAATTACCATTTTCCCGCAGCTAGGTGTTTTCTTATATAATTTTCTACAATTTGATTTTTTTTCAGCAATATCTTTTAAAAAAGGATACGAATTTTAGGTTTAAACATCTTTTTTGACTTTAAATCTTTTTGAATGAGATGTTACTTACAATGCCAGAAGACATTCCTAGTTTCCATGCAATGAATCTTTGAATCAACAGATTTTCTTATAGGATTAGAGACCACTTTCTTGATAGTTGCCTGTATTCGAACAGTGTCCTAGGATAAGGTTTCGTGGCCATGTTTTCATTTTTTACTTTCACACACATACAGCTAGACGTTTAATTTTCTTTTAAATTTAATATATTATAAATACCCTTTATTTAGATGCAATAACCGAGATTTTATACCGTTTTATAGTTTGTTGATACGAATATATCTCTTCGGAAAGCGTAATTACGTAATCTTCTATCAATCCATCCATTTTTGGAGCCACTTTCAAATTAAATCTTTTATTTCACATTTCAATAAAAAGAAAACATTATCAGATGATTATTCTGAAGTTGCCAAAGTTTTATTTCAAAATACAAACAGAAAAAAAAGTTACAAAATCGCTTCCATAAAGCGCAAATGACCTTTTGTAGATATATGACTGCATTTCCTTATGAGTTCTGTTATGAAATAATTGAGAATTATTTTTTATTTACATTAAGAAGTGTCACAAGAGGAGTCTATGACCTTGTAGCAATGATGTGCCGAACCCAACTATGAATAGGATTCAGGATGCCAAACAGAAGGAAATATTTGAAAAGATTCGAAAGCTGTGGCATTGCAAGCAGAGATAAGTAACATAGATCATAAGAAAAAATATAGAATTTTATACATGAAATCACTTTTTTAAAGATATTTATTAACCCCTTCAGGACCATGATCACATATATGTGATCACTTCAGGAAACACAGTAACATATGTGAGATTGCATTTTCCCCATGCAACCTGATGTGATCTGAATTTAGAGCTCATGGAATTTAGAATGATTATAAACTATAGAAATTTTGATGTATTTTACTACAGTAAGGATTTTATATGAATTTTTAAATGTAGAGCTTAACAGGAAAAATCGACTGGTCCTGAACGGGTTAACATAAAAATTTACAACGTAAAATAAACTGTTCCCTTTACCAAAAATAAAAAATTAAAGTTTAACATGTATTATGAATCTTCTAATCATATTTATTAAAATATAAAATAAGCATAAAGTATAAATATTACTTTAATGTTGTTAAATAAGAAAGTAAATGTATTAATGCAAACCTTTTCCCTGTGGGATGGGTTTTATCTATCCCTTCAACTAATCATCTGGGAGAAAATATTTCTTAACTGCTAACGTTTATAAAACGCTTCCTGTAGAAAAACTGTGTTAATCTGAATGCCATTTAAACTCTAGTGAAGTGAGGGGGTTGGAGTTAGTCGTCAGGCTGCTATTGAAGTTAGATTATCAAAGTTAATATCTGAAGCCCTCGGTGTGCGTGAAGAGAAGCTTTAGTATGATTCATAAAGTAATACCGTGATTACAGCTGTTGAGTGAGTGAGTGAGTGAGTGGGTGAATATTAACGTCGCACTATTCAGCTACACGAGGGATTTTGGCGACGGACCACGTAATTTCAATCCATGGTCAAATGACGTGGAAGACACCAGAGCTGGCACCCCCTCTCCTAACTACCACACCACACCAAGATTACAGCTGTTACATCGGATCGTAAACAAGATAAGGGATCTAATCATCGGTCTTAGGGCAGCGATTAAGTTGACCAATCCCTCGATTTATGACATTTCTCGATACTAAATTGATAGATGAAATAAAATTATTGATTTTAGTACAATGGCTCATTATTCGGCTTCTCTTACATCCTCATTTACCGCAGGGTGATGAAACCTGTACCACTCTACTTCGTATTGCAATAGCAGGGGTATAATTTAAGACTTTCGATGTGACACGATTCTGAACATTTAAGGTAACACAGTACGATTGAATTGACAAAAATCCGTCAAAAAATCAAATCTAATTTTTTTAGCCTAAATTACTTCTAGATATTTTTCTATAACCTAACAAAATTTGAAAGTTCTAAACTTAAAAAACGCAGAATTATGATAGCTTTCACGTTCGTTTTTATTTACATTCCTATGGGAAATCAAAACTTTAAACTTACTTATCTCAGAAAGATAAAATAACTAATTTGTCTTCATTTAAAATGCTAAGGCTTTTTATTGTGCCTAATGCTTTGAATTTGTTTTTTACCTATTGCTAATAGAACATGCGACAAAAGTTGTTATGCATTTTTGAATCAAAGCAATACTTATTTTTTTAAAAATAATTAAACTCAGAATTTATACATTTTTAAGGAACTTTCAATGAGCATTCATGAAAAGAAGTATTGTACAAATACACACACACACATACACACAAATCATGTTATCACAAAACCCACACCAACTTTTGTTATACATAGTTTGACGTACTTGTAAATCAAATTTTATGTGTGTACAAATCAAATTTCATGTGTGTATACGTAAATTTTTGTAGAAGTAGCATTTTAAAATCACTTCACAAATTTATGTATTTTTCTAAAAAAGTTAAACGGCTAGATTTTTATGAAATTTTGAGCACAAAATCTGTTTTACATACTATACACACATAAGAAACAACCAAAAAAAAATTTAAAATCCTTAAATTAAATATTTTTGCAGAAATCGTACTCTGCCCCCTTACCCACTTTTCTGTGTACTCAAATTACTTTTCATATGAACAAAAAATTGTTTATATAACTGGATATATAGAACCAAAATCGAAAAGCAGATAACATGCAATTTTCTTCAATTAAATATGACAAGCAGTGACGTCCAGCAATTTAAAATAACTGTCAATTTATCATTAGAGTTATCTTCCAGAATTTTTCACAGTTTCGTAAATTTTACTTTCTATTATTCTGAATGTGTTAGTCTAATGAGCTCCTTTTCAAAAATTCTCAACTTCCATCCGCTCGAAAATTGATAAATTTGTAGAGTGCCACTAAGAGTTGTACCGAGGAACAAATCTGGCTCGCGTGTCATAGGTTGCCGACTCCTGGTCTACAATAAGAGAATTAGTGCATTTTGAAGGGGTGTACTTTCCGTCGAGCACTTGCGCGACACAGCTTTTCTCATCTCAAGTATACATGGATATAGTAACCAATAGTTATCGACAACTCCACGCAGTCTTCGCGCGCAGGCGCAGCTAAGTGAAAGCAGAACTGAAACTGTAAAAACTTTGACTCTTGAGAAAAAGAAAGAGAGAAGAGAGAACGAGAGAGGTGCGCGAGCAGGCGTTACCTTCTGCATGTCATTGTCAAACTTATCTACCTTTTTAATTAATTTTTGTTTAATGTTAAATAAAATAGAGGAAAGACAAACGTATTGGACCCCTTGTTGTCTCCCACAAATTATGGGGGCTCGGCCGGGATCCATAAAATTTCGATTTTGAACCAAAGTCTGGACAATGAACAAAAACGTCCGTGAGGAGACGCTCCGCCATTTTTCGGAAACTTCGTTCAACCTGTGTAGAGGTTTGAACTCAGCATGAATACTCCGCCTGTGTAGAGGCCGGGATTGAAAAAAATTTCGATTTTGATCAAAATTTGGAACGTGAAAAAAAAAAAGCCGTCCGTGGAGGAGACGCGCCGCCATTTTTCGGAAACTTCGTTCAACCTGTGTAGAGGTTGAATTTTTCAACTTCATTCCGCCTGTGTAGAGGTCGGAACAAATAACAAAATAACCTGTGTAGAGGTGTATTTTTCAACGAACCCTCAAAATCCCGCCTGTGTAGAGGTTGGAACTAACTCAGTGTGAAAATTCCGCCTAAGTAGAGGCCGGAACTACAATTTCACAAACACCTGCGAAGAGGTGTCAATTCGAACAATTTCAACTATATTACCTGCGAAGAGGTGAAATCAGTGGAATCGAAATTTTTCTTCATTGGATACATCGTACGTGCGAGCAACAAGGGAGCCAGAAGAAAAAAAAGGTAGGATCTTTCCATATTTTTCTAAAATGTATAAAAACGCTCTTAAAGAGGATTTCATAAGAGTTGTTGAGAATCTAGACGGTACTGTGGAGAGTACGGACACTATAGTTAAACTAAAGACTAAAATTGAGAACAGTAGAACATTTGAAAGTGATCCAGATTTCGTTAAAACTTTAATTCAAAACTGTATAGATGAGAGAGTATCGCGAAACGAAAGAGAGGTAACTTTAGGAAAACAGAAAATTGAGCTCGCAAAACTACAGTTAGCACAGTTAGAAAAAGAAGTCGAACTTCAAAGGGTTAAAAATAAAGCATTAAGTTTAAATGGCATCATAAGTATGACGTAAGGATTGAAGTGATGTCATGCGCGCCAGCATCACAAGATGTCAGAAGTCGTATATAATGAGAAACTGTAGGTTTTTGTGTGTCTCTGTGCTGTGCTGTAAATAAAGATTTTGTTCAGTAACAAAGTATTATTTTAAATAAGGAAACCGCAACCCATATTGGCATTCGAGAAGCAGAAGATTGGTTTAGGCCTATTGATTTAGCTAAAGAGTGCGATATTTATATTTCATCTAGAAGCGGATCACATAAAGAAACTCCTATTACTTATGGATATACCCAAGACCCCTTTAAAAATAGATCACAAAACTTTAAACCAAAGGTTAAAGAGAACTATCCCCAATATCTTGAAAAAGAAAATAAAAATTGCTATATGTGCGGTGATTCATCTCATTGCGCAAGAGACTGTGAGAAGCGTTTTAAACCTAAAGAATCTAACGACCACATCCATAATAGAATAAACGTGAATACTTTGAAAGTCGAGAGCGAAAAACAAAATAGCGATGAATTCTCAAATCTTCAATACGTAGGCATTTTTGTGGAAAATCAGCCCGTAACAGCCTTGATCGATTCAGGTTGCCAGATCCCAGTTTTAAATTCCTCACTAATTAGAGTGCAAACACCTTCCGAAGAAATCATAACATTAAGTTCATGTTTTGGCGAACAGCGTATGGTAGAAGTTAAACCCATAAATCTTTCTCTTGATCAACACTCTTCCGGTCTAAGTGTGCGAACGGCGATATCACCGACCTTGACCGAAGAATTTATTATACATCCCAGTGTATATTATGAAATAAAGAAAGTAGGCCACGCAAAGAGCGATGTTTTATTGAATGAAAGTGAATCCTCTTTAGGTGTTGTTTATGTTTCAAATGTTTCTGTTTCAAATGTGATAGAAAACTCTAGTTATGATTTGCCATATGTTAAAAACTTTAATACTAGAAATGATTTGAGTTCTCTAATTAAGGATTATAAATGTAATAAAATTAAGAGTACTAAGTTAAAAATGAATATTAAATTGAAAAATGATATTCCTGTGTGTCAGAGAGCCAGACGTTTATCTTGTTCTGAGAAATTACAGGTAAACAATCAAATTGATGATTGGTTACGACAAGGTATTATAAAAGAGAGTGTTTTTGATTATTGTTCACCTATAGTATTGTGTAAGAAAGCCAATGGCGCCATGAAAACGAGTTCCGTGGAATTTATCTCCCGCTCACCTAACCCTTTACCTATGAAGAGTGAACATCGATGGTTTGTGTTGCTCCGAAAAATTTTTGAGCCTTGGCAGTGGAAGCGAAGGAAAAAGAGAAATCGTTTTGAACAGACGTCCAGAACTCTACAGAGGAAAATATCGATGCGTTCAACCAAAGATCAACTTGTTAAAAAAGACGTTCTTATGCCTGTGAAACACAATGTTTTCCTGTGGAACCTTCCGGATGTCGAAGAGGTGCCTTCACATGATGGAGAAACTGTCTAGTTCAACAAAACTATGATATGTTAAATCTTTGTGTATTTGTCGTATAGTCCTTGTCTGTTCCGTCTTTTTTTGTATGTTTCAGATTCTCCTCTGGTCTCCATGGAAGTACCGCTGCGGACAGCGTACAGTCAGGCTGGCCGGATATAGTAACCAATAGTTATCGACAACTCCACGCAGTCTTCGCGCGCAGGCGCAGCTAAGTGAAAGCAGAACTGAAACTGTAAAAACTTTGACTCTTGAGAAAAAGAAAGAGAAGAGAGAACGAGAGAGGTGCGCGAGCAGGCGTTACCTTCTGCATGTCATTGTCAAACTTATCTACCTTTTTAATTAATTTTTGTTTAATGTTAAATAAAATAGAGGAAAGACAAACGTATTGGACCCCTTGTTGTCTCCCACATACAATATTTATAATCTGAGTACAGGAGCAGATATAAAAATTAAAAACAAAAAAATGCTGAGCCTTTGATTGGTATAAACAACTTTTTAAATAAAGAATCTAAAATTTGAAATGAGGAAATTGGTTATGTACGAATGGATCTCTTTAAAAGCAGTAGTAAATCTTATTTCTCTCAGTGCATTTCCCTTTCATTACAAACGAGAGTTAAACGCTATAATACTCAGATATTATATATAGTAACTAAAAAACAATAAAAAAACAGTCATACCATAACATAAAATACCTAACCAAGCGGTTAGGTAATGGTTGGTATTATATGCAAGTAAGAAATTTAGCTTCTCGGTAATCTCTCTCTCCTATATTTGTCGAAATTGCAGATTTGAAAATGAAAAAGAAAGTGGAATTAAAAGTCATATGCTAAAACAGCATTTTATTCATTAAATAGTAGAAGAAGAAAGCGCAACCGGGGCAACACAGAAAAAAATTACAGAAAAAAAAAGAAACAAACGTGAGACCTGTTGAATTTTCCACGAGAAGAAAGCGCGTAAATTCTCTGACTTATGTAGACTTAAAAGTCGATTTTGTGTTTAAAAATTACTCGAAATTAAAATATGAATAACTCAACAAAGAGAAATATTTAAGGAAAGCTAAATTTTTTTTTTTGACAATTTGAGATTTTTACATTTTCAAATTGTACAGATTTAAACCTTTCTAAGAATACCTTGCTTTAAACTCTAAGGCAATTAGAAGCTCTTAAAACTTATTTTTAAATAATTGTGGAAACTGGTACACGCCCATTTGGATGGCGAAAATGTAAACAAAGTATGTACTTTTCGTTTTTGTTTAAAAGTTGAACGTCTGATATAAACCAAAACATTTATATTTTGTTGTAAATTGAGCCTTTTATTTTTTTTATTTCCTAGCCGATTAGAAGTTTCACCGTATACATTAAAATCAATTTATTTCAAAATGTAAATTTTTGATGTTCGATGTACCTTTTCTGAGAAACTGCCATTCACAGGTATGTAATTTTTTTATGATACATTTATAATGATTGCTAATATATACTAAAATGAGCTTTTTGTAAAAAAAAAAACTCAAAAATTAATTTTTTACAAATTTTTTATGTGAAAAATGAGTAAAATTTCTTCTGTTTAATAAAATATTTTATAAATTATGAACAAATTAAGAATTACCTAAAACGCTCATTTTAGTATAATGAGAAATGTGTACTTTAATTGTATGAAACATTTCAAGTACGCACATATAACAAATTTTGAGGAACATCGAAAACAGCTAATTTAACATTGTCGGTATAGAGGTTTCCGACTCCTCTTAAAACATTGAATGAAATTATACAAAATATATATAGTCTTTTTTGTGTTTAATTAAGCATTTATAAATAAAATATTTAAATTTTGGGAGGATAAAATTTAATATTTACAATCTCTCTCTCTCTCTCTTTTATATAAAATATCTTTATTAAAAAATTACAGTTAAAAACAAAGGAATTAAAAATAGCCTTTTTTTATCTCATTGAAGAATAATACATAAAAATCATTTTCCAATAAAATCTATTATTTTTTCCATAAATTCAAAAGCCTTTTCTGTGTGGTAACAATGAAAAACACCTTTAGCGTTAAAAACTTCAGCATTCGGAAAATGCTTCAGTATTAGTTCTTTTTCATCGATCCTGTAAAAGGGGGGAATAAGAACATAATTAGTATATGTATATAAATAAAAAAAATTCTAATATCATTATCTTTAAATGTATACATAAATCTACGCTTTTCAACCTTTCTTAAATAGCCAAATTCTTCGTTATATTTATCTATTCCGAAGTGTAAAGTAATGATTTAAAAAATTTAAAGTCTATTTCTCGTTATATCGGCGAGCTAAAAGGACCTTGCATTATGAACTATTAAGCAACTAGAATTTTACTTAAAACGACAATAAATGTTGATTCTAAATATTATTAGGTGGCATGTGAAAGATCCTTGAGTATCAATTTGGGTCTGGTGCTCACGGAGTAACTAACAAGAGCTTGAATTATAGTTAACTCAAGCGTCAAAACTTGGTAGTGAGAGCCTCCACTAGATGGTAACACTACTGAAATGGCTCTTGGAGGACTTGTCAGGCCTGCTTTGTGCCGAAATGCAGCCCCATTTGAAAAAAAAGCATTAATTGCAAAAATTACAAAATAATACTCATAAATAAACATTTTTAGTTAAGTAATCATTATATCTTCTTTTATTATTACTGAAAGCATGACTTCTGGGGATATTTTTATTGCTATCCATAATTATTGAAGCCCGGTGGCTGAGTGGTAGTGTACCACGCTTCCACACCACGGGACCAGGGTTCAAATCCTGGGGTGGGCAAGGTCGACTCAGCCTTTCATCCCTTCAGTGGGTCGATAAATGAGTACCAAGCTTTCTTGGGAACTTAACACTGGGGGTTTTGCTTCAAACCGATTACCTGACCGGAACATCTGCTCCTGCACCTCAGCGCCCTAGGTCACAAATATTGAGATGGCCACAGAGTAGACTTTAGCCCTAATGGGCTGTTGCGCCACTGAGTTTAGTTTATCCATAGTTGTTAATTAGCTATTCAAAAAGAGTATTTCTGTTATCTATCGTTGTATCATTTTCCATTATCAGCAGACTGATTCGCTAAAATATACATATGGCATTTTGTCTTCAGTGCTAGTCTTACTTCCGCATTTTTAAAGGCTGATAATTCCACATTTTTTGCTTTTGTAATTTAATTAAGTATGCTGGCAAATATACAGAAGTAATAATTACATGCCGACGAGTTACAACGATTTAATTATCTAACAATTATGTAAGCTTTTATATGAAGTATGTTCACTATTATATGTATGCTTAGAATATCACTTATTTTGAAATAGATAAGTAAATTAAAAGATAATGTATCAATAGTATAGTTTTCTTGAAATAAATATTAATATGAAATTGGGAAATGAAAAGGTATATTAATTAATTATATATATTACATATACTACACAAAGTAAGATCCAAAATTTAAGGAACTTTCCGTAATATTCCTCATTTTGAATGCTTTAAAATGCTTTTTCACAACCATCTTCAAAATATTTTTCTTGGGTGACATGATTATTTGACAGTGTTCGTTCAAATTGAGAAAGTACTAATATAATCCATTTTTTGCAACCGCCTGTAGGGCCTTTTACGATTTTTCCTTTACCTCCTCTGATGACATTAAACGCGATGCATCAGCCTATTTTATCTCTCTCTATATATAAAAAAAATGCTTTTCGTTATGCTGTAATAGGTTTCTTAAGTACTATCGCAACAATATCAAAGTTCAAGATAGCTCACCAAGTAGGCAACCTGATTTTGCGTGTGTCATACGCTATGAATTGGCAACCATGTGTGATCCGATTTATATACGGTTCCGCCAATATGGTTGAGATAGTATATTATTACAAGCTCTCGCAGAAATATGTCGCAACGATTGCCTGGACTGAAATCGTTGCGTGAGAAGAAAGGCGTTGTCTCATACGGAGACTTATTAGCAACCAGTGGAACTAAATACTCAACTTCTCAGAAAGCTGCAAGAGCTGCAGGTTTACCAAAATTTGAGAACTTTATCAATAAAGTGTTGGGTGATACCAACCTCAGTGATTCAGTTTTATAGTGTTAGCAATGAGTATGAACAGTTGTATAATTTGTACAATGGAGGATGATTCATCGTCAAGTGGACAGGGGTACTCTAAATAAAAAACAGAAGGGGCAAAGTCCGCTGAGTAGAAGGAATGTGAAAACGCTTTTGAGCTCTTCTGGCCAGCTGATGGTCTTAGATTCCAATATAAGTATTGTTCGATATGAAAGCTATTATCACTTCTTCTGCCGAAACATCTTATAAATATCCAATATGCAAATTGCGCAGTTTTACGATTATCAAAAGAAAATGAAATGATGATAAATCAGTATTGAAAAAATTTGAAATCATCTCGATTCAGTGTGTGTATGTTAATGAAAGATTCAACATACTACACTTAACCAAATATGTAAACGTAATTTTTTTAAAAAAAAAATTAAAAAGGGTAGAGATAGTAAAAATAAAATTAATTTCAAGTAAACTTACACTTGTAGTTTAGAATATTCTGCTGATATAAATAAAGTTTCTCCTAAGTAAACCTCTTTTTCCTCTATCTCGTAATCAAAGACTTCAATATTTTCAAGATTGCGAAGGATAGGCTTCAAGTGAACATTCCATTTAAATGTTCCATCTTTATCTTTATAGACAGGTAAGGTAAATGCTATTGGTTTTGGTTTTGAGACTTCACCTGCTACTTTCTAAATAGAAACAGAAGAAATTATTTTTACGACATTTAATATAAAATCAAGATATTTTATAGGTGAAAATTTTTTTTAAATACAAAAATATTAACGTTGTGCTAAGAAATATCTTTTTTTGTTTGTTTGCTTTTACGAAACGCGTTTTTACGAATGATGTATGTATTCTGGCCTCTCTTTTACGTTTTACAATTTAAAAATTGGGACTGACTTCCATTGGACGGAAAATTACACTTTGTAATTACGACAATGCTTAAATGTTTTTATTCATATGTTTTTCGCTGTGTTATAATAACGTATTATAAACAGTATTGTTAGTAATCAAAAATGTATAATTTAAAAACGAACTCTTTTTGCAGAAATACTTCTAAATCAAATGTTTCGAATTAAGTTTTCTCTAATATATTAGATGAAATTTTATTAATTCAATGTTTCTGAAGATTTTTAATGAGTTTAAAGTTAAAAGATTTAAAAAATAAAATCACGAAGATAATATTCAAGCTTGAAAGCAGCTTTATATATCCAAATTAAATTAATTTCATTAGGTATTAGGAGATTCGTTGATGCATACCACAATAATTTTGACCAATAAACAGAGAGTAGAATTTAAATTTAGACGATGTTGGTTTTAATGCATAATTGTTTAACTGAAAGTTTGAGTTCGATTCAAAAAGTTTTAGCTCAAATCCTTCTAGTGAGATGAATTTTAGCACAATTTGCACAAATTTATTTGAAAGAATTGTTTTTATTTCGTTATTAGTCTAACTCAGCGATACGCAACCCGCAGCCCACCGAGCCTTTTTAAGCGGCCCGGTCATGACCCATAGCTCTGAGAAATTCTTTTGTTTAAGACAATGTATTAAAAATTTGGTGGGAAATTATTTGACAAGAAATCAAATTTATCAATTTTGCTTTTTTGTTGTCGATGTCGCGAAATGATATTATTTTTCTATTTGTAACAGTTAGAGATAACGGACAGCAGTGGATTAGTGACAATTGTATGGGTGGAATTCATTTTGTGTGAAAACAATCTTTCATACTTTGCAAGCGAAAAATATTCGAATGATTTGGAGGTTGACTGTTTTGAAATGAAAAACAAACATGGATCAGTACTTGTTTGATTTGTTACGAAAGTTCCGTATTTAAAAAATGCCAGTAAACAGGAACTATTTAATGACATTTTCCCCTTTTTATAGAGGAGATAAATAGGTTTTATCGAATATTCTTTGTAACAGCAACAAATTGTTTCGTCAGTGATAATGTCACATTAGTAACAGAGGCATCCTAAGAAGTTTGTTATATTGCCATATGAAACCGTTTACTGATGCAAAAATTGTGAAGGAGTGTTTCTTAAATTCTTTTAATGTGGTGTAAGTGACACAAATAAAAAAATAATTAAAAAAAAGCAAAAAAGGAGTTATATTAATTTGATCAATTTTACATATTTTAAATTTCCAATGTTACCTTGATCCTAAAGCATTCCCCCCTTTTAACCTTATATTGCAGCCAAGTGAAATAGCTAACTATGTATGCAGCCCGCGTGAAATGGCTGACATATGTATGCGGCCCAGCAGAAAAATAGGTTGAGTACCCCTGGTCTAACTGTTTGATTTTGATGTTGTCAAAGATGTGATGGGTTCAATTCATGATGGTGACATGATAAAGACAAACACGTGCTCACCACTGAATTCAAAACAGACATCTAACTAATTGTATTTGTTGTTCTATTTATAAAACTTTGGTAAAATTTCAAATTTTATAATTGGGTAAAAAAATGTTGAAATATTATACAAAATAAATTTCTTCAAAAAGTTTCAAAATTTAAATTTATTTTATGCATGCATTTTTAAATAAAATGCCTTTTGTCTACTTATACGCATTATAGTTGTTCACAAATTTTTATTTTTTAAGAGAAAGTTTCTGAAAAGATCAAAAATCGGCAACAACGAAACGCATGAACTGATTAACTGGAAACACATGATTACTTTATTGTGTGACTATGACGTCACATGAGATTTTGAACTGATTGGCAAAATCCCGTATTTATAATTATCATGTGACTATGATGTCACATGAATTGAGCTCATTAAACGAGAAATTCAAAACTCTACTCCGAAGTTTGTATAATAGTCGGAGCTGTTTTATAAAAGCTAATAATATAAGAATCAAGTATGAGATAATTTTATCTCTATTATATGAAGCTTTCAAAAATCTTTATTACCAATTAATTTAAATAATTAATTCTTTGCTGGAAATGCAGTTTAGAGTTAGGAAAGAACACAACTAACAACCTACTTTGAAAACCATGAAAGAGGTCAGCTGATGAAGTTTCTTATGCGCCTCTGTCTCGGTCATGGAAGGCGGAAATTTCTCCACATATTCCACTGCTAATTTTAACTTGAGCAAAAATTCTTGATAATCTTGCATCTGGTTGTCCCCTTTGTGCATCCTCATCTCTTCTACGACTAATTTTTCAACCATCTCAGGCTATTTATTTCAAGAAAAAAATATACAAATTGATTGTATGTAAAATATTTCAAAGGGATAATAATGGATCACGTGAGTTATATATTAAAAGTGATACACATAATATTATAATAAGGAGCCCTATATTAAGTTAATTTTACTATACAAAAATGTCAGAATATGAATACTTAAGAAGTTAATAACATTGTAAATATGTTTAACATTTAAAGGAAAATAATAGAATTACTGTTAAAGCATCAAATTGCATTTATTTATTTCCCATGCACAGTACATTAGAAGAAAACTGTTACTAATGTCATTGTACCTAAATTAAATGCATTGAAACAAACAATTTTTTGCTTTGAATGTTTTGATTATAATTTGTTTCAGTTTTCTATAAACACATTCACAGTTTGTTTAAATTTGTTGACTTCAGTATCTTATCAAAAGCCATAAGAAAGAGAGACCAAAGACGATGAATCTTTAACATGAACATACAAATTTAGTTCCTCTGCATTCATTCTACGACTTTTGATTAAATCATTCCATTTTCTTCAATAGTACATTTTTTTTACTTTTTTTAAAAAACATTTTAATGTATACATATATATACACACAAAATAATAGGAAAAAAAGTTCCAGCAGCGAAAAAAAATATATTGGAGAACAATGAAATCTTGGCAATACATTTGTCTAGGTAACATATTTAATTGATTAAAGTTTCAAGATCCCAGGTTAATATAAGCGTGAGAAGATCCATTTCAAACGTAAAATGATGGCTATTTAATAACCGGTGTAACCCAGTGCTTCTCAAACTTTCAATAATTGGCGACCCACTTTTCAATAATAATTTTTACCGCCCCCCCCCCTTATACAATAATAATGTATTGAATGCAATAATAATGCACTTTTTGACGCTAAAGCTACAATATGATCTTAATTATAAACCGTACAAATTAATAAGATAAGTATATTAAATTTTATTTATGTTACTTTTAAGTAATATATATTTTACTTTTCTTTCTCGAATTTTTAAATTGGAACAATTGCAAAATGCGGTGGCTGCTTTGAAGACAAAATATAGATCTCAGCCAAATATAGAAAAAGTACTCAGAGTGTCAAGTTCGAATCGTAAAACTTCCTTTGAAAAACTTACCTCTGCAAAACAAGCCCACGGAAGTCACTAATACTTATTAAATTTTCTCTTAGTTTAGTATTAATAAATTAGTTATAAGATACATTGTGTAGAATTAATACATTAAAAGTGTACTGTCTGAAGTCCCCGCTCTTTGCAAGAGTTCATTTTTTTTAAAAACTAGAACATTCTTGATATAATAGTTGAACTGTCAGGACAGTGAATACAGGACAATGTTTACGAAAATGTGTGTGTAAAATGATATTTTAAAATGAATGCTCATATTATAATTATTTTTAAGCGAACTGTAATTTTAAGCCTCACAGAATGAGCATTTAGAATTAATGTTGAATAATCAGAAATATAAAATTCCGATGAAGAATATAATTGTGTTATCGTTAATATTTAAAGCGAGAAGACTTCAAAATGTTTTATCCAGGGAGCAGGCACACACTCGATACTAATGTTAATGGTCTCGCGGGGTGGTTGAGTCACCCCAATCCTTTTTTTATATAATTTTTTTTATTGTTCACGATAGTGATTTCAGTGAATAATGTAATTAAGAGAAAGTAAACTTACCTACTTTCAAGGACTTTTTCAATTTTTCTTTGGTAACAAATAAACAGTTTTGCCAGAATTAATGATTTCGTGACCTGTGTGCCCCGCGCAACCACTTACGGGTTAAAAGTGTATTCAATATAACTTATGGAGAATACAGCTAAAAAAATTGTGTAAAACGCTTTTCATTATGCTTTATATGTGTGTATCTCTGTGGTTTTCCAAATATCATAAAAACCTTTTACATGGAGCCCCCACAGAAATACATTATTTACAACTTCCCTAAATGAGAAACAAACACATAAGAAAGGGGTCACAACTAACTGTACCAATAACTTAGAAGATTAAACAGATGTTGAGCAAATTTATTCTGCTGCCTACAGCTAGTATTTCAAAAAGAATACCAGTGATGAATTTTTTTTATCTTCCTAAATTGTTTCGAATCTGGGCCTGGGTTTTGTTTTTTTGCTCTGAAAGAATAGTATTTTAGGTTTAAAAAGGAAATGTAATAAAAATCTCTCATCAAAAGATTACAGCAAATCAAATGAAAGTTTTTTTTATGTGGTTATAGGATAAAAGATAGCTAATTAGGTATTGAAGAAGTTTTTATTTTTGATGACGCTAGATTTTGTATTGTAAATTATAGAGTAAAAGTGCATTTTTATTGTGTCTGTGTGAGAATCCTCCAGGATTCTACCCTGGACACCAGGATTGATTTGAGGCAAAGAACGACCAGGTGACATTTTTTTACAATAACAAATATTATATTTATTCACTTGAATCAAATACCAACCTTCTAATTACAAAGATTAATCAATATATCTACGTCAATGTGATTGACCCTTACTATTAAATTAAATCACGAAATATGATACAAATCAACTATTAAACTCAATATCGAACGGGATTACTGGAATAAGTGGATCGAGAGATAAACGCAATTTGAATTACTAACATTCATTAAATTACCACTAACTTTATTATATATTTACTCTTATGAGCCGATAATCCAGATTTAAATCTCACCTTCCTTTTACTACCACCCTTTCCAGGTGTATCAAACTTTCCAATTGTAGATCACTGCCTAATGATCCACGAGAAGCTAATCGCACAATCAACTTGATTCTTCTTAGAACACCCCTTCACCCTATCTCTTCTCGTAATAGCAGCCTACTGTTAACTTACAACACTCTACTCTTCTTAAATAGTTTAACTAATTTGCATATTCCGGTTTCTTCTTTTAAAGCTGGTTAGAAATATACGAGAATTTACAATCCCCAAAGACGTCTAAGAGTATTAGTGATAAAGTGCCGTACAGATTCGTCACATCTGAAAGTATTTTGTTTTAATTCATTCCAGTAAATTAATTATTCTTAAAATCTTTTGTTTTCGATATTCTCGCGCCCACAGTTTGAGAAACGCTGATGTAACCACCAGAGTTTTGAATGCAAGCATACAAGCGTGCATTCAATATATCGTACAGATAACGGATATCAATTTGTGGGATGGAATTAAATGCCTGTTGCACTTGGTGGGTCCACATATGGGTGTTTAATTCTCGTTGTGGATCACGTTGTAGTTGTCCCTTTCTTACCCGATTGGAGAAAGATCTGATGATGTAGCAGGGCAAGGCAATACAGGCAGTCAGGTTACAACAGGGATATAAAGGTGCCCATTATTCTGCTGGAAAGCACCCTCTTGAATAATGTTCATAAGTGGCAAAGAAACATTTTCAATCATAAGATGGACGTACTATTTTGCAGTCAGTGTGTGTGGATTAACCACAAAAGTGCTCCTGTTGTCATAAGAGATTGTTCCTCCGACCGTAACTTCAGGTGCAGGTCCAATGTGTCTAGGCCCCAGAAAGGTTGTTTGCAATCACTAACATGGTCTTATTCTAATCAGCATCATTGGCACCAAGAAGGAAACAACTCTCATCGGAGAACACAACAAATGTGTCGACCCTCCAATGAGCTCTAAAGTGACATCATTGAAGTAGCAGATATCAATGATTTGTTGCTAATGGTATGAAGGCCTTAAGGCACCTGGCTTGGTGCGATTCCTCAAACAATCGATCTGATACAGTTCAATGCATCACTCTGGTGCCAACAAAGGCTATAATTTCTGTTACACATGCAAGATGCTGCTCCACAGCCAAGCGATGAATACGGCGATATTCCCCGTCAGTGATGTCCTGTGCATGATTGTATTCCGGTTTTCTTCAGATAGTGCTTTTATGAGATCACTGCTACCAACAGTTATGTACAGTAGATACATTCCTACCAAGTTTTTCTGCAATATTGATTAAAGAAAATCCGCCTTTTCTTAGTCCTTTTATACGACCTCGTTCAAACTCAGTGAACGGCTGATATTGGCTTCCTCGTCTTCTTAAAGGCTTTCTTGACTAGCATCAACTTATTATGTTACATATCAACGATAAATAACGCTCACAAACTTTGCAGAACGTATATAAAATGCACCTGTTTCGCATGCTCGTAGTGACACTATTAACGTCTCACTTATGATTCTTACACGAAATTTGAATCACAGCCATCTTTCAGATGCATAAACACGCCTACGAAGTTTCATTTATCTAGCAAAACTCGTCTTCAGTGTTGTGATTTTTATATCCGTCAGTGTATATAGTACAAAATACTTAGCTATAAGTAAAATTTTAAAAAGTAATTTGTTATAGCATCTACAACTACACGCTCTCATATACATCAAGGTTGGGGGTGGGGTCCACAATTTTTGTTACCATTTTTAATCACTATACTCCAGTGTTTTTCAAACTGTCGGCCGCAACCTCCTTTAGAGATGTGACTTTTCTACGAGGGGGGCCAAGCATATTGAAAAGTCGAAAACAAAAGATTATTTTCAAAAATTATTAATTTACTGAAAGGTAATAAACAAAATATATTCTCTGACATAATAAAAAATAAGATATAAATTTACGCTGATATACAATACTTATAAATGTATCAGTGCTACGCAATGTTTTTTATAATTAATTTAACAATACTAAGTTATGAACAAGTTTAATAATTACCATTGACCCCCCCATGGGACTCTGTCAAATATAAAATCGCATACAAAAATCAACACTTATCTGTTAACACTACAAGGGATTATTTATAATAAAATAATCCCTTGACTGCCGATTAAAAGTTACGCGATTCGCTTCTCAGTGTCAACCGTTTTCAACGATGGCGCGCGTATGGGATGTATTGAGTGTGAGTGTGGGAGGAATAAAGAAGCAAATAACCTGAAATAAGAGAAAATCCTTCGAGAACATTGACAAGGTCCTTTTATTGCATTCCAAAGCCTTCGGAATAATTTTACGGACAGCAATACACCGAAAAGGTATTACTTTCGAAAGACGTATATATACGTCCCGAGAAATTGACGCTTTGGCTGACAGAGACGTTTATATACTCCGGTGGCACTTAAGAGGTTAAAATCGTATCGTAGTTTTATCATCAAAGCATATTATTGAATTCAATGCATTGTTATCGTTTGGGGGGGCGCGACTAAAATTACGATTAAATATTGGGTCGCGAATATTGGAACTTTGAGAAGCACTGCTATATTCTACTATACTCTATCTTTTTTTCATCTACCTAAACAAAAAGGCAAAAAAAATTCAAATAAAAAATGCTTTTTTATCTCGTATATCGCTCGAAAAATTTTAAAAATTATTTTAAAATTTGGTATTTTTTAAAAAACGTTTTATGATTATATTTTACCTATGTGTAAATGTTATTGTTCTAAATTATAAGTTTTGAATATGAGGAACTAGAAATCATCAATATTTTATAATTTTATTGGGGGGATTTTCACTTTACCTTCTAAAAATCAAAGTATAATAAACAGTAAATATATTTCACATGTTGAATATTTAATACTATACGTAAAACAATTATTAATTTCAGTTCATAAAATTATCTAATATTTTTATTGAAATAATGCACTTTAAAGTCAGAATTTTGAGAAAACTTTGGTATTGATCTTGATAAAAAGAGTCGTTCCCGATGTGCCATCTCTTGCTTCAGCACCACGCTCATTTCGAAATGCTTCTGTTTTTTGTTCGACTCGGTGTTTTGCCTTTTGGGTGTGACTGGGAAGCTTTGTAAAACAGTGTCTGAGTTACTCATAAAGTAATGACCCTAACGTACATATGACGCGATCGCAGCTGAGAATCAATTAGAGACTCTGTAACGATCAATCTTCAAAGTTGTTACTATCTCTTCAAGGTTGAGTTTTATTTTTTTCCTTGATTGGTGCGAAACTGGAGGCTTAAATTGAACCTCATTATTATGTCATCAACTGAGATATCAG
Source organism: Trichonephila clavipes (assembly GCA_019973935.1). Taxonomy (NCBI): domain Eukaryota; kingdom Metazoa; phylum Arthropoda; class Arachnida; order Araneae; family Nephilidae; genus Trichonephila; species Trichonephila clavipes. The sequence goes on from BMAU01020788.1 coordinate 1,424,604, forward strand.
ATATGTTCTCCTTGTACTTTTATTTTTTTCATCAACATGTTCCGGTTTATCGATCTCCAGGGTTTCATTCAAAATATTTAAATGAGTCTTCGTTCTTTGCACTTTGTTTTCTTTCAAACCTCTTTGATAATTTACATATTTGTTACCCAAAAGTCGAGTCATCTGAATTTTCTCATCCCATACTTTCTTTCCAAGAACAGAAAATGTATCTTGATTAAAAGAATTTGGTTAACGATATCATTATCACAATTAATTAAAATAATGCTTTCATATAAAGTTGGAATTTTTGGACAAATTAAATTCACGATGATAGAATATATATACATACTATAACAGTAGTCTTCAAATTGTGTTCCATGAAACCCTGGGGTCCGACGAGTAACAAAAAAAAAATTGAGAAGAAAATTATAAATGTAAATATACAAAATGGATTCACGTTCTCTATAAAGTTTGTATAGCCACTAGTATATCAAAAGTTCATTCCGGTCATTAATATTAAAAATTTTATTTATTCATAACTCTATTTTGTAATACTTTTCAAACTTTTATTATAATGTAATAAAAATATATTGTAACGTTTTTTCTTTACATTCACTTTATATTAGTAGATTGTGAATATTCTATTGTTTACTAATCCAGGTTCCACGAAATAATTTTATACTCATTAGTACAACATTTTGCACAGCTAAATAGTTTTCTAATAGAAAATACTCCGTTTTTCATTTGCGGGAACATCTATAATGAAGGAGAGGGAGCAACGTATTGTTATATCACCAGATTAGACGCTAAAAATGTACAGTAGATCAAACAATTGTGAATACACCTTACTTTTACACGATTATATAATCTAATTTTCAATATAAATAGCACATTACCACGCGCGGGAAGTGAAAACATATTTTTATTTTTTGCATATAACAAATGGTTTACTTAAAGAAAAATTAAAGAACAATCAACGAAAAACCTTTGAAAACTGAAAAGTTTCAGAAGCCTTTTAAATAAACATATGTGTGTGTGCAGATTTTTCCCTCAAAAAATTGAGAACACACTTAAGTGAAATATATTTAACTACACTAAATGTTTTCTACTTGACTGTCATTTTAATCTAATTTTTTTTAATATAAACCTTTCCAATGATCATTTCTGCTTGATTAAGTTTGTTAGATGAATTTAAAGCCAAACTTTTAGTTGGAAAATGGATTCTGGAAGATAAATTAGTTTAGATGTAAGGAAATTCGTATATTAAGATTACTTTTAAAAAAAGAATATCTTATCGCGAAATAGCTGAAATTGTTGGTAGAAGCCACACTTGTGTCCAGAAAATCATTATACAATTTCAAAATAATGATTAAAAATAAATGCGAAAGAAGGGGGAGGAAATTTATTCTGAGTAATATCACGAAAAGGAACATTTTTAAAGGAATTAAAATTGATCCTAAAGAAGTACAGCCAAACTTGCTGCAGAAACTTCTCAAATCATAGGCAGAGTGTAAGTGCTGAAACTTTGAGAAATGTAATTAGTCAAGCTGAATATAAAAATCGAGTTGATAGAAAGAAACCGTTCATCAGCTTGCAAAATCAGAAAAAAAGGTTGGGAGTTCATAAAAATTCATGAATTGAAGACCAATAACTTGGAAGAAAGTTATATTTAGTGATGAAAGTAAATTTAACATTTTTTACCTTCGCACCGTATGGAGAAAGCCCAAAACCGCTTTGGATTTAAAAAATTTACGTCTTGCAGTTGAACATGGCGGTGATCCCGTCATGGTTTGGGATTGTATGATTTCATCTGGGGTAGAAAAGTTAGTTTTTATTGATGGCATTATGAACCATATGCTTTACTTTGATATATATTGCGACAATCTAAAGGAAAGTGCTTAAAATTTGGGTTTGGATAGAAATTTCATTTACCGGCAGGAAAACGACCGCAAACGCATGGCACGTAACGTTAAAATGTGGGGTCTTTTTCATTGGAAACAGCAGTTACAAACACCACCATAGTCCCCCGACATCAATGTCATTGAAAATTTATGCCTCACACTCGAAACAGCGGTTCAAAAACGCAAAATTAAAAGCAAAATCCATTTAAAACGTGTTGCAAGAAGAATGTGGTAAAATATCTTCAGATACCACCCAAAAGTTGAAGGAATTGGTACCACGACGTTTGGAGGGCATCATAAAAAAAAAGCCAAAGGACATCTAACTAAATATTGATATTTTCGTTTTATGTAAAATATTCACAAAAATTTCATTGATGTATTCTCAATTTTTTGAGATAAAAGTCTGCATATATTTATATAAAATATTTTCGAAACTTTTCATTTTGGAAGTTTGGCTAATTTTTCTTTATTTTTACGTTAAATTAAACCATTTGTTATGTGTATAAATAAAAACATGTTGTAATAGTGTAATCAAAGAATTTCTACGCCGGTTAGCTCAAATCGTCTTTAATTCATGGTTTTCGTATTCCAGCTCCTCAATATTCAAACATATCACAGTTACAATCATATCAACAGTTATAATAGTATAAAACAACGAAAGGTTTGCGCGAACAGAAATTGGCATCCGCTTTACTCGCCGAGATGGCAAGCCGACTGGTTGCCAGCTCGTGCTCTAAAAGAGTGCGTAGTATTTATTGTCCATCTTTTACCACTCTCGTTACAATGTTTGTATTTCATGGCAAGGAGCTATTTATGTTAAAAGTTAAACTAATTAAGTAAAAGTAAGGCGTACTTTTAATTATTTGAGCCACTATAAATTTAAGCAAGAACCACTTCTAAGTTTCAGCTTGCCAATTTATGCAAAATATACAGGATTTCACGCAACTACAAGCATTTTAATGGCATTCATAACACAATGTATTTAAGAGAAATATATTTCTCTCAACGTGAATGTGTGTGACCACAAAAATAAAATATAAAAACAGGTTAAACGCAGAATGTGAAATACGCTCGCGACTGCAGATAATTTTCAACGATTTGTGTAAAATATACAAGCACATACTCCAGTTACTAAATGTAACTGGAATGGGTACGCAAATAGCAAATTAATATTATTATGAGAGTAAATTGTTTTTAAAGTTTTTTAATAACAAATACAGTATTTTTTAAAATTGTAAGCAAAGTACCTCTAACATGTTGATCTACTTCAAATATTATACACTGGCCTCCAAAAGTTAAGGAAAAAAATGTTTTTTGAATCTCACCTTTGGAAAATGACAGGAACAATAAAATTTATAGTTTATATAAATGATAAAAATAAACTTTATAGAAATTTATGCAAAAACAATAGCTACAACTCTTTTTTAATATGAAGGAACAGATATATGAGAGTCAGAAAAAAATATGCGTATATCAGGCTTTCATAATTACGAGTGTAACTTTTGTTGATTTACAACTTTTGTTCGATTTTTAACAACAGGCAGTGGGGTCTCGCAATGTCTGAGAGAAGCCGTTTGCCCGATTCGTTAAGGTGGAGGGTGGTCGAATGGATGGAAATGGAGTTGTCACAGGTTGATGCTGCTAAGCGTCTTAATGTGTCTCGTAGTGTGGTCCACCATCTCTGTAATCAATATCAAACCGAAGCATCTGCATCCAGAAGACATGTTCCAGGCCGACCTCGAGCTAGAACACCTGCAGGAGACGGTTTTATCGCTCTTTCGGCCCGAAGGAGAAGGATTTTTGTGCGGCAACTTGTTGCAGACCACTTTCTAGCATCAGGGAGAAGAATATCCGCTAGTACGGTGCGAAGACGTCTTCACAATTCCGGTCTCTATGCAAGGCGACCAGTTGGGTGTGTACCCCTCAGCAGACGACAGAGAAGGGCCCACTTATCTTGGGCAAGAGAATACGTGTGAATACGTACCAGACAGTGATGGGCTTCTGTACTCTTTACAGACAAGTCCAGATTCACGCTGGAGAACGATTCAGGACGGCCGCTCATCTGGAGGGAACGAAGCACCAGATATCATCAATCCAACACTGTTGGACACAGTGACCGGGGTGGTAGAATAATGGTTTGGGCAGGGATCTCACTGACCTGCATGTGTTTCAGTGAGGAACTCTAATTGGTGTGAAATGTCCTGATGAGATCCTTGATCCATATGTCCGCCCGTATGCCGGTGCAATTGGCAATGACTTCATTCTGATGGATGATAATGCACGACCTCACCGCGCTGTAATTGTTGAGGAATATCTTGAGGGTCTTGATTTGGAGTGAATGGAATGGCCAGCTCGATCTTCAGACTTAAACTCGATGAAGCATCTTTGTGACTATCTTGGTAGACAGGTTGATGCTTTAAGTCCTCCTTCAAGGCCTTTAGGAGATCTGAAACAAAGCTTACTCCATGTCTGGTCTTCGCTTTCCATTTCGGTAACCGACAACTTAATTGACAGCATGGAAACTCGATGCCGCCAATGCATTCAAGCTAGAGTTGACATCACTTTTTAAAACCCATTTTTGTTATGTTTCTATGACATTTTACCACATAAAACTGTGATTATTATTTTTTCCAAGAATGGATTTTTCCAGCGAGATTGCCTTTTGTTATTGTAAATAATTTTTGAATTTTTGTTGTGTATAAACTTCTATCTTTCAGTCAATACATAACTGTTTTGTGCACATGTCATCCGAATTTGGTGTTTCTAAATTCATTAATTTGCAAATAAGGCGCAAAAAACCGGTTGTTCCTTAACTTTTGGAGGCCAGTGTATTAAGATATATTCTTCTACGCATGTGTGGAATAGGGCTCCCGAATATACCTAAGGGTTCCGTGAGTAGAAAAGTTTGAAGACTACTGGTCTATAACATCAAAAAGTATAGGAGGTTCCTTTTTGAAGGTAACAATCTTTTGAATGAATGAATTTTTGCTTACATTACGATGATAGGACCTTTTCAATTTATAATAAGTATTATAGTACATACTAATTAGCTGCACTTTCCTCTACTCAAAATTGCAATAATAAAAGTTTTTTCGCGCAAATATTTTATTTTTTAAGTCACCATTTCAGCTACTTAACGTGAACTCTCGCATACTTGCTTAAGAGCAGTGACATCTCATATCGTTCTCGGAAACAACACATTAAGGCATCTTTGAGAATAAAGCTCATTTAGTAAAAAGTTATGGTGTAATAAATGACCCAGATACTTTTTATACAAAGTATTTGTTAGTTCAATAATTCTAATACTTATTATTTTTAAGAGTCTTATTTAAATAATGTTACTTTTGAAGTCTCTGCAGAATTATCTGTGCAGCTCAGGAGTTGGCAACCCGTGGCACATGGTAAAACTCTCTGTAACACTCTGCAGTACTCAACAAATTTGTCAATATTTAAGTGGATGGAAGTTGATAAATTTGTAGTAGACCTTATTTGACAAAAAACTTCAAAATTATGGACATTTACAGAATTATGAACAAGTATGAAAGATAACTCTAAAGATAAATTGACAACTATTTTGTAAATTATTGAATGACATTGCTGGTGAGATTTAATTGTTTGAAGAGAGAAAATTGCTTGTGTATTTGGCTTTCCGCTTTTGTGATTCTACATATTTAAGTAAAAAATCTTTCCTCAAATGAAAAATATTTCGAGTCCGCATAGAAATTGTTTAACAACTGAATGCTCAGAATCATGTCAAATCGAAAGTCACAAATTATACCCCTAATTTTACGATATGAATGTTAAAACGTGAACTCACCGCTACACGATTCGTTCCTTCTTATTGCGAGGCAGACATCTACCCGATGTCTGGTTTTAGTGTAACTATTCTAAAAATACTGAATAGACTAGGATGTGACACACAAAGCATTTAATCGCACAAACACAAAACACAACATTACATAGCGAAGTTTTTTGTACATTTGCATCTAGAGAAAGAACAGAGCAGCAACATTATTGCGTCATTAGCTTGACGCTGATTGGTTGGAGAGGCGATGCCATTCGCAACAAATGTAGAGCAGTGCAAGCACTTGGCTCGAAGTTCGAATTAAAATATTTATTTATATTCTTATTTAAATATAATGAAGAGAAATACTATTTTTATGTTATTTTTAAATTATTGCCTAATTTATGTTAAGAAATATCTTTAAGCGATGCAAAACTGATATATTAAAAAATTGTAACCCTATATTATTGACCTCAGTTCTCTAACTCTGCATGCATCATCGCGAGAGTCGAATTGATTCAAAAATGTCCTACTGTATGGCACGCTGAATCATATATCACAAACTTGTCACGCCACAGCTAAAAGGCTGCTGACCCCTGGTGTAGCTTATCATTAATTATCTAACAGGGGGAAAATATTAAGTAAAATCCGATATTTTTTCCTCTTTAAGGTAATGTTATTCTTAGAAACTCTTTTAGTGTGTTACACTTTAACAGAAAACAATTAAACAATTAGGGGGAAATTATTAAGAAAATTTGGCAATGGCGGAAAAAGTGCTTTCTTTAATCGAAACGTCGATCGAACAACACTGATATTTTCAAATATCTAGTATCATTTATATAGGTTTAGCAATGTTCATTAATTTTCTTCAATAAAAATTTGTCTCTTATTAGTATAAACTATAAGAAAAAACATACTTTCCTCAAAGCTAGATGCATAGCTGGCTTAGCCCCTATACTGTGAGCCACAATAATTGCTCTTGAAATATTTTGATTAGCCATAAAATTCTCTAAATCGGCTATGAAGTGTTCGGTAGTAATTTCATCAGACCAAACGCTCTTCCCATGATTTCTCAAAGTAATAATGTAACCCTACAGGAAAAACATCACAAAATTATAAACGATTTATCTATTAAATAGCAACAAAATTATAGTATTATTACAATTGTTATTAAAAAAAGCTGTATTCGATGGCGTTGGCGAAATAAAGTGCAAATATTCTTCAAATAAATAAACGAAACATTGAATAATTCAAAACAATTTTGATTATTTAAAAACAGAAATGAAAAATTTACGTATGAAATTATTTTTTCCTCAAAATTTTAATTTTCCTGAATGGAATAGTCATATGTATTTATTCCTGTTTAAATATTTTCATTCAAAAATATTAAGACGTTAAACCTATTCTTTTACTTTTGCATCTGATAAGTATATTGCTAAATTTCTCTCGACGTCGACGAACAAATACTGCGTACATTGTAAATCAATTAATCCCAGACACTTCAAATATAAAGGGTTAGAGATCCATTGAGTGAGTGTTTATTGATGTTGCACTTTGTAAAAATACATGGGCTATTGCCGCCAAACTTCCACTCCACGCTAACGCAAGGATCAAAGATTTAACATAAATCACCCCTTTTGCATGACGAGTCTTAAGGAAAATATAAGGTTATTGATATAGAATTATATACCAGGCCCAATCATTAGGAATCTTTAGTAAGATTGATATTTATACAAAAGTAAATATGCAATGAAATGAGTGATTATGTATATATTAATATTCATAGTGAGATTGCTTGTAAAAAGTTAAAGGCGCAAAGGAGTTCTAAAATTACTTTTTAATTAAATCTTTGGGTAGCCCGTAAATCAATTATTCATTAAATTACCGAAAAAAGTATTTCTTAAATTTCACAAGAATATATCTTTACTTGTTAACATAGTTGGATTTTGCTTTTATCGTGATTGCACTGATAAAAAAAATATGAATTTCTACTAGAATTCATCCGTTTTATTACGAATTTGTATTTTAAAGTTATCTACACAATATAAGTAATATTTTTATACGCTCTACTTATTTTTTATGCATTAAAATCTTTTAAGTATTGGTTACTTGTGCACATTTTCAATCGCAGTCAAAATGCTTTTAACATATTGCGTACTGATTTTAATTACGGAGATATGACAATGGCTCAATTAATTGTTTAGTATTAGTGTTATAGCATTCGTAATATTTTTGTATATCATGTAAAATTAAATAGTTTTAAGAAATTAAGAATGACGCGAGCTCCTGTTAATCAATTTAAATGCTTTGCTTTAATGTCTAGTAAGAAATAAAAAAAAATTAATTTTTTTTCTTTTATTTTAGGTTACTAAAATTAAGTTGGTCTTTTCCTCAATCCCTAGAATTCCTATAATTATATTCATGATAACCGATTGTTTATTATACACATTCAGCTATTTCGGGCACGTTTGTATTTTGTTTAAGCAAGAAAAACACGGTAATTAAGCTATTAGAGCAAAGAGCGATGAACCCAAGTTCGAGAATTTGCGATATTTTGTTTCTTTATAGAATTTCGGGTGAAAAAAAAAAGCTACGAACTTTATTTTGAAAAAATTAGATCCCAAGTTCTTCACACCTCACGATATAAAAATTAGACGAATAATGCATTTCCTTAAATGTTGTTTGGTTTGGTTGAGTTCACTGAAGGTTTTTGAGGTTAGTTATACTGGCCATGTTAATATAACAGGCGTTTCAAAATGCATACCTTCTTTACCCCTTTGGGAGGCATTTATACAATAGAATTCATTTTTATAACAGTCTTCATACATTTGAAAGTGTATTCTGTCTTTGCTAGATATCACGGCAAACAGAACAAGCAACAAAATCAAGTCGCTTGGTATTATGAACCAGAAGGTATGCAAAAACATGTGTGATGCACAAGATAAGTTGAGTTGTTGATAGTTACTGCTTGCTTGATTGATTGATTGAATATTTACGTCGCACTGTTCAGCTACACGAGGGCTTTTCGATAGTTACTGCAGAAGAAGAAGAAAATAAAAATATTTAGTTTAATATGTGTGTGTGAAACCACACTCACGAATCAGTTACGAAAGAAACAGAATAAGACAATATACGGGAGAAAGCATAAAGTTCATTTTTTTATTTACTGGATACGAGTACTATAGTTCCTGTATCCGCGTTTACTTGTTTCCATGTGGTTGCGAGTAGAGAACGATAAAAAAAGAGCTATAGTGCACGTAGCAATGAGGAAAATGCGTAAAAACGAACGATTTAAACGCAAAAGTGTAATGAAAGGCTGAAAAGCAAAAGTTTACGCACGAAGCTTAAAAGTTGGCGGATATGAAATGTATATTATCAGATCATAATATTTATTGTAATATTTAACTCAAACACTATCTTTGGCTACGGAACTGAACCCGTCATACTCACCTTTCTTCCAGTATCTTCGCATATACTGTTCTTCACTCTGTTCCACGAAATGCCTGAATCGAATAGCCCATGAATGAAAATAATGGGGGATTTGATCTTAGATGCTTTCCATGTTGAAGGGATAACAGTGGTGAAATGTAGATCCACAGGAACAACTCTAAAATACACATTTATATGAAATTACACTTTTTGATCAATTTATAACAAATATTTTGATACAATGATAATGATTATTTCAAATGTTTGCATTAATTCTAAACACTGAACGATAACGACTCCAAATCTTGTGATTTAGAAATTCGGTCAAATAACGAGAACACAATGCAAGAACGTGTTCATCATTTTCTTAGCGTAACACGGTTTAGACTGGTAACTGGGTTTAACCCTTTCGTAGGCCATTTATTTCTCTTTTGAATTTCTAGCAGCTTTTTGTGTTTTATTTACTATTAAATAATAGCATTTAAAGGAAATATATTTTATTTTGTCGAATTTTATGTTTATATTTAAATTTAAAGTTTTGAAAAATACTTCTCAAAGAACCATTCACCGTCATAAAGAAAATTAAATTTCATGGGGATTATTTGCATGAAAAGATGAGAAGCATGTTGCAATGCACAAGGGGATATCACATTCTTCGCCCATGTAGTGAATCCTCTTTCCTTGTCTCTTTCTGCTACATTTCCTACAACGACTATAGTTGGAAACCATCTTAGACACATGATTTCCCACACTGGCTTAAAGCGCATCATCCGGAACTACACACCTCTTTGCTTGGAAGCTAGCAGGACGTCCTTTCCTTTTTCTTGAGGAATATCCGTCTATTAGCTGACGAGCTAATGATACACGAAATGTTAGCAGGACTAAACTTGGTTTCTTTTGTTCATTTGCCACTGTAGGAAATTATTTATGACGGCAAGGCCAATAAGAAAATAAAAGATTAGTATAGTAATTAGTTTTCCCATCGTTCTAATAACAAGGCCAATATATTATAATGAGTTTGTGCTTCCCACAGATGTACTTTGTAAGATCATGTAGATGGGAAGTAATCTTCCCAAGACCCACGAAAAGGTTAACGAGCAACAGCTTCTATTATTTTGCATAAAAGCAAAAGTGTAGAAGTTAGGGAAGATTGGCTCGGTATTTACAATGTGGCAAGTTCGATCTTTTACAGGGCTGCGGTAGCCCAGTGGTATCGGATCATGGCAGGCATGTCATGAGTTCGAGCCCAGTACCCTAAAGACCCGCCGTGTAGGGCATCGATGCACGTTAAATCTGTCGAGAGCTGAAGCGTCCTCCCGTTGGTCTAGCGTGGTAGTTAGGAGAAAGGGATGCCATCGCAGGTGTCGGGCACGTCACTTGACCATGATTCAAAATTACGTGGTCCGTCACCAAAAGCCCTCGTGTAGCTGAACAATGTGACGTTAATATTCCCTCACTAACTCTCTATCTTTTACAATATAAAAAATACTGTCTTAACGTGTAGTCATATCTCCCCGAAACGCATCTTTTTAAATTTAACAAATTTTAAAAAGAAATATTATTCTGTTAATGCGTTGAAATTCTCTACATGGTATGCGTAGTAGGCAGAGAATAACAAAATGTGACGAGCTGATGTCTCCTAGTTGTATCAGCGTTTTTTGTCGGAATGGCTGAGGTACCAATGGGCGGCCATCTTTGAAAAAGATGAAGATGTTTTGACAATGATGTTATAAAGATTTAGTTGCTTAGAAAATATGACTGTGTGTGATGTTCATGATATATAGGCACTAAGCCTGCATGGCAATTGAAATTTAATAATATATAAACATAAATAAATTATATTCTTAGTCAGAGGTATGGGACTTTTTTATTTAAATAGATGCAATAAAATTTACGAAGTATTAAATTGAAAGAGTTTAGCGTAAATTTTGAAGGAAAAAATTAACAAAAATCATTATAAAACTTTTATTTTTTTACAAAAGCACTAAAAAAGATTCAGTAATTCTACTTTAATTTTATCCAAGGATTTTTGTATAGAATGCAACGAACAATTAAATAAAAGAAGAATGATGGCAATGACAAACAATCGAAATTTTTGTAGAAAAATTCTGAAAAAGATACTAGAACCAAAGAAAATAAAAATTCGCAAACATTTTATCGTATGTGATTTGATATTTTATGAAAGATTTAAAAAGTAACTTTTAATACCTAGAGAAAAAAATTACCTCAAAGAAATAATTAAAAATTTAAAGTATCCGACTACGTTCGGAACCGTGATTTTGCAAAAGCGTATAAATGGATAATATTTATGATGTTTATTGTCACTTAGATTAGAAAATGTATATAAAATTGTTTTAAGGACATTTTGACAAAAAAAAAGGATTTAAATACAATATTTTGGCAAAAAATTAACTTAGAATAATCTTTTTTCAAAATATTCTCCTTTCACGAAAAATGCTTCTATTATAATAATATTTTGCCTATATATAACTCAGATCTATGTACAGAGACTGAACTAGAATTTTTGAAATATACAACTTGGAAGTGGATTTATCCATATTTTACTACAACAGAGGGGAGAAACTTTAAGAAAAAAACGCCGATAAATATTTCAATGGGTGGTAATTCTGAATATATATATATATATATATATATATATATATATATATATATATATATATATATAATGTAAACTTTTCAAAAATCATAGTTGAGCCTCTGTACAGAGGCCTGAGCTATATACAGGCAAAATATTATTATAATAGAAGCATTTTTCACAAAAGGAGAATATTTTGGAAAAAGGTTATTCTAAGTTAATTTTTTGCCATAATATTGTATTTAAATATTTTTTTTTGTCATAATGTCTTTAAAACTTTTTAATACATGTATTCTTTTCTGAGTGATACTAAATATCATAAAAATTATCCATTAATGTGCTTTTTTAAAATCACGGTTCCGAACGTAGTCGGATACCTTCATATGAATAAAAATAAGGCTGTGGTAAAATAGCGACGTAGCAAACAAGACAGCAAACTTCCATTTACACTCATGTCCATAAATTAAGGATAATTCAGAATCACACAGAAATTGAACTCTAAAATAAAAATTTCACCTGTAGAATTATCACACACATCTTGAAGAAGAATATGCAAATTACAGGAAACCACCAGATGGCGCGGTTAGTACGTCACAATGACGACAGTGTAAGAGAGGGGTATATAAGGAATGGTGGCAAAGAAGTAAAATTGTTCACAAGCGCTTTAAAAAGCCTTTCAGTGCAATAACCGCATAGTTATGGCACAAAGGAAGCATTTGGAGGATTTTTTTACTTGATAGAATTATTGGACGACTGGAATGTGGACGTACCCAGCTGGAAGTATCCGAGGAACTTGGAATCGCCCAGAGTGTCATCTCCAGGCTTTGACAACGATTACAAGATGATGGTAATGTGAGTAGATGTTACAGCACAGGTTGCCCTCGAGTTAGAACGCCGAATGAGGACCGGTATATTTGGCAGTTACTGCCAAAAGAAACAGACGGAGCACAGCATCAGACCTGTCTCGTCAGCTCTCTTCAGCTACCGGTACGACAGTTTCAAGGCAGACCGTGTACAGACGCTTAGGGCACATTGGTCTATATGCTCGTAGGCCTATCAGATTTGCTCCACTTACCGCAACTTACTGTCGTCTGCGATTAACCTGCAATAGAGAGCATGCATTGTGGACACCATAACAATGGTCTTGTGTGATGTTTTCCGACGAGTCCAGGTTTAGTTTGCAGTCTGATTCTCGCCGGACATTAATATGGAGAGCACCAGGTACCCGTTACCACCAAGAGAACACCATTGACGACATGATTACGGTGTTGCAGGATGGTTCGTTTGGGGAGGAATTATTCTTGGTTCCAGAACTGACCTGCATGTTCAGAGTGTAACGATGACAGGCCACACATCTATCGGGATATCATTCTGGAACAACATGTACGTTTGTTTTGGGGCACCATGGGTGCTGAATTTCTGTTTATGGAGGACAACGCCCGTCCTCACCGTGCAAACATTGTAGAGCAGTGCTTCTCAAACTTTCAATACTGGCGCCTCCCTTTTCAATCACAATTTTTATCGCTCGCCCCTTATACATTAAGGATGTACTGAATGCAATAATAATGCACTTTAACGTTAAAGCAACAATACGCGATCTTAATTATAAACCATACAAATTAATAACATAAGTATTAAATTTTGTATACTACTTTTAAGCAAAAACATAATTAATTAATTAACCCCTGTTCGGATTACGTGAATTAGGATAATTATTATGTTATTTTTACAATTTTTCATCTATTAGTGGTTTTTTAAATTCCAAAATATTGCAAAATGCCATGGCTGCTTAATGAACTGTTTTGAAGACAAAATATAGATATCTACTAAATATAAAAAAAGATCTCGGAGGGTCAATTTTTAAATTGAAAATATTGCGAAATTATCGTAAGACATTCTACTTATATAGAAAAAACTTTAGGGTCAATTTCTAATCATAAGCATTCCTTATAAAAACTTTGCTTTGCAAGACAAGCCCATGGAAGTCGTTAATACGTATTAAACTTGTTCTTAATTTAGTATTAATTAATTAGTTATAAAATACTCTGTGCAGCACTGGCACATTAAAAGTATACCGGCTGAAGTACCCGCTCTTTGCACAAGTTCATTTATAAGAAAATAAAACATTATTGATACAATAGCTGAATTGTAAGGAGAGTGTAAAGCCAAGCGCGCGACAATGTTCACAAAAATGTAAAATGATTTTTTTAAAATGACTGCTCAAATTATAATTAGTTTTAAGCGAATTGTAATTTTAAGCCTCACAGAATTAGCATTTATAATTGATGCTAAATAATGAACAATAATATAAAATTCCGATGAAGAATAGTTGTATTATTTCTAATATTTAAAGAGAAAAGACTTCAATAGGGAGCCGGCGTGCACTCGATACGGTCGAGCGGGGTTATTGAGTCACCCCAATCTTTTTTTTAATAATTATTTTATTGTATACTATACAAATCGAGATTCCAGGGAATAATTTAATTAAGAGAAAGTTTACTTACCCACTTTCAAGGACTTTTCAAGTTTTCTTTGGTAACAAATGAACAGTTTTGCCACAATTAACGATTTCGAGATCTGTGTGTCTCGCGCGATCACTTCCGGGTAAAAAGTGTATTCATTATGATAATATGTATGTTACTGCTAAAAAAATTGTGTAAAACGTTTTTCGTTATGCTTTATATGTTTCAGAATACTCGTAAAAATAAGTCTTGGACAAGTAATTCTTCAAAGTGTGTGTGCTCTCCGTGGTTTTCCAAATATCATAAAACTCTTTTGCATGGAAAAAAGTGCAACAAACACATTGCTTTCAACTTCCCTAAATGAGAAACAAACACATAAGAGATGGATCATAACTAACTGTACCAAAAACTTAGAAGGTCATACAGATTACAGCTATAATGTGCAGTTTTCAAAAATAATGACAGTGATGAATTTTTATGTTCCTAAATTTTTTCGATTCTGGGTCTGGGATCTGTTTTTTCTCTGAAAGAGTAATATGTTATGTTTAAAAATAAAACGTAATAAAAAAACTATCATGGGATTACAGCAAATCAAATAAAAGTTTTTTTATTTGGTTATAGGATCAAAGATAGCTAATTAGGTATTGAAAAAGTTTTTATTTTTGATTACTTAATATCGCACGTGCCTATAAACTATATCAGAGTAAAAGTGTATTTTTTATTATGTCTGAAAGTATTTTGTTTTAATTCATTCCAGTAAATTAATTATTTTTTAAATCTTTTATTTTTGATATGCTCGCGCCCCCTCATAAGGTTATTGCACTCCCCCAGGGGGCGCACCCCATAGTTTGAGAAACACTATTGTAGACGAATGCCTTCAATCGGAGGATATCACCCGTATGGATTGACCAGCATACTCACCGGACTTGAATCCAATAGAGCATGTGTGGGATATGCTTGGCCAACGAATTGTAGCCCGTCAACCTCCTCCCACCTGTCTACCGGAACTTCGGAGGGCATTGCTTGATGAGTGGTGTAATATTCCCCAAGATCAGATTGATAATTTGATACTCAGCATGCCTAGGCGTTGTAAGGCCTATATTGCATCGTCCGGGAGACATACTCCATATTAACCCTCTGAGTGGATGACCCGCTAATTGAATTTCACTTCGAAAGCGGTCTACTTTTTCAAAGCTAGTGGTAGCGAAAATGTTTCGGATGAATTTCGCGAACTGCTTCGAAAGCGCACCGCAGTTTTATACCTTCCCCTTAAAACTGCGGGAGGTCCTCAAATGGTTTTGCAGGGGATGATTTTATTGCTTTTCGGTTTCTGTGTTGTTCGAAAGGGAGGTTTCTCATTTACAGCTGTGGCCTAGGGCGAGGATTGTGAAATGGACATTTTCTCCACTTCACGGTCAACAGAAACTTCTCCCAATTTATTGCAAACAAGCAAATAAAAGGTAAAATATAAAGTTTTAAAGAAATGACTCATTCAAAGTTGAAAAATATTTTTAATATATGTATAAGCAAAAGAAAATTTATTTTTTTTCTCCTGTTATTTTTAAGAGCTTTAAATTTTTTGAAAACTTCTTTACGCGCGTTGAGCGTTTTGGTAGAGGGTAAAATCCTCGGTTCGCGTCACCGACATGCTAATGATAATAGTATATCTATAGCTATGGAGACAGAGCGCAGCAGTAGCCTGTGTAATCATCGACTATTTCTGAATATGTCACGCTTTTTGGATAAGTATAATTTTGTGAGTCACGTCACCAATACGTTATAGTAGCAGTACATCTGTAATTGTAAATGTGACGCGTTGTACATTAAGTATTAGAGTGTAGTTATATACATAAGTAAAGTTAAATTGACCACGTGGGAAGTTCAACTTGTGTGTACTGGATTTTGTTTATTTAAGTGAATTTTTAATTTGACTATTATTGTAATTATTTAATTGAAGGATGACTGTTTATTTATTGAATTTAAATTCATTGACTTCAGTATAAAACATATTAATATTTTTATACAGATAAATGAATAATGAAAACAACGAATATATTTTTAATATTTGTATTTAAAATTTAGCATTATTCATTTTAATTATGTTTTTAATATTTAACCTCTTCATCATGAAATGAGTATTATTACGGTATAAGATTTATCTTACTAGCGTGGTAAAATAGATTTCTAGTTATTTGATAATATTTTTCCGTGGATTTTAAAATTGGAAAATTAAAAAAATGTTATAATAATTTTAGATTTTATGAAATATGTTCATTTTTATTGTAAAATTCAATTTTACGAAGTTATTGTTTGTTTGTGTAATTTGTTAGATATAAAATACGTGCTTTGTTATTTTTTGCCAAATAATTATTTATGAACTTATATAATTTAATTTCACTATTAGAAAAAATATTGTAACATAATTAAAATCTCTAAACTATTTTTTATACTTGTTTAGATCCTTAATCCCACGAAAAAAAACTTGAAGATGTCAACAGATAGAACAATTTTTATTCGAATATTTAATGATTTACACAAAAGAAGGTTCTGAATTACTCGAAAAAAGATTTGGCGAAAAATTTGACGACATACCTATGATATTAAGCGGAGACTTTAATTCACAGATGACAAAAATTTATCATTAATTGAATTTTTGAATGAAACATTAGGTTTGACTATGTCTAATGATCGAAAAGTCAGTACAACAAAGTATAAAACGACTATCGATGCTGTTTTTATACGATATTTAGATAAATTTCAATCAAACATTTTTATTTCTTATTTCAGTTACCATAAACCTATTGTATCTTTTTTAGAATACAATGAAATGATTGAACGAACAGATAATCTAAGTATTGTCGAAATTAATGATGACAATGATGTAAATAATGAAAATAATGTTCAAACTTGAATTCATTGAAATTCGTGTAAATATAAATACTATGTATAATTAAGATAATTGTATATTAATTATTTTTTCAACCACTTTGTATTTATATTTTGTTCATGATTTGTTTAACCCATCATATGTAACTAATAAATAAAACATAAAAAATTTCATATAATTTTTGCATATAGTTTTAATTACTCTCAACTTAATAGTTCCGTTTTCACTTCTATCGGCAGTCCCACGACTGCTATTTTTTTAAAAGGAACATTTTTATTTCGGTGTTACAATTTTAACCATACAGAAGCTCTCTGTAATCATTGTTGAATATCAGACGAAGAAAACTCAAAAATATTTTCCTGTTATTTTTTTTTTTTTAATTATGAGGTAAAAAGTAAAAGTGATTATTTTTTTATTTAACAAAATTATAATAAATGTAGTAGCATTATATATGCTGAATAAATTTTAAATAAAACTTGGATTTCTGCAATTTTTTATATTTTTAATTAACAATAACACTTAAAAAATCATTTCAATACTTTTAATTTATGCAAATTTATATCTTTATCTATATATTTTTCTGTTGAATGATTTTTTTTTCGCTATAAATCAACATAACTTGCACTGAGAGAAAATCCCTTCTCTACGTCAGCATTTGCACACATAATACACATTCAATCAGTGGCGCTTACAAGGGAAGGGATTCTTGGGTCCAGACCCCCCAAAGCACTGGCTTTTTTTTGATTATTATATTCCCATATATATTTAATAAGTATTATATATATATATTTCATATATTTGGAAAATTTGCTCAATTTCTGATCTAAAAACCAATTAGGTTTTAAGAAATTTTAATTTTCTGAGTTTTGATTTTTAAATTCGGTTTCATTTTAAAGCATTTTTGAATTCCTAGATTGAATTAATTAAAAATAATTTTTTAACACAAAATCCATTATTTCGTGTGAAATGTCTATTAACTGCAATTTTAATTTCTAAAATCCTTTCTGTTTGCTTATGTTTTTAAGTTGTTGAGTTTTCTCACATTTACTTAATTTAAGATTGATTTAAAGACCAATTTATTTTTTGACACATAGTTTATATAATTTAAAAGCTTTTTACTTTGTTTTCATTATTTTTTTTTTCCTTTTAGAAAATGCCATGACCAAAATGTACGCAGGCTACTGTGATAAATAATACTTGAAAGGGATGGAATATGACTGAAAATGGTAAATCTAAAATCCAGCTTTCAGGTGATATTACAATTAGACTACAGAATGCAAATGTTGCAGAATGAACTAAATATTTCCCTGACATACCACAAACTACATTATAATAAATTTATTGTAGTATTACATTACAGTATTTTAAAGTCATGCAACAAAAACTTAAACTTGCTTACCTGCCACGGTGGGGAACTGAGAAAAAAATATATTATTTACAATCTTGGTGATTTCTGGATTACGTTTGTATCACTACTTTTTTCTGTATAAATATTTTGCATTTAAAACTCTTGAGAATATATAAGGTTCTGATAAAACGGAATATTTGATCAAATTAACAATTGTTATCAATATTATGTCGAAGAAAATTTTGAATTAGAGAAAAGATATTTTCAGTCATATTTATATATATATTTCAAGTAGAATTTTCATGTAGAACATAAGTTGGATAGTAACATATTAAAAAATTAAAGCTTTACAGGCATTGGAACTTTTTTATGCCTTTACAAATTTTAAATGTGTTTTTCTCAGATTTTTAATTTTGAAGATGAGAGTGTTTTCTAATCCCTAAGGCGTTTTTGCTGTTCAAGATAGAGTCTTGAAATATCTTGTAAATATTCTCTAACATATTTTCTAGTAATTTGCTTCTAAAATCTAAGTATTTATTTTCCCTTAATTTTTTATACAAATATTTTATCCAAGTTTTTGATGTTTCACGACTAAATCGTAAATATAAGAAACAACAAGTCAAATATCACGAGTGCAGACGGCTCTCGCTGATATTTGAGTGAGAAAATTACAGCAGCATAAAATGCGACCTCGTTTGAATTATATCTAATGTGCATATTTGGAGCTGTTTAGCGTACTCGAATTAACTCAAGTGCACACGTTAAGGGTTTATATTGCATTCTAAGTTAACACGGTGGCTACGTATATATATAATTTTGAACCGCGGTTAAGTGACGAGGACGATACCTGAGCTGATAACTCCCCTTCCAAACTTCCACATCACACCAACGTGAGGACTTTTGACCTCGACGTGTTTAACGTGCATCAGCTCCTCTTCAAAGCTAACTTTTGTGGTACCAGGGCTCGAACACTGGACACGAGTTCATAACCATGACCATCAGGCTACCGTGGCCGCAAAAGAAAATAGCAAGTTTGAAAGAAATGTAATCTAGAAGTATATTTGAAGAAATAACTTCAAAACTTAACGAAAAACCAAAATATCAAAATTTATTTTAGGAATAATAGTGAATATAACTTCGTACACCTAAAACCACTTTATGCAGTGTATTTTGAAAGTGAACGTTTCCCCTTTTAGAGAAACTTACTATAATTATGTCAAATTCCTTTCATTTTGCTCTAAGGGGATCCCCGAAACAATGTAATTTTTTTGATACACAAAATTACTTATGGTTGAATCTAATACAATTCCCTACAAAATGAATGAAAACCCTTTTTTATCATATAAATTGTGTTTGAATAGGAGATGGTTAGTTAATAAGAACATTTAAAACGTGTCGGCAATCTATGGACCTGTGGCACGTGGTACAATTCTTAGTGGCACTCAGCACTACTCTACAAATTTGTCAATTCTTGAGTGGATGGAAGTTGATAATAGACCTTATTTGACAAACATCTTCTGAGAGAGAGAGAGAGAGTTATGGACATTTATGGAACTACAAAATAATCTGAAAGATAATTCTAAGGATAAATTTACAGCTATTTTGTAAATAATTGAATGTTATTGCTAGGGAATTTAATTGTTGAAAAAAGAAAATTGCATGTACTCTGCTTTCCACTTATGATTCGGCATATCAAAAAAAAAAAATCTTTCCTAATATGAAAAATATTTCGACTCCGCAAAGAAATTGTTTAACAACTGAATGCTCAGAATCGTGTCACACATTATACCCCTGGTTTTGCGATATGAAAGAAGAGTGGTGAAAAAGAGTTAATTCGCGTTACAATTTTTATTTAACTGCAATGAAGGGAATCATTTGTATTTCACTTTGTCTATTTCTTATTCAAATAAATATGTAGGAAACATACATTTTTAATTCTTTTTATCTTTGTTGAAGAAATAGTAACATTTTATATTGTTTATTTTTATGTTAATAAATGTATTTTATTGATTCATAATTAATATAAAATAAAACTGTAAATCTAAATTATTTACCTCTATTCTTTAAATCTGCAAATATTACCGTAAGAATCGAAGGATTTCAAAAAAAATTTCCTACTATGTGGCACGCTGAATAATACTGAGATTGGTTTGGTACGTCTTAGCTACACAGTTGCCGCCCCTGATTTAAAATGTTGGGTAAGATAACCATTATATTTTTAAAATTTTATAAATATACAAAAGGAGAGTATTTTGACAATACATGTTTTAAAAGGAGTAAAGTTTACGAGAACGAAATATAAAATTGCGTTAAAATTATTGGTACTCTATCAACCGTACTTCTTTGTATATATAAAAGAAGTACGGTCGATAGAGTACCGTAGTTACTGCCAACTAATGACAATGAATTGTTGGAAATTAAGTTCACAATTCATTGTTATTAAAATATATAAAATTTTACATGACTTACTTTTGTATTTGTTATTTTTATATTCCTTACTGAGAGAAAGCAACAAATGGGAGTTCATTACCTGCCAAAACTGCAGAGGCCTGGTTGTTTACTTCACAAGCTCCTACCTTATGCTTACTCTGCCTTACTAAGTAAAAATGCCGTCTTCTGCTCGTCAAGATCATGGAATTGCAGATATTGTTTTCCATATATTTTAAATATTAGTTTTCTAACTTCTACATCAGCCTTTTAATAGTCTACACTCCTGCAAGGAAGTCTGAATTCAAAACTATAAAAACTTATTATTCCCAACAATGTCATTTATACCTTTATTTTTTATAATCTATGAATACGTTAAACTATTAATTTGCTATCGCGACTATTTAATATTAAATGCGAAAAAAAAACGAATAAGTTTCAAACTGAAACTTAAATTGAATTTTTTAAAAATTGTCATCGATATTCTCATAACTTTTACATATTGTCCTTTTAAGCATATCACACATCTATCTTCTATGCAAAAATCTATTATAAGTTCACATCAAATGTTTCAGCATATTTTTACTCATAACATGCAGTTTTCAACCACATTGTGAGGCCACGGTAGCCTAATGGTCAAAGTAAAGGACTCGTAGCTGGCGTTTCATGAGTTCGACCCCAGCACTACTGAAGATCCGCCGTGTAATGGAGCGATGCTCAAGCGTCATCCTCGTCACTTGACCATGGTTTAAAATTACGAGATCCGTCGCCAAGTGAGTGAATATTAACGTCGCACTGTTCAGCTACACGAGAGCTTTTAGTGATGGACCTCGTAAATTTGAAGCATGGTCAAATGACGAGGGCGACACCTGAGCTGGCACCCTCTCTCCTAACTACCACACCAACGAGAGGACATTTCAGCTCTCGATAGATTTAACGTGCATCGCTGCCCTACACGGCGGGTCTTTTGTGGCACTGGGCTCGAACTCGAGACATGCACACCATGATTCGATACCTTGACCACCTGGTACCCCGGCCACAGGTCCGTCGCCAAAAGCCCTCAAGTAGTTGAGTAGAGAAGAGAGAGAGTGAGACTTTAATATCCCCTCACTTAATTAAATTATATGAAATTTAAGGAATACTTGAAAAAATATTAGAAGTCGAATATATATATACGTATATATTAAAAAAATAATCTAATGATAATTTTAAATATCCAAAGAATTATTAGTATTTATGGTAAATATACGTTTTTCAACTGAGTATGTGAGACACGTATAAATATCTTTTTCGAAATTCCTATGCAGAATTTCAGTGGAGCTAATACAAAATTCCTAGTTTTGCATGGTTAAGATTATAAAAATGTCCAAATTTTAATAACCTTTTCTTCAATCAACCACTAATGGAACATGAATGATGAGGGATTATACATAAATATATATTTTTTTAACTTGAATTTAAAAAGGATCTTTATATTTATTTATATGCGCAAATGTTAACTGTAAATTTGTCCAGATGCTTTTAAATACTCTATTTGAAGATTCAAGTTCAAAAATATAAGCTTGTAGTTAAAGTTCTCTTTGAATGAAATTAATGTTCAGACATTCAAAATTCAAATATAATTTGTTATCTGAACAATACAAAACAAGGGATTCTATGTAAGATGCCCTGAATACCTGGCTTTAAAATTATGAAAAACTAAAAGATTTAAATAGGGTTTTTTTTTTAACAATGCATAAAAATTTTTGCAAATAATGTAATACAGAAGCTTAAAAATTATTCATGTTTAGAAGTGTCCGAAATTTTAAAAATTTTAAATTTTGAACCTTTTTTTTAAATTTTTTTGACACATAACAAAATAATCATTTTTAAAAAAATCCCTGAAAGTATTGATTAAAATAAGAAAAATGAAACAGTAAATTATCCTCAATGTTTTAATATATAGTTTGAATTTAAATACTACAGATATTTTTTAAAAACTTAGACATACATTATAAAAACTTAATTCCATTTGAGAATTTTAAGGTAAAGAAAAAATGAGAATTCTCAACTCGTTGACTTGCAATTATTTCCGTACACTTTAGGGTTTAAAGAAATTCTTCCCAGTTTTTTACGATTGCTGCAGGGGAAGAACCGGTCTCCCGTGAGCCATAAAACTTTCCCCTCAATGCCCATTGTGTCTCTCCGACCGTCTCTAATTATCTTTCAAGATACTAAACCTTTAAAGGGGGGGGAAACTTTACCGTTTTTTGAACACATTCTTGAGGAAAAAATCAGTTTGGTTCATTTTTGGTGAGTCCCCGGCCTTACGAAAAATTCCGTGTTGTCCGTTTTCGAAGCTTCTCTAGTAGGGCAGAAAAATCCGTGCTGTCCGGTTGGAGGGTTAACCATCATACTAACCATGTTATACTGTTTTTTGTAAATAGGTTGTTTTTTGAAATTTGCTCCAAGGAGTAAAAATCGCAATTTTTATTAATTATGTCAAATATATAACATCTTTTTTGCTCTTTGCCTTTTGTTTAATAAATAGACTTAACAAATAAGTCAAATTTGTTTTGATTCTGTATCTTTCTTTACCTGAACTTCATTATCCTTAATTTTTGGACATGAGTATAGAATCGGGGTGGGCAACTTGTTTTATTTCGGAATGGAGGATACCAGAGGGCCACCACTTTTTAAAATGATTTTATTCATGATAAAAAAAAATAATAAATATAAGTTAAATAAAATTAAGGCAGTTTAATTCAATTTATTTATTTTACTAATAGCTGCAAACACATTTAATTTTAGATTTTTAGTTTAATAGTACAAATATACCCTACTATACTTTTTTACAATTTTTCTTAAAATCAGGAGTGAGATGGCTTGTTTAAATTCTTATCACAGCCTACAGGTTTATGTCAGTCAACTTATTGTACTTGCATCTGTATTTACTCTTGTTGATTTCCATGCAAGAAAAACTTTGCTCACGAATATGTATCGACTTAAATATAAAAAACAATTCCCCACAGCAAATTTCTTCACACATGGAAATTTTTCGGCAGACAAATATTTCTAAAAGTTCAAGTTATAGCATAAAAATTTCCTTCACACTGTGATCTGGAATTAAAACTGATGAAACAAAAGTTTAAGCTATAGTTGAAGTGAAACCTCCGCGTAACTCCAAAGAGGTGTCGAAATTTTTAGGAATGTCCCAATGGTACGCAAAATTTATTAAAAATTGAGCCGATATTTGTGCGAACCTCTTTATAATCTTAAGCGAAAATTAAAGAGATTTATATATTTGGTCGATTGAGGCGCAGAAAGCATTCGACGCGGTCAAGGCGGCTATAACAAAAGCGCCAGTTTTGAAATTCCCAGATTTCAAAAAACCTTTTGAATTATTTACGGATGCAAGCTCAATAGGAGTAGGAGCGGTTCTAAACCAAGAGCAGAGACCAGTAGTATTTGCTTCTCGTACGCTTAGTGCTGCGGAGAGGAATTACACGGTGACAGAGAGAGAGAGAGAATGTTTAGCAATGGTTTGGGCTCTGAATAAATTCAAAACATATTTAGGTTCTTTGCCGATTAAAGTTATTACAGATCACGCTGCGTTAACACATTTAAAGACTGGTAAAAATTTGTCAAATAGAATGATCAGATGGGCATTAAAATAAGCAGAATTTAATATAGAATGGGAGCATAGGCCTGGAACTCAAAATACAATAGCTGACGTTTTGTCGAGAAACCCAATTGAAAGTATAATAGGAGAAAAAGTTAATTGTGCAATAATTAGAGATTTGGTATTTTTGTCACGAAATCAGTTAATAGAAGAACAAAAAACAGACCCAGAATTAGGTCATATCTATAGATATCTAGAAAACCCAGAAGATAGCTCGGTTAATGCGCCAATATGTGAGAATTGGTCTCGTGATTTTAGGCTCGTAGAAGGCTTGTTATTTTATGCGAAATATGCAACGCCACTAGGAGAAATGCGAGTATACATTCCAAAATCTTTAAGGAATGAAATTATGAGAGAATTTCATGACAAGCCATTAGCAGGTCATTTCGGGCGTTTTAAAACTTATCATAAAATAAGGGATGTTTGTTATTTCCCGTATATGAGAAAATTTACTGATCAATATGTCTCTACATGCCATATGTGCCAAAATTTATAATTGTAAAAACGCGTTACCAGCTGGTCGGTTAATACCAATTGTATCAAATTATCCAAATGAAATAGTTACGTTAGATTTGTTAGGTCCGTATCCCGTGTCGAGAGTAAGACGCAACCGATATGTATTAAGTAATTATGGATCATTTCAGCAAATGGGCTGAAATCATACCCCTTAAAAAAGCCTCTGATCGAGTTACAGCAGATAATTTTTTTTTTGATAATTATATATCGCGTTTTGGAGCTCCAAAAAAATTAATTAGTGATAACGGTCCCCAATTTATTTCCGATATTTTTGAGAATTTAAGTGAAAGATTAGGCATAAGGCATGTGAAGACTGTTGTTTATAGACCTCAAGCAAATAGAACAGAACGCGTAAATCGCGATCTGGTGCAAATGATTGCAAATTATGTCAATGAGCAACATGACACATGGGACCAATTCTTACAGCCGTACGAATGGCATAAGCAAACTCACGTAAACGAAACAACGGGGACAACCCCTGCGGAATTATTCTTAGGTAGAAAGTTAATTACGCCTTTTCAGAAATTAGTGATGGTATCAGACGGAACGGAATTTGCAGTAGGTGATATTGAGAGATTGTTTGAGGAGGCTAGACGAAACACAGAAACTAAACATGAAAATTGGAAGAAACATTATAATAGACGCAGGCGTGATGTGCAAATTAAGGTGAATGATTGGGTTTTGGTGGCAACACATCCTTTAAGTTCAGCAACAAGAAAAGTAGTAGCTAAGTTTAAACCAAAATTTGAAGGTCCGTATAGAGTATTAGATGTTAAGAATAACAACGTAGTGATATGGAAAGCGGGAAAAAGATTAATGATTAATGTAGATCAGTTTCGAATATATCGTCATAGGAAATGTGACAAGACGGAGATAGGAACTGGTAATTCGAATAACGGTAGTTTGCCCGATGAATCAAGTGGTTTTGACAGAGGACAACGGAGATCAAAGGACTCGCGAGATGGTAAAAAGAAAGGGTCAGAAGTAAAGCGTGAGTTGGAGGGAAAAGGGTTAAGTTTTAGAAATAATCAGGGAGAGAAACACACAAATGAGACCAATAAGCGCAGACCACTTATCAGATCAATACCTAGTTCTTGGTCTGAGAAAGATAGAATGATTAAAAAGGGTAAAAAGGAACGATTACCCTATAAGAGATCACCTGAATCTAGGTCGGGAGGACCAGAAAGGAAGGTTCAGAATGGATAAGAGCATAGAGTGAATAAAAGGGCTTTGTCGTCTAATTACAAAACTAATCATAGTTTGACAAAATACAGAAAGAAAAGCCAAAGGAAAGAGACAGTGACGCCCACCACAAGCGGCTACAACCTTAGACCACGAATTGGAAAAAGGGAAGAGTCCAGACCGACCATAGAGAGAAAGGCACAACAAGGAGGTCCAGTTCGTTCCAGAAAAGGCAGAGAAAGGAACGATAGTCCATACATCGAGGAGCGAACAAGATCAAGCAACAAGAATGCCAGACGAGGAGGTGATCAACAACGGCAAGACCAGGAAAGGAGAGGAACGTGGACAAAGAAATCCTTGTCACTGGAGGTCTTGGTAGGAAACGACAACTACAAGTCATAAGAACCAGATTGTATCGTTTCTTATTATATTGCAATAAAGCCAAGAATTTTTGCAATAAAGCCAAGTCACGGTCGGATAATTAAAATTTTAGAAGCCAAGCAAAAGTGAACACTACAATGAATGTTTTTCTAAAAAAGGAAAAAGCTTTTGTCTTGTAAAATTTTTTGTATAAATCTGGAGAAAACAACTGTAAAAATGCATTTCTTTACTTCTTTTATGACTTCGCTGGGATGCGACAATTCCTTTGGTTGTTTGTTTTGTTTATTGAAAAATGTTTGTAATTGTATAATGTATATATATGTGATGTGTTGTTATATTGTTTCATATTAAGGAACATCTGGTTTTAGGAAACGCGGCGTAGATAGCATACTAACATAACGTTTAACCAGCGCTACGCGATTTGAGGGGAAGTTTTTGAAAGAACCAGATGAAAAATATGTATAGAAATTAGTTACAATTTAAAAGTGATATGTACTGTATAAAAATTGTGAAATGTAATCATAATGTGTAAAAAAAAATTTTTCAAAGTACTCAAGAAATATTTTTGTTTCAGGGTAACAGACCCTGAAGTCTATAAGAAATTAACCTATACAAAGAACGGAGTTAGAAAGAAGATGTAAAGAAGAAAAATTGTTAAAATTTAAGTAAACATTTAGGTAGAGTGAGTGAGTGAGTGAGTGAAGATTAACGTCGCACTGTTCAGCTGCACGAGGGCTTTTGGCGACGGACCACGTAATTTAACATTTAGGTAGAATTAAGTTAGTTAAGAGACGTGTAGGCCTCGTTTTTTCTACCATTTAAGTCAGATATAGTTTTTACCCGGCTCTGTTACCCAGATGGGACACGTCTATTTATTCTGTACATGTGAGAATCTACCGTGATTAAAATGCATGACTTTGAATTTTGGTCTATTTAATTAAGTAAAATTTATTGAAGCTGTGGAAATTCAAATTAAGGAGAAATATTAAAAATTAAACTTAAGATGAATAGTAAAAATTAAAATTTAAGTGAAGCATTAGAAATTAACGGTTAGAATAAAATTTAAGCACGTAATTTCTTAAGGGCCATTAAGACCCTCGAATAAATCACGTTTTGTTTCTTGGAGGTGGTTGTGACTACTTACGCGTCTTTTCTTTAACAAGTCCTTTAGGTTCTTTGGGCCAGAATTAATGGCAACTCTTTTCCAACCAAATCCAAGAAACGAGAAGTGAAGAGATGTAAATAATATAGGATAAATTTAGGATCTTAGAGTAAGCGTGATGACAATGAGGGTAGTGTAAAGGAATGTTCGACAATTGAGGTGCGTTGTGGTATTGGATGATTATTGAAGTTCGTTGTTCAAAGATTCAAGTTCTACGTGTCGTGGATAAACATATTGGTGGTCGATTAGAAGTTAAATGTACAGTTGCATACCACTGTAGATAAAGACAAGTTTATTACAGAATAATATAAGGTAGGATTGATTACTTACTATAATTATATTTGAAGATTAGGCGGTTCAATTATTGATATAGGTCTGTATTATATTGTGTGTTGCGCATTGTGTCATCGTAGATTCTCTCATTTATTAATTTATATATTTGTTCAAAGTTTAAGTTGAATATCTTAATAAAGTCATATTAAGATAATGTTTGATTCTAGTTCTTACGATAACCCTACACCTCTAGCTCACGCTGATGCTTCGAGGGATGTATTTCCAAGGGGAGGTACATCACAACATGACACAAATAATCAATTTTTAATTTAATACAACGTTTGGAATTATATAAAAGTGTTTAAAATGGAATGTTTTCTCGCTATCACATTGCTACAAAAAATTAATTAAATTCGAGAAACTAATTATTTTTTACCAAATTTAAGCTAATGATCAAGGGACTTTGTTATTCTTATATCTTATGAAGTTAGAACATAAGCAATAAATTTTTGATGGTGAATTGGAATAAAGAATAAAAATATTTACAAGAGCTTATAGATAAAAAAAATAAAACTATTACTTACGTTTTGTCACATGCCATTGCCATTCTGAAAATATTACTTATTTCAGTACAAGATACGATTATAAAGACAAAGAAATTTCGCTCTTACAACTGCAAAAGTATATGGTTTTTAAGTAAGTTTTGCAACAGAAACTAACTATTTCTTGAAAAAAAAAGGAAAACTGTTTTTATATATATATTTATTACGATTACATCACTTACAAAGGAAGATAATAAGTGTAATTGAACCTTAATTGTGATAACTTTGTAAATAAGATCATTATATTTGTTTCCTTAATGAAAGAACATCACTCGTGATAACAAAAATGATGTTCGGCATTCATGGGTTTAGGGGATAATTTTGTATTTTTATCTTTAATTTCCTTAACTTGATATTAGGAATATATATGTATATATTAATGACTAAAATATAACCTTTCGATTCAAATCATAAAAAAAGTTAGGACAAAAAAAATCATCATTTTTTTTAAAAAAAAAAGCTTAAAATGCTTTTTCACTGATTTTCTAAACTTTTCTAGCGGTAAACAATTTACTACACGAGTAATTGTCTTAAGACAGTCTAATGTTTAAATGTAAAAGTCAATACAGAAAAATATTTCAATACACATTCATAAAAGAAAAAAAGAAAAAAAAATTTTAGTAAACATATTCAATTTTAATTATACTAAGAGAGAAGTTTGAAGAGATACAAACGTGTCTCAAGCACAGAGTAAAAAAGCAAACCTGCACAAAATATTTAGCATCTTGGATTTTATGGATCTTATTTTTTAACACTATAATTTAATAATAAACTAGTAAACTGAAGCACACATAATTTTTTTGTAAGGGGGATTAATTTTTTTTTTTAAAAAAGATAAAGAGTGTTGAGACGTAATTTTTATGCTAAAGATTAAAAATCTGCTGGTCTATGAGAAGGGGGAGGGGGAATTGAATCATCCGTCCTTGTATGTAGATATGCTACTTAGAATCGAAAGGAACTCATGATACCAAAAAGAGTGCTGTAGATTGCAATAAATCAGTGCTTCTCAAACTTTCAATATTTGCGACCCAATTTTCAGTTATAATTTTCATCGCGCCCCCTTCTTATAATAAAAATGTACTGAATGTAATTATAATGTACTTTGATAGTAAAACCACAATATAATACGACTTTAATTATAAACCGTACTAATTATCAAGATAAACTTTAAGTTTTGTATATGACAAGCCCAGGGGAGTCACTAGTAATTACTAAACTTGTTTTTAATTGAATATTGATAAATTAGGAAATACTTTGTGCAGTTTTAATACACTTATAAGTAGAGGGTATTATATCAGTGTGAATGTGTACTTTATTTTTTCTTGTATAAGAATGTATTTCACTTTATAATTATTTTAAATTGTAAATTATTTTATTAAATTGATAATTATTTTAAATCTTTAATTTTCGATTTTTTGCGATATGCTCACCCGCTCCCCCCACATACCCTCCTAGGGGGCGTGCCCTACATTTTGAGAAACGCTGTGATAAAAATTTTATTTCGAGTTTTGAGAACACAACTTAATAACAGCACACATGAAACAAAATAGGATTTGAGGAAGAAAAGCCAAGTGATTTACATAATAATTTGGCCGATAGCGAAATGAAGATTTGATAATTTAAGTATAAAAATGAAAGAGAATAATGGGCTTTTTAATAAATAGTAGGCGGTTGTACATTCTCTAAAATTTTAATTTTTTCTCTTTTTTTTACCCTCCAATTTTTTGCGCCCTAGGCATGTGCCTAGCGTGCCTAAGCAGAAAAGCGGGCCTGAGGTAGACAAAACCAAACTTGGGGTTATATCATAATATTCGATATTGTCCGTAATACTCTCTAAAAATTATCCAACATTTTCCTGTTAGGAAAAAAATAGTTCAAGAAGGACCCTAAAATTCGAGGCAAATGCCCAGGGGTGAAGCACGTGGGGCGCCCTTGTTGCGATCCGTTCGTGGGTGTGAGAGGGTTCGAGGAAGATGCAGACATAATTTTAAAATAACTCGTTTTATTCAACTTTTAGCACTTTACGAATTCACTTTAATAACTAAACCTGAGGAGCAATAAGAAATCTTAACCTGAAGTTAGGTAATCAAATTATGAAAGGTACTTATATTTCTTAAATCTCTTTGTATGATCTGGCTTTCAGCCTGATAGCTCATTCAGCTGTAAGGTTTATACCTTCCACTATTCCTGCGGATTCTTGTTCTAATATTAATTCTACGATACTCGACCACCAGTCGCTAACATTTGAATTTCTTCTTACGATCAACTCTTAACCATTATCTTGCTTACTCAACGACTAGCACTTAAAAAGAAGTTGCATTTGCGTAAAACTAAGTGATCTCTACGGAAAAAACGGTTATCTGAACGGTTTTTAAACTAATATCACAGTTAAAGAGTACTTTCCCAAGAGGATTAGTAGAAGCCCGAATAGAACCCGAAACAAAGTTTCTTCGTAAAAAAGGGGGACTGCGTTATGTGGCGAAAATATACCTAAAAATTTTTTAAAAAATGCAGCTTGAAAGTATAGTTGTTTGTTATACGCCAGATTTTACAACACACAACACTTCCGTTTTAGAAATTCTTTTTCTGCTCTTTTTAAATCAGGAGGTGAGGGCTATAAGAATTTTTTCTCTGTATAATTAAAAGCTTAAAAAGCTAGGACTTAGATATCAATAATTTAAAAAACAGTATGTAATCATACAACATCATGAAATACCCGGAGAAGCGGGTGGGTAATAGCTAGTATGCACACACATATTGAAGAAAGTTATATACATATATATATAACTTCTTGCTGCTAAATGACACTTTCGTTATCATTCCATCACAGTATTTTCGATTATAGATTAAGTTAAAAGTAATGTGGAATACGCAAAATTTTTGTATTATAAATGTGTACGAATTTCAAAGGAGTCTTTCTTCTTTTTTTTTGGTTATTATATTTGAAATATTTAAAATGTTCTTGTTACAAAAATACTTCAGACATTTTTTTATTTTTTCACAATAAATTTTTAAAGAACATTTTTAATAAATTGAGAAGTGTTTTTAAATTAAAACATTTATTATTTTATATAAAATTACTTATCATTTCTCATATTTATTTATATATATGTGTGTGCGAGTTCACAGCAATTGAATATGTTTCTCTTTTTATTCATTACAATAATATACTTATAGATTTCCAACGCAACAATGATCAAGAACAATAAAACTAAATAATGTAATTTGATGACTAACTAAAAATGAAACAATGAATATTATATTTTTTTAGTTCATTTGAAATTTGTCTATTGCGAACTGTGCGTCTTTTTGAGTTTTGAGCGAATTTTCTTCATATTATAATTGCTATTTTTACCCCTGTGGTGATTATTTTGACCATGGCGGTTCTTCGTATTCTGGATGCAAGGTTTTACTTGTTTTCAGCGTTATTGCAGATTATATTGAAGTTGATCTTGTTTCTTTCTTAGAAATATTAGGATGTGTTTTGGTTGTTGATATCTTGAAAATTTTGATTGGGATTTATTTTGAAAGCGCAGCACACAGGTCCAAGAACGTGAAGTTGTTGCACAACGAGATGATGACAAATATGAAAGAATCGGAATCCCTGTAGTACATTCTTTGAAGATATTCAAGATGTGCGAGGGACTCGGTCTTCAAGCTCAACTTGCTGCGGAATCAGACAGGCAAATATGGGTCACGAAAAAGAAACCTCGCCCCATACCGAAAGTGCATTCCAAAACGATTTTGATGTTTTGTGAGGCACTTAATCTGGATGCAGAACTTGCACACTCACTCGGAAGAGAACATACGTAAGAAAATAAATGAAAGCGTGTGAAGCCTCTTCCGGTAGTGCACTCCATCAGATTTTTTAAGGTTTGGGAAGCCCTAGGACTTGACGTAAAACTAAATGCCAAGATGTGATCTTGCGCTTTTTCGGAACATTAAAAGGAAATATAATCAAGAGGAAGAATTACCTCATCGTACATCTTCTAACTTTTTTGAATAAAACCAATCTAAATATTAATTCTTTTATCTTTTCAATGTAGTGTAAAGACATCTTCAACAAAATTGAATGCAAACTCCACTGCATAAAAATTGGGGTCTTTCAAGAAATGCATGAATTATAAATGGCAATAATTCTCTTCTTCTAATGGGGTTAACAATTCACTATCGCTATGACTAGGTCTTTTCTTGAAGAACATTTTTTTCCAAAAATACGTTGCTTCTAATATCTGAAAATCTGATATCCCTGAACGCAAGTTATGACACTGCAGGCTTCATGAAAATTAAACTGACTGAAGAATAGAAAAAACTTTTTTTAATAAAACTTACAAATAAATACTTTTACCTACATTGAACATAGCTCCTTCTTCATTAAGTATTTTGCTGTAATAAATTTACATAATCTGTATTTCGACACACATTCAACATTCGTATAAATTTATTTAAAATTTCTCATGAATAAATACCAAAATTTTGGTTCAAAACTATCTCTGATTTTTGAGTTTGTTGTTTGAATTAAATAATGATAGCTACTTTGTTTGAATATATATACATATATATATATATATATATATATATATATATATATATATATATATATATATATATATATATATATATATATATATATATATATGTGTGTCATGATTTTGAAGACAGAATCAGATTAAAAGTTAGAAAAAGGGACGATCTTTATTCAATCATTTCTACATCTGTTCTGACGCTAAGAGCAGGGTGTAAAAAAGCACGCCACGATTATCGGTTAAAATGGATAACACTTGAAAAACATGTGGTAAGTATCGTGGATTTGAAGAGGGTATTTGAAAGTTAATGCTGACAAATGTTAACTATTAAATCTAACGATCTGAAATTAGACATGTTTATTGGCTAGGCCATATGTTCGGAAGAAATAAATGGGTGATTAGTTTGATACTTGAAGATGTGAACTGAGAATGATGAGTCAGGTGCTCTAGATAGGGAATTTAATTTTTAATCTAATTTAATTATCCTTACATTTGCCCCCCAATTTTAAAAAAAAGTCATGGCGTGGTTTTTTCTCTCTTTACAAACTTAATGAATTTTCAAGAAACACAAAACATTACTTAATATTATTTAGAAAGACATTACACACAGTAGAAATATTTAAGCAATAGGAATAATAAAATCGAAATGCAATACAATAAACGAAACTATAACAACAAACACAGTAAGGACACTTCCAACATATTAATTGATAAAAATGAATTTCCCTACATATAATTGAAGATTAGCTTGTTCAAATCTATTTGACGTCTAGAATAAGAGCTCGCGTTTCCTCCTATTCCTTCATAATAATAGATTCGTATTATAGCTAGTAGATATTGTTTTCAAAAAAAATTTATATTGGAAAATAATATATCAAACAATAAGATAGTAAATATAAAAATATATGATATCATACAAATGTTAAAATAATAATTTTGTATAAAAATCTACTCTGGCGTCCTCGTAGTAATACCTTATATTGTTAAACACATTTTGCATGTATGAAATATATTTTTTAAAAAGATAAAAAAAATATAGACACTAATAAAATGAAATTATTAATAATATGAAAACGGTGTATAACACACAACTTCTATGCACTATCCAACACAATAAACAATATTTTATTTTATATGCGTTATAAAATATAAAAATATAAAAATTATAAGAATATATGTGAATATAAGAATATAAGAGCTCTTTTTTATTAATTTTGAGTCAGAAAAGTGGGCTCACTTCAATAATCATTTTTAGTACTTATGAAAATTTTCTCAATATTCACTGTAACTTAACAATATCGCATACAATATTTTGAATCTTTCCGTAACCTTCTAAAAATTCGTTTCATAGACAAAATTTCTTGAGTTTCTCTTACATCACACATTCACTAATATAAACTGCATCACATTACTTAATTTTGAACACATCTCTCTTAGAAATCTGCGTGATCAAATCACAGATGTTCAGGGATGCTAATAAGAAACAATGAGAGGTGTACATATCAAACTAAACAAGTTTGTTCTCTTAATGTTTCGAGACATATACAAAGTTATAATGATTGTATTCTCCCTTATCCACTGTATAATATCCAAAATTAAACTTCAAGTTATTAAATTAATTTTAATTTTAGATAAGGAAAATTTTAAGAAATAGTGAATCCTGATATATGGCTGGTATATCAAAACACACAATTTCAAAATAAAAAAAATTACTGACATGCAATAAGATTATTGCAGAATAAAATAATTAACAAAACAATTAAATTCAGTGGATAAAAAAGAATACACGTGACTTTACTTTTGTTTCTTATAAAAATCAATATCATTAGTATTGGTACATTAGAGTCATTTCTCTAAAAACTTAATTAATATCTTTCAACTTTAAAACACCAATTTCTATCATAACTGTTAACTCATTCGACATCTTATGATAAAATTATGAGAAGTATATTAAAATTTCTCAAAATTTTGTATGAGAAAACCTATATACTTTGTTTTCTCAATTAAAATATAAAGAAAATATCTCATTTAACACAACTATATTATAAAAATTAAATATCATATCATATCATATATTATTCTTTTTCGCCGAAAAGTCTTGTTAAGCAGAACTCAGTTACTTCTGTATTACGTAAGAGGTTTCGTTTATTTATTATCTTCCGAT
The DNA here is from genome assembly GCA_019973935.1 of Trichonephila clavipes. Taxonomy (NCBI): domain Eukaryota; kingdom Metazoa; phylum Arthropoda; class Arachnida; order Araneae; family Nephilidae; genus Trichonephila; species Trichonephila clavipes. Next base: position 1,459,884 of record BMAU01020788.1, read on the forward strand.
TATTATGGGTATTTTGTTGAATGTAATTCAACTGAAAATTTTCAGATGGATGAAAATGTCTTAAGCGAACTGAACGAACCAATTTAGTGTGTTTTATTAAGGGCATTGGGTCTATCTATTTCAAATAATGCATCCGAACATTTTCTTAAAACGGTATAAGAGCCTGGATAAGAGGGACTTAATTTCCTTGTATTGGGGTATTGAAATTCCTCATACATTACTAAGTCACCAACCTTGAAATCAGCTTCCTGAAATTTTTTATCATATCTAATCTTATTTATTTTATAATATTGTTCGGTTCTTTCTTTCGCTAATTTTCTTGCTTCTTCTAAGGGAGAATATATCTCATTATCTTTTAGCGAAATTTCGAAAGGTAAATTACCATACATTAAGTAGGTTGGAGGGAAACCCGTGGAGTTTGATTATACTGATGGGTTACTTTTTCTAGAATTTTTGTCCATGGGACTTTTTTTGAACTATTACTAATTTCACATTTAAAGCAGGTTATGATGGTTTGATTCACACGTTCAACCTTTCCATTGGTTTGTGGTCTGTAAGAAGTAGTTAATTGAGTGACATTATTATGTTTTAAAAAATGCTTAAATTTTGAAGAGGTGAACGCAATATTTCTATCACTTAAAATTTTTTTCGGTATATGATTCTGAAGGATTTGTCTTAAACAATTTTTACAAGTATCTGTTGTTGCATTTTTTATGGGAAAGTCCAAATGTACCTAGTTGCATGATCAATAATAATGGTCAAATATTTTTTAGCAGAATTGTTATAATTTAAACCACCTACACTATCTATCGATAAAAGTTCAAAGGGTTTTTCACAAAGGGGAAGTGATTGCATTAGTCCGTATTTTTTCTGATGTTACTTCTTATTTATTTGACAAGTTTCACAGTGTTTCACATAATTTCGTATATCAGTAAGAATGTTTATCCAATAATATTGTGGTGATATTAATTTTAACATGGTAGCTACACCAGGATGGCCAAATTTTTGATGAGTTGTTTCTATTAATTTCACTCTTAGAGCTTTGGGTACAATTATTTTAGCTAAACCGTGTCTTTTAACTACAAAAACACCATCTCTCTTAAAATATTTAGGAGCTGATGTATTTTCTATATTTTGAAAATGACTTATTTCATTGATATCTAATAAAGGTTCTGGAGGTGTATTAAATATATGATAAGCAATAGGATTTCTTGTTAACATATCAGCTTCGATATTATATATATAGTGCTACCTTTCTTATATTTTATATCAAAATCATACATAGAAACTTTATAAGACCATCTAAAAAGTCTACCCGTGGGACTTTTGAAATTTTTAAGCCAAACGAATGCATTATGATCGGTTGAACTGTGAAATGAGATCCATGAAGATAGCAATGGAATTTATCTAAACTATCAATTATAGCTAAGCATTCTAATTCAGTTATTGTATAATTAATTTCATAATTTCTCAGTCGTCTCGAGTGGAAGGCAATCGGATGTTGATTTCCATTGGGTTTTTGTTGTTTGAGGATACATGAGATCGCAGTTTTCGATGCATCTACATAAAGATGACAGGGATCATTTGGATTGAATATAGCTAAAATGGGCTTTGAAATTAAGCTGTCTTTAAGTTTTTGAAAAGATTGTTGACATTCTGGGGTCCAATTCCAGTTTTGATTCTTTTTAAGAAGATTATTTAAGTGTGCATTCTTAATTTTGCATATTGAGGAATGAATTTATAATAGACATTAATACTACCAAGAAATCTTTGTAAATCCTTTACATTTCTAGGGGGTAAAAGTTTTTTAATTATTTCGACATTTGTATTATTTGGAGTATATATATATGTGGGAAATTTCCACATGAACATTCTAGAGAGGGCGCTGTCAAGGCAGCCACCAGGAGTTAACGAAGGAGAGGGGGATTCAGCGAGCGGATGCTAGACGAGGAGGTCGATGATCCGGAGCTGAAGGGAGAGTAACGAGAACGGTGGCCGAGTAGGGACCCACCAATCCGTTGTTCACGAGAGAGACGCGCAGGTCACTCTCAACACTCCTGTACCTCAGTATTATTGTGAAGATCAGAATTGAGCGAGCGGGCTCTAGACGTGCAGGTCGATGATCCGGGGCTGAAGGAAGTGACGAGGACGGTGGCCGAGTAGGGACCCACCAACCCGTTGTCCAGGAGAGAGACGCGCAGATCACTTTCAGCACGAGGGCTTAATCGAATTGTAGATATTGTATTATATGTGTTAAACGTCTGTCTTAGTGAGTAGGACTTGTAATTAAACGTTAGATTAGAAACAAACGAGAGTGTGATTATTGAATACCCCTAGAACTGTACAATAATCACACACACATTATATATATATACAGTCGACTCTCGATAATTCGAACTTTCGATAATACGAACCTCTCGCTATATATATATATATATATAATTCGAAGTATATGCTCAGCCCTAAAAAACCACTTGATATTTCGAACTAAAACTATACGTTTCGGTACTCTCAATATTTCGAAGTAAAATTTGTGGTTAACCAGACTACAACACGCGGTAATTCGAAGTTATCGTATAAAACTCTCGATATAATTAGAACCTTCAATATTATGAAGTTAGATTCACTTCCTGTACTTAATTATCCCACGAGCGGTTTTTTTATTACTGAACTTATATTTTCAGTCCAAATTTTACATGTTGATAGAATAACTACTTTGTTTATTATATTTCCGGTATTTGTTAAGCAGAATTTTGATTTATTCTTAAGCCATCTGTTTTTTCTTTTTCCGTTGATACCCAAGCTTTAGATGGAATAGGAAAAAAACTGCTTTCTTTTTTTTTTATTCGCTGTACAGTAATGAGTGGTTTCCTTTTACGAGTATTACACAACAATTTTGATTTGTGTTGAGTATTTATTTCTAATAATGAGCACATTTAAACAGATGCTCTTTTTAAAAATAAAGCACTCAAACTACATCCAAGATAATTCAGCAGAATCGTTTTATGGCAGATAATTGAAAGCGAGAAATAAAACCTTTATATAAAAATGTACAAGGCAAAGACAGGAGAGACAGGGATTTAACTTTATTCTATTATTTTTTTAAAAAAAAGAGCGGTAATGTGCCACTAAGAATTGCTCCACATGCCATAGTTGTCGACCCCTGCTATTAAGTATACCCCGTAGCTGAGTGTGAACTGTGAATACGCCTTGTGTTAATTTTAGATTTCAAATGTTAAATTAAGAATATGATTTTACTAAAGTTGTGGTGATTTACGTTTCCTACCTGTTAATTTCGATAAACCTTGGGCCACTACTTTACACCTCACCTCAGTGTAGACTTATCATGCAAAAGGAACGACATGTCTTCTTTTAAAAAGTACAAGTGCTTAACAATTTCTGAAAAGCAAAAGGTGATAGATCAGTTGAAGAAGGTTAGAGGAAGGTCGATATAGCCAAAGCATTCGAAATCCCACTGAGAGAGAGCTCGCTCTCCACTATTCTGAAGAGTAAAGAGAAAATCTTTAGTGCATATTCGAGTAAAGTGAGAAAATGCGTTAGTTAAGGTAAATTTCCACGTTTTGAACAGTGTTTAGTTTCATGGATAAGACAGTGTCGAGGACAGAATATTCCGATGGGTGGCTCTTTATTGAAGGAAAAGGCTAAAGCATTCGCCAAAGAATTAGGAATCGAGTTTTCAGCTAGCGAGGGATGGCTTACAAATTTTAAGAAAAGGAATGGGATAGTCTTCAAAAAAATGTGCGGGGAAAGCTTAAGTGTCAACATTAACGTTTGTTCTAAGTGGCAGAACTCGCTTTCGGATCTAATAAAGTAGTACGAACCACGTAACATTTTCAACACGGATGAAACCAGACTATTTTTCAAGTGTTTGCCAGAAAAAACATTTACATTCAAAAAAGAAAAATGCCATGGATGAAAACATAGCAAGGAGAGTAACTATTTTGCTGGCTGTAAACATGGATGACTCAGAAAAGATTACTCCTCTCGTCATAGGAAAATCTGCAAAACATCGGTGTGTTTCAAGGGCATAAACTCGTTCCCTACCAAATACCGCTCAAACAAGAAGGCATGGATGACCACCGAACTCTTTAATGAACGGTTGGTCTCACTGAACTCTGATATGAAAAGAGAGAAACGACATATTGTCTTATTTTTAGACAACTGTACTGTGCACAATAACGCACCACCTTTATCAAATGAGAAACTTCAATTTTTCCCTCCAAACTCAACCTCAAAACTTCAGCCACTCGACCAGAGCATCATACATAATCTTAAAACCTTTTATCGGCGTGAAGTCGTTAAGAGCGTTTTGGATAACCTCGAAAGTCAGCAGAATGTAACTACTATTTCTATTTAACAGCTTTGATCATGATTGACAAGGCTTGGAGAGCTGTTACTCTTTTGACAATTCACAGCTGTTTTAAAAAGTCAGGCTTCCCCTCGCCGAATCTGGTTGATGTCGACGATACACTCACTGAATTTAATGCTGAACCATCCCTTTGGGAAGCTCTTCCAGAACAAGATTTGACGTTTGACGACTACGTGTTGGTTGACACGGACATTGCTGTATGAGGAGCCCTATCTGACGCTGAAATTGTGGCTTTGGAACACAATAATATAGAAAATGATGAAGACGAATCGGAGGAGTTGACTCCGGTAACTGTCAGAATCTAAAGTGTCACTAAACAAACTACGCAACTTTTTCCTTCAAAATCATGTTGATGCAGACATTTTACAGGATTCATTTGTTCTAGAAAAATCTATTGACAAAGTTAGATTGAATGCCTTAAAAAAAAGATAACAGATTTTTTCGACAAAAAGAATTAATTATATATAGTATGCATATTTTTTTAATAGTTGTTTTCAAGACATAAGTGTATTCTTTTACTATAGGACTTTTAACTTCTGTTTTATTTTTATACTGTATAAAATGTACTTTAAAAAAATTATGTACAATTGTTGCTTTATTACATAGAGTTTTAAATTTAAATGTGTTAGAAAAAAAACTTCTCTTCGTGTATTTTGAGAGTTTTTTCCTACCCTCTTGATAATTCGAACTCTTGATAATCCGAAGTTTTTCATTGGTCCCTCCAACTTCAGATTATGGAGAGTCGACTGTATATATATATATGACCCTTGTTTTATTTCATATCCTAAGAAATCAATTGTACCTTTGCCAAATTTACACTTTGAGGATTTTAATTTAATATTTTCTATTCCACAAATTTTAAAAATTTCCTCTAAATGTTTTGCATGTTCTTCAATTGATTCCGAAAATACTATTATATCGTCAGTTTAATGCAAATTTTATTTGGTATTTATTTAAAATCTGTCTATTGGTCTATGAAATATGGGTGGTGATTTTTTATATCCAAAAGAAAAACGATTAAATTGAAAAAGACCGTAATTTGAGGTAAATGCAAGTTTTTCAGATTCATTATCATTTCATTTAATGTGTCAATAACCACTACATAGGTCGATGGTTGAGAAAAATTTTGCATGTGTTAATTTGTCTAAAACTACATCTATTCGAGGAATTGGCTCTGCATCTATTTTTGTGATAGCATTTAGCTTTCTGTAATCGATACATAATCGTGTACGAGCATTATCCTCTTTTTTTAAAAGTCAATGTTATAGGGGATTATGATAAGATGATAAGATGGTTTATTATTTCTGCTTTCAATAATGCATCTAATTGCTTTTTTATTTCCGTATCTTCTTTAAATCATGTTCTATTTGGTCGATTTGCAATGGATAATTCTGAGGTAAGTATTATTTTAGGAGAATTACATTTTAACTCGCCCATATCAAACTTATTTTTAGCAAAGATATGTTTATATTTATCAATAATCACATTAATAATATCATAATCACTATTAGGAATTATTTCTATATTAAACACATTATCAGTTTTCTTAGTGATAATTTTATTATTACTAAATTTAAGAGTTTCATTTTCTTTAATATTTTTCTTAGATTCATAATTTTTAAAAAAATATTTTCCTCTTTGAAAAATTTTATAATCACTAAAATTAATATTTAATTCAAAAATGCTCATAGTTTTATTAGAAATTATTAAATATTTCAGTTCTACATTTACTATGAGGAATTTAATATCTTTAATAATTTCTTCTATTTTCAATTGAAAAGTAACTCACTCACCTTAACTTCTCCGTTGATGGTGGTAATTTTTGCTTTCATATACTCTACATTGTGGTGTCCCTTGATTTGTGATATATTTTTTGGAATAATATTGACACTTAATCCTGTATCCAAGAGGACTTCAACTTGTTTGAAGTTGTTTCTTCCTGGATGATCATAAGTTATCCTGTTTGATGAGGTCGGAATACCGTATTATTGTTTTGTGTTCTTTGACGGGGGTAGAAAGTTGGAGAATCCGGTCGCAAAACTGTCGGTCGTTGTGGAAATTGTTGGTTTCTCGGATATAGGGTCGGACGCTGAAGAGAAAAGGACGGGTGATGATAAGAAGATGTGGAAACTGAGGAGAGTATACCTTATATCTTGTATTGGTTATGATATCCGGATGTTGAGATTGATCATTTCTCCAATTCGATCCTCCATATTGCTGAATATGGGCAAATTGATTCGTATGATGAGGTATTCTTGTCATTGGATACTTTGGGAACATAACTTCATTCTTACTTGATTTTGATTTTTCTTGGACATCTAAGAGTTTCATTTTTTCCTTCAGTTCCTCTATGCTGCTGCAGCTTTGTAACTGTATTTCTATGGCTCTATTTTCTTTTAATCCTTTTATGATGTAATATTTTTCATCTTCTTCCATGTTTATCCGGGAAGCGATTTCTTTTATTCTGTAGAAATATTCTATGTGGGTCTCTTTTGATGTTTTTCTGTTTTAGATCATTGAAGATGAATCTCCGATGGATTGACTTGTGTTCCGAATTCACGTATTAAATTATTTTTCAGTTCGTAAAAACTTTTAGGGATCGATTGTGATTTGATGTATGTCTTCGCAGCTCCATCTACTAACTTGGTTATAAATAGGATTTTCTGTTTCTCTGGTATATCGAAGGAATCGCACGTACTTTCAAAATTTCTAATGAATGTTTGAATGGGTATTTCCAGGTTATATTTTTGGAAAAAAGTCTGCAGATCTTCAAATCGAATATCATTTTTGATAATGGTTATAGATTGTTTTAATTTTTCTTCATCAACATCTAAATTTTCTTCTTGCTTAATTTTATTTTCGTTCTTTGCTTCCATTTTTGAAGTATGGCTTTCTGAAATTTTGTTATCAGAAGATGATTCTATTTCTTTGGCGATAAGAGCGATGTTCTTTCGGGGATTACTAGCGCGTTTCTTTTGCCGTACCATAGATTAATTCTGGTAACCCAACGTCCTCAGCTAACAAATGTAGAGCGCCGTCGGTATTCCATAAAATTCTTCACATCAGTTATTAATGCAGTTGACGTTCGTTTTTATATTAAAATATTTTATAAAAAAGATTAGTTTTTTACGTTAAGATCGCAGACAAAAATCCTGCCGACTTTAATTCTATCATGATTTTGAAGACAGAATCAGATTAACAGTTAAAAAAAGGAACGATCTTTATTCAATCATTTCTACATCTGTTCTGACGCTAAGAGCAGGGAGTAACGCCACGATTATCGGTTAAAATGGATAACACTTGAAAAACATGTGGTAAGTATCACGGATTTGAAGAGGGTATTTGTGAAAGTTAATGCTGGCATATGTTGACTATTAAATCTAATGATCTGGAATTAGACATGTTTATTGGCTAGGAAGAGATGTAGAAATGATTGAATAAAGTTACTTTTAAAAATTAAGTCTGATTCTGATTTCAAAAAACATGTCATATATATATATATATATAAAGAGTGTTTTTTTTTCCAGGTATAGAAGTTTAAGTTGGCATTACTTTCCAAAATGGCGACCGATTTAACAGCTGTCAAGTAATTTATTCTCAGTTTGGGTTGGCAATTCATCGAAACGATCATCAAGCAAGGCGTAGATTCGTCGAATGGGCCCAAAACGAGATTGCCGTTGTTCCCGATTTTCATAAGCGAATTTTGTTTAGCGATGAAGCGCACTTCTGGTTGAATGGCTACGTCAACAAAAAAAACTGCCGCATTTGGGGTGAAGCTAATCCACAAGTGTATGTAGAAACACCGTTACATCCAGAAAAACTGATTGTTTGGGGCGCTTTATGGGCTGGTGGAATAATTGGTCCGTACTTCTTCAAAAACGATGAAGGCCACAACGTTACGGTCAATGTTGATCGGTATAGAGCCCTGATTACTAACTTTTTCATTCCTGAATTGAACAATCATGATTTCCAGGAGCTGTGGTTCCAACAAGACGGCGCAACATGTCACACAGCTCGTGCCACAATCGATTTATTGAAAGACACGTTTGGTGACCGCCTAATTTCCCGTTTTAGACCTGTGAATTGGCCTCCAAGATCTTGTGATTTAACACCACTAGACTACTTTCTGTGGAGCTATGTGAAGTCATTGGTCTATGCGGATAAGCCACAAACGCTTGACCATTTGGAAGACAACATTCGCCGTGTTATTGCCGATATACGGCCACAAATGTTGGAAAAAGTCATCGAAAATTGGACGTCCAGATTTGACTACATCCGAGCCAGCCGTGGCTGTCATATGCCAGAAATCATATTTAAATTGTAATGCCATAAGATTATCTTTCGAATAAAAGAAAATTCATGTCAATCGAATAATGCATCGTTGTTTTATTGCAATTTAAAGTTCTATACCTCTCAAAAAAACACCCTTTTATATATATATATATATATATATATATATATATATATATATATATATATATATATATATATATATATATATATATATATATATGTGTGTGTGTATATATATATATATATATATATATATATATATAAGTCAGAATTTAAATAAACTATATGAAACATACGGTAATAAAGCAAATTAAAAATTTTGAGTTTCTAAATGAATTGCAATTTACCTATTATTATAAAATAACTGGTTTATTACAATTCTATTACATCTAAAGAATTTACACAATTAAAAAGAGCCCAAAGCTCATTTTTAAATAAATTTTGATTTAAAATTAAAATACCTAATCGAAATTTTTAAAAAATGTGTGTGTGCTTACGACCACACGACAGTAGTGAAAACTTCTGATTTATTCTGTGCCAGAGAATTCAAATGTGTATTATGTTTGTGTTCTACAAATGTGTACTGTAATCTAGATGTGCTGTGTTTCCTTTTACGACTTTTTCGCATGCGTACGTTAAGTAGTTCTCTTTTTTGTAAACATTCATCGGTGGATTTGTTTATTTCATCCTTTTTCTGTAAAATGCGCTTAAAGGATTATGCGTTCTTATATATATAAATGTGATTAAATACCAATTTTGATTATTTAAAAATATTTATGTGTAAATGAGTTATGTAGATTATATTAATATAAAGTGTATGTCTATATAGTACGTAAGTACTATCGCGACACAGCCAACGTTCAAGGTAACTCGCCAAGTTAGCAACCCTGATTCCTTCAGTGTCATACTCGTTGAATCGGCAACCATGTGCTTTGTTTCATAAAATGTCGCCAATGCCATTGCGATAATACACAAGTTCCGTTTATATAACTTATATAATGCCGTATACTGTACTTGCATTGAAGGCTAGGGAAATTGTGCCCCGAGAGCGCGCGCTGCTTTATTTTTTAAAATTCTCTAAGCCACAGTTTCTCAAACCCTTAAGGGGGCGTGATATCCCTATGTAATGATCCGGGCATATTTAAAGCTGAAAATAAATATTTATAATAAGTATAAATGTACTGAAAGGAAGTAAAACAGAATACATTCTGACATAAAAGAAATGCACAATTGCATTGACATAATACAAATATATTAGTACTGCACAATGTTTCTGATAATACTAATATTGATAATACTAATACTGATAATACTAATTCTGATAATACTCAATAATAAACTAAAGAGTTAAAATAATTATTAGTGCCTCCCATGGGCTTGTCATATACAAAATTTAATACTTATCTTGATAATTTGTAAGGTCATATATTGTAGCTTTAGTTTCAAAGTACGTTATTGTTGCACTCAACATATTTTAATTGTACGGGGAGGGATGAAAACTTTGATTGAAAATTGGGTCGCAAATATTGAAAGTTTGAGAAGCACTTTCTTAATTACATTCATTGTTCCCTTTCTCTAAATTAGCGAAACTTAAAATGTGGACATACTAAAAGGAAAACATCATCGAACTGGAAATAGTGTTTGTTCTTCTTAAAAACCAAACATGTGGAAGCAAATAGTGAAAGCATGATCTTATGAAACCAAAACAATAAAAAAAATTATACAATAAAATAAATTATGGATTAAAAAAAACTAAAAAACGCACTTTTTTATAGTGAATCGAATTAAAAAGTAAAAAAATAATTCTTAATATAAGAATAAAATAATTAACAAGAAAATTATAATGTCATTGGGATAAAAGCGAAGGGCGCTCTGTATTAATTGCTATAATTTCTTACTAGTTCTATTCCGAAATGCTGAGTTAGTGTAAAAATGTAGTACAAAGCACCCCACGCTTTTACCACAATGACATTATGTATAATAATTTTCTTGTTAATCATTTTATTCTTATATTAAGAATTTTTTTTTTTTACTTTTTAGTTCGATTAACACTATAAAAGCGTGTTTTTTTAGTTTTTTTAAACTATAATTTATTTTTCACTTTTTAGTTCAATTTATTATAAAAATTTGTTTGTTTTTTTTTAGTTTTTAAAACTGTCATTTATTCCTTGTTGAATTTATCCTTGAGTTTGATATTTGGAGCCGGAATTACGTGGCTGCTGGAATTAGTCTTGCTCTTCAATGGATATTAATTAACGGGTCTGAAGGGTATTTATTCTCTTCGTTTACGGAGCCTCGGATGGGTCCCATATCATTATATTTCAAAGATTCCGTCTCTATAGATACAGGTCTAACTAATAAAAGAGTGTTCAGAAGGAAATATTAAATATCAATCGTATTATCACCTTTTAAACGTGTCGCTATAATTCGTATAATCACTTATAAACATATTGCTTTATCAAAATAAAAAATATTTAGCAGTTAGTACATAAATTTATCACCTTTTAAACGTATTGCTATAATGCTAATTCGTATCATCACTTTTAAACGTATTGCTTTATAAAAATAAAAATATTTAGCAGTTAGAACATAAATTATTTTTGTTCACATACACAAGTCTTTATTTTTTAATTTCCATTTTCAGAAAAACTAGATTTATATTATGGTAAGAAAGAACAAAAGAACACTTTTTTGTATTAACCATAAGCCTATTTGCGGTTTTAGATTTGCACTTTAATCTTTTAGTCACTAAATCTGAAAATAGCAAATGGTTTATGCAATTAGCCGCCAAATCTGGAAACGATATAATAAATTAGTCGCCAAACCTCGAAATCCTTAAAATCCTTTATTTATGAGAATCCTGATCTGGACAATGAAACAAAATTCTGAAATTATTATATTGTCATCGGTCCTTGAAATATGTGCAAAATTTCGAATTCATCTGACCTTTTAATATGGGTAAAAATCGAGTTCAAATATTGCATCACATTCAAGCGAAACTTTTTAAAGCGTGTTAATGAAGCATGTAACCTAAAATTTTAACTTTACAGATGAACTGTTGTATCATGCAACACAAGTTAATCAAAATTAAAACTGATGATGTGAAGAATTGCCAGCAAAATTGAGACTTCATAGGAGTATTTATTTATAAGCCTTGCTATTAAGACCTAAATTCAACCAGTTTGCTTTGAACTCGACACGTCTTTTATTACATAGCGTCAGTTAGTATTATTTATCTTCATTAGTAAAATAATATACATCCAAGAGTAACAAGGCAGGGCAGTGAACTGAAAACAGACTTGTTTAACTTAAATATTTAGTATTTGTTTGTTCTAAACAAAATGTGAGCAAAGAAACGCACGTAAAAATTTTGCACTAATTTCAACAATTCAGATATATGGAAGAAAATGGCTAGGGTTGTTCCTCGACTCAAATCCGGGGTAATCAGCGCGATTGCAGAATCGATACATCTTTTTGTTGTACGTTTAACCAAGGCCGTTTTTAACCTCCATGGCATCCTAAGCAATTGAAATTGTTACAATTCAAATTGTTAATTCAATTACGTTTACCAATTCAATTTTGTTCATACCTTGCCAGTTTTGGTTCGAGAGAGATATTCCCTTAATTATCTTACTCTTTACTTTCTTTGTTTCTGCTCTTTGGAGAGTCTTTCCATTATCCACCAACTATGAAACTGTTATGTCCCGGACTGGCATCCGGTAGCATAAGGAAAGGATAATGGCAGGGTTTGGCTAATCTTGTTCATTTCTTAACTTAGGGCAGTGCTTCTCAAACTTGTAGCATTTGCAACCTAATTTACATCGCCTTTCCCCCATATTATAACAATGTGTTGAATGTAATAATTTGACGATAAGCCTTTTACGCTATTTATTGTATTTAGACATCATACAAAATATCAAGATAGATATTAAATTTTGTATATATTGTTTTTAAGTAATAGATATTTCAACTACATTACATTTAAATAATAGGTTGTTTTTTTAGAAAATTCTTTTATTTTTGACTTTTGATATGCTCACGCCCCCCACGTAAGATAATTATGCTCCACTAGGAGCACGCCCCACAATTTGAGAATCGTTGCCCTAAGGCATCACGTGCCATCCACCCTTGAGTGTGAATGCGTGTATTAAATTTATGAAGTAGTTTGCAATTATAGTATATAACAGGGGTGTTCAACACGTAAATTGCGGCCCACCTAATCTTTTGAAAAAAATTTAACTATCAGATTTTTAAAGTTTTTTTCATTTTGAAATTTATTTGAGGGGAAATTTATATTTATATATATATGTATATATACATACACACACACACACAAACACACACACACATATATATATATATATATATATATATATATATATATATACAATGCATTTGCCTGTTACCTGTTCTTGTTTTAAGATATCCGACTACGTTAGGAACGAACCGTGATTTTAAAAAGCGCATAAATGGGTAATTTTCATGATATTTAGTGTCACTTAGATTAGAATAGACGTATAAAATTGTTTTAAGGACATTTTGACAAAATAAATTATTTAAATACAATATTTCGGCAAAAAATTAACTTATAATAACCTCTTTTTAAAATGCTCTCCTTTTGTGAAAAATGCTTCTATTATAGTAATATTTTGCCTGTACATAGCTCAGACCTCTGTTCAGAGGCTGTGACAAACCTATACGGAACTTTATCACTAACCTTCTGAGACGTCTTTTTTAGGGAAATTTAATTCCCTACCTATTTCCAATCAGCTCCAAAAAGAGGACTGGATTCCTTGTTATGCAGATTAGATAAGGTATTTAAGTCAAACGGAATAGTTTAGAGCAGTAGGAGAAAGATTGAAGCAGAAAGTGATAATAGTGAAGTTAAATTTATAATTGAAGATTTCTTGTTGGATAATTTAATCTCAAGAAGACTTGAGATTCAGTGTGGTAAATATTAACTTATATTTGAAGTCTCACTAAAGATTTATATTAGGAGCGAGATTAAAATTAAATGTTCAATAAGAACATTATAGAATATAATTCTGGGATCTCTTATCGTGGTAATCTCTGCGTGATCGATATTCTAATTGTTAATTAATTGGATCAATAAATATTTAAGTTAATTTGGAAATACCCTTGTTTAAACCCATATAGCTATTTCTTTATATATTTGTTATTAAAAGTCTTTGATTCTATTTGGGAAAGATTACCAAATAAAGAAAGTTATTTATAAAAATGGCTACTGGTTCTTATCTGCCTTATTCTGTCAAAGTGAGGTCTGTTCACAAGGCTCAACTATGATTTTTGAAAAATTCATATTATTTTTAGAGTTACAACCCATCGAAATAATTATCGGCATTTTTTTCACAGAATTACTCCCCTCTGTTGTCGTAAAACATGGATAAACCCACTTCTATGTTATATATTTCAAAAATTCTAGTTGAGCCTCTGTACAGAGGTCTGAGCTATATACAGGCAAAATTTTATTATAATCGAAACATTTTTCACAAAAAGAGAATATTTTAAAAACTGGTTATTCTATTAGTTAACCAGGTTACTTTTTTAAATTACTGGTTATTTTTTGTCAAAATATTGTACTTAAATAATTTTTTATTGTAATACTATTCTTAAAACAATTTTATAAACATTTTCTTATCTAAGTGACGCTAAATATCATAAATATTATCCATTTATACGCTTTTGCAAAATCAGGGTTCCGAACGTAGTCGGATACCTTAAAATAAATCCTTTTTGATAATAAAAATGTAGAATTAGAAATAGATTTATATTTTTTCAAACAGTTACATTTGATTTTACTACAGTAAATTACTTTTTTAATAAATTTCGAATTGCATTATGCATATCCTTTACTATGGATGGTACATGATTCTCTGTGTGTGCGACGACTTTCGTTTTTTCTCCTCCTTTTCTGTTTGGAGTACCCAAAAAACAGGAGGCAGTCAGAGATGTTTTTAAAGCTTAAAAAATATTCAGGACGGTTAAGATAAAGGACAATGTATACTTAACCGTTTACGAATGACAGCACTATCAAATTTCAACAATGAGTAATGAGAGATCAATTCAATGGGAACACCGTCATTTTCAAGAAAATGGCAACACACACTCTGTAATATTTTAAACATTACTTGATCATTGCATTATTATATTATAAAAACATTATTATATTATTTATGTCTATATACATGAAAAATAATGAAAAAAACAATAATAATTCATTCTGTTTTAAATTTTCACTCCAATAAATGTTTTTTTGTTGTTTCCAAATCTGATATAAAGGTACACATTTTTATGTGCGACCCGCGAGATTCTAATTTTTTCTGAAGTGGCGCGCAAGGTCATTTGGGTTGGACACCCCTGGTATAGAATATAAATTATTGTATGAACTGTTACCACACTGAGCTTGTTAGTTATCATCGCTTATTGCTTTACTATCTTTTACCTTTAGGCATCCTTATTCTCTGCTGAGTTAATATCATAGTACTTGTGCAATAAAAGTTTCGCTCGGGCTTTGATCATTGCAAAATCCTTAAGGACATCATTATAATCAATTTCCATCGTAATATTATTTTAGGTGTATAGGAACATCCGTAGTACATTTTACACAGCATGTGTTTTCCTTAGTTCCGCGCACATACACACACAAACACAACGCATAAATGATTCGCCAAGCGGTGGTTCGTTCACTATAATTTTTCTGTCTTTTCATCCTCCAATTTTTTTTTTTTTTTTTTTTTTTTTTTTGCACTCTAGGCATATTTCCAGTGTACCTAAGCGGAAAAGCGACCCCGCGCTTAACTTATTACTTAGAGTCCATCAAGCTCGGGGCGCTTGGGACCCCTGGCGGCCGTCAGGTCTGCTTAATCCACCTCTGATTGATAATGTATTTTTAGCAACAGTTGTGACATAAAATAATGTGTTTAGAACCCGACGATAGACGATAGATAAGGGTATTTAAACAAAAACCTATAGAATTTTTGAAAATTATTTTGAAAGCATAATAAGCAACATCATCATCAGCTCTGTAGTCGAACAGTTACGAAATTTACTGTCATTTATAACAGTTTTTTCATGAATAGAAAGAAAAATCAGGAAACGTTCAATAAATAAAGAATAATTAATAAGCAATATCTTTTTAAATTTAAATGTTTCATCTATTTAAAACATGTTTTAAAAAAATGCACATTTTCTGATAATCCTTTTTTATTTCCTATGATTATCAGTGTATTTGTAGCCTTTTTATTTTTAAACTGGAGTAAGTGTTTTTAAATAATATAAATCTCCATATATTAAAAAGTTAAAGTTATATATATAAATATAATGAAAAGAGAATATAAATCCCAATATATTTCATTGTTTGCGATAATACGTATTAAATTGATTACGTAATATTGCAAACAATGCCAACGTTCAAGACAACTAACTCTTTAAGTGGGCAACCTCGATTTCGCATGAGTCGTACGCTCTAAATTGATAACCATGTGCTTCGTTTTATATAGTATAATATTGAAAGCTCTTGCAGAGAAAAATATCACAACAATAGACTAAATTCATGATGGTCACATGATAACGGCAATCACGTGTTTCCCACTGATTAAAAATTGACATACTAAGTTGCTCAATTTGTAAAGTTTAGTTAACATTTAAAATTTGATGATTGGGTAAAGAGTTCACGTGTGCTAAAATTCTTCAAACAGTTTCCAAAAATTTTTAAAAAATACTTACATTATGCGAATACTTTTAAATTAAGTGCATTTTGCTTAACTATGTGCATTATTATATCGTTGACAAATATGTACTTTCTAAAAGAAAGTTCATGCAAAAAGCAAAAGTTGGCAACAGTGAAGCACATGAATTTATTGGCTGCAAACGCGTGATTATTATATAATTAATTTATGAACTGGTTGGCCAAAAACACGTGACTCAGTTATGTAAATATGACGTCACATGAATTTATCCATTGTCTAAACTGAAAACGTTGTGCGAGAAGGAAGGCGTTGCCTCTTACGAAGACTTATTAACAATCAACGGATCGAAATACTCAACTTTCAGAGTTACAGATCTTAATCAAATCAGTCTCTTGCTTAAAATCTTGCAGTCAAAATCTTAATCTGAAGTGTTGGACGATGCAGCTTCAGTGATGAATTTAACTGAAGAGCAGCGCTAAGAACAAATGTCGCGAAAAACAATAAATAGAAACTAAATAAAACATGTAAATTATAGCGTTGCAATTTGAGCAATGAGTATGAACAGTTGTGTAATTTGTACAATGGTGGTTGGTCTGTCGTTAGGTAGACGAGAGTACCCTTCTTTCAACTTAGTTTTAATTAATAAAAAGTTGTTTCAAAATCTTATTTAAAAAACCCGTCAACAGATTTCGAATTAAATATTTGAAATTAAAACTGTTTCAATTTGTAGCCACAATCTGAATACAAAATATCGTTTGGGTAGTATAAAATCAGTAATGATACAGTTCAAAATGGCATGAATGAATATAAGCAAATAGCATGATATGAATATAAGCAGTAAAAAAGACTATAAAAGTATGATAATGAAGGTAAACTGAAATAATATTTGGAATTTTAAATAGTCCAAAATATATTTCTGAAATTTAAGTCGATAATTACTCTGAAAAACAATGATATTGCTTCTTAGATTAGTACCCAATCCTGAATGAATTCAATTTGTTGAACACAATTATCACATTGAAGAAAGCTAATTGGCTCCTCTGTAGAAATATTTATGTTTTCTATCATATAAAGGTGCTCTAATTTAATGCAATAACAGTGACGGCTTAAGCTCATTTCAGGCCCTGCGGGCTGAAGATCTAAAGGCCCCTTGGCATTGGCGGATTGAAATTTTTAATACTGGCAGATTGATTTTTAAAGCAGCTTCACATCGATGTTCTATTGAGCAGAAAATAGTTTTAAGCTCTTCCTTCGTTATTGCTTGATGCCAAGAAACCATTATAGCCGGAATAAAAATTCCCTTTTATTTCATGGGCATCTCATTCGAACAAGAATTTTCAAATCGTGCCACAAGTTTTTGATAGGATTGAGGTCAAGACTGTTTCCTGGCCAGAACAACAATTAAATGATCTTAGAACTATACCAGTCTTTTGATTACTTTACTGTGGAGGAATAAGCAGAATCTTGTTGAAAAATAAATGAAGCATTGTTAGTAAATAGATCCCTGAAAAAAGGTAGAAGTTTGGGTTCTAGAATGGTGTCAATGTATTTTCTGGCATTCACTAACTCATCGATAATATGAAGGTTACCTACCATCTGCTAATATGCATGACCAAATCATAAAACTATGAGGGTACTTCACAGTTGCCAGGATGCAGTCAGGATGTAACATTCCTCCTGTTCTACGTCTTACATATCTTTGGTCAGAATAACGATATCTCATTTTCATCACCCCTGTAACGACTTCACTTGGTGCCAACCCCACCCTTCTATTCACACCAAGTTTCTGACTCTGAGCAGATATTTAAGTGACCAGTACACATGGTCGTGGGATCATTGGCTATTGTTTGACCTCGGGGAAATGCCAACACCCAGACTGGTAGTCATAATGGTCAAAAGAGAGCCGACACCCTATGACAATAGGCGAAGCCTGTATGAGAAGAACACGGGAGTCACGACAGGTGTCGAGAGAATGGGTTAATGGATCCAATGTGGGGGGGATGAATAAAGTATCCAGATGTTTCACGAGACTACTGGCGCCTTTACATTCCAGACTGACCAGGAGTGTATTTATGTGAGCCGCACAAATAAGGCACTAATGAGGCCCGGGGACCAGAGAAGACTTTTGTGGCCTGCCAATGAGAAGAGACGAGGAGCGTGCTGTGGACCCGCCCCTGATGTTTAAAAGGGTTTCTTTTTAGGAGACGAGAGGAGAGCCTTGGATGGAGAGAACTTGAAAGGAGAGCCCTGAAAAAAGAGACTTGGACGGTGGAGGATAGAGATTGGAGCAGAAAGAGAGGAGAGAACATGAACGCCGGTGGCGTTGGAGGACTGGAATCCATGATTTAGAGAGATTTGTCCTTTCGGACAAAGTATTAATTTCCCGTGATATAGACAGAATGCACCGGCTTGGCGTATCACTTGGACTTTATTGCTTCATTTATAGTAACCTGAGAAGCAAATAAATAATACTTTTATTTTAAAATTAGGTTGTAACAAATTTTTGTTTGTTATCTACTCACGACGTTACACCCCATACAACTTTTCACCACTCTAATCATTTGTCCAATTAATGTGTTCATTTGCCCTCTGTAGTCTTTTTAGCGCTTCTGTAAATTAAGATAAGGCTTTTTTCGTGAATTTTACCTCTTAGTCTAACATCTACTAACCTTCCCCTGGTTGTTTTGAACTGACAGAAACATCCAGCAGCATTCTGAAAACTTCTGATGACCGCTCACGAGATTCTTTTATCTTGAAAGCATAACATTTTTGTTCTTTTATCAACAGATGTAGTGCACCGTTTTCGATGTTTTTTTTGGTTTAGTTTTTTATTAAGTTTGTCTCCGAACATCTGAAACAAAATTTTCTCTCTCCAGAGAAAGTCACCGAACCACCCACTTGTCTTGCAATTTTAACATAAGAAAGACCGCCCGCTTGTCTTACAATTTTAGCATAGAAAAATTTGTCACACATCTCTTTCTAAGTGTTCAATATACTCTTTTATTTGATGTAATTGCTTCTTGACTAAATATCATTGTTGTCCTGGCCTCAACACCGTTTGAAAACTCTTATCCGAGTGAGGTACCTATGAAATAAAAGAGAAATAATTGAGACCATTGTTTTCTGGCATCATATAATAACGAACGAAGAGCTTAAAACTAATTTAGCTCAATGAAACATCGATGTGAAGCTGTAATAAAAAATAAAGGGTACTGGTAACTAATTGCTGTCATCAGTAGCTGATTTATATTGATAGTTATTGCAGCATAACTTTTTTTGTATTGCAAACATTTAAATTTTTTGTTATTGTATTGAATTTAAAATTAAATTCTCTTTGAAATGATATAAAAGTTTTTGTATTTTGTACAACGTAACAATTTCTACAAGCATATAAATTTAAAAAACGTAAGAATTTTCAAAAGTGCCCACACAATTGTGGCCACCACTGTATATCCCATTAATAAAATGTAATTTAGTAAGAAAATGTATTCACACTTTAAAACTGGGTGATATGTTAATGCCATAAGTTTTAGATAGCCTTGGTTATCGTGTTAGTTTTTAAGAGTTGATATTAGCAGTTGGGATTAGTATTTCGACGTATTCAACGATAGTTCTGTGACAGATGGTGCTGGTGTATTTTATTAGTGAAAATGAGACAATGGTGCAAGTACGCCTGATTTTCGAGCAGAAAAAAGGCATTTTGAAATGGTATTGGAAGTTGGAGAATATCAGTGGATTGCAACGACATTGGAGGCAACAATATGAAGTGGAGCCACCAACACGCTTAAGTATTGCTTGCCTTTGCTATATGATTGAAACAGATGGAATATATCTGGAACTGATGGAGTGTATATGCATAAGGACGATCAGGCAAGCCACGAACATCAACAAGAGGAGCGTCTTCTGTTGCAGTAGTAGATTCATTCACACGGTCACATCAAAAATTGACATCACACTGTGCTCGTGAAATAAGCGTGAGTAGGGCAAGCATGGATCGTATTTTGCACAGAGCAAAATAGAAAGTTTACGTACGACAATTGTTACACACACTGAAAGAGGACGACTCAAAACTCAGTTTTTTTAATGGTACTTTGCGTAAATTGAAAATGATGCAACTTTTTTTCTCAAATGCTGCGGTCTGATGAGGTACAATTAAAGCGAAATGGCTCGGTAAGCAGGCATAATTGTGTGTACTGGGCTCCACAAGATTCACATGTTCATGTTGAGCAAGCAGTCATTGCTCTGGGACTTCACGTTTGGTGTGGGTTATCATCAAGGAAAATGACTGGACCTTTCTTTTTAGAAAGTACAGTTACTTCAAGGGGTTGCTTGGAGATGTTTGAGACTTTAATTTTACCGTGTATTCTTGGGCTTTGTTTGGTGATATTCCTTTTTGCATCCAACAAGATGAAGCTCCTTCCCACCACCATACAGATGCGAGTGCCTATCCGTATAACGTTGCGCCAGGCTATTGGATTGGACGGAGAGGTTCGACTGAGTACCCGGCACGTTCACTTGATTGAACCCCACTTGATTTTTATCTGTGGGGTTACCTCAAGTACATGAAGTACAGAAAAAACCACATAAACTGGAGGAACTGAGCTAAGAAATTTGAATAGCAAGTCACTCAATTCTTGTAGCTACTCTGAGAGATGACACCAACAATGTGTGGCATCATTCTCAAGAATGTTTGTAGGTGGGTGATTGCAGTTTGAGCACTTTTTGTAACACTTATTGTTACTTTGTCATTTTTATCACTGTAATATATATCTTTTTCTTCATCAAATTGTGTATATATATATTTTTTAATCACCCCTGTACATGCCTACAAACTGTACCACCAGTGAATTGATTTTTTTTACTAAGAAAAAAAAAGAGGATAACTGACTATCCTTACTTATCATCTGCTTTGCAACCTGTTTTACATGGTGAAGGGCTCCCAGTTCCTTGGCCTCCAACAGAATTTTCTATTAGCTTAGACGTAAAAGGATGTATCACTTAATTCTTCTGAAACATCAACGTCAACATGTGGAGGATGTATACACGATAGCGACTTTTTGTTTTTGTATGAAACATCTCCAAATAAAATTACCTGTTGAACTGAATGATGTGGTCGTGAATTGGATCTGTCTCGAATCAAAGTGGAAATATTAGCCCCAAGACTTCACGACAATGGAATCTTCTTGAAAAAATATCTGAGGAGCTTCTTTTCACCCACGTCATAAAATCATTCGTTAAAAAAAATAACGTCTCGTGTTTTGTGGCAACAATGATGACCTATTAAGAGAATGCATTGCGAACAAACACAATGAATGGTGGCTGTTTATATACGCTTCAAAACTGACTATCAGGATGTTTTTCCTGAATAATAAAAACGAACTGTCACCCATAGTTGTTGCACATACTATCTATATGAAGATGACTGTCAGAATCTGAAACAGGTTGCAGATGAATATGGTTGCAGATATGGTGACCTGAGGGTAGTGTCTCTATGGGTTTGTAGATATGTAGCCAGAATGTACAAAGTATTATTGTTTTCTTTGTCAGTGAGACACTCAGAAGAGATTGATCTCAGAGAACATCTTTCAAGCCTAGAAAAACAAATGTAAAAAACCTACATTTGATGAAACTACTAATGATGCTTTGCATCATTAAATCGTTATTCCACCTTTGCACTTTCAAGGGAATGAAAAATACGAAAACTACTAGATTTTGGTAGAGAATGTAAAAACCTGCTGATGTTGCGATGAAAGTAACTTTTTACGGTAGCAAAAAAAGTAGATTTTAACAAAATAAATATTTAATGCAATCAGAAGAGCTGAATACAGAACATAATTTTTACGAGTACGTTAACAAAAACTAAAAATACCTGTCGAATGACTAGTTAAAAAGTATTGCCATTCTGCAGTAACTAAATTGCAATACGGAAGGGCGTTTGGTTGTATGTTGGTTTTATTTTAGGATTTCAGCTGCATCCCCTTTCTAAACTTCCACTTGAATTTGTTCCCTGATAATTGAAAGCACGTTAGTAATGAGCTCAGAGAACATTTCCATCAGGACATTGCCAACATGGAAAAACAAAACCAAAGGAATTGATTCACAGCGATTTTGACTCATTACTCTTGTGCACGCTCATCAGAAATACAAGATACAGGCCTAAATAAATTGAAAGGTCGAAACATATTTAGGAACTCCCAACATGTATTATAATGTACATACTGTTACGAATTTAGTCTTATTCTAATTGTTTCTACTCATTTGTGTTCATTTTTACAGTTTAATTTGTCGTATCTAATGTGATTTCAACCCTGTTTACCTGTAATATCATTTCCACTGCATTGCCCGGCCCCCATGCTTTAACATTGGTTTAGATGGTAAACTCGCCAAATATTGCAGCCAGCGCCAAGTTGGCGACGGATTTGGCGACTTAATTTTGGCGCCAAATTTGGCGATATATCGCCAAATGTGGGCGATAAGCTTGGCGACCATGGCAACCCTGCTCCTAATAACCCTGTCTGGCAACCCTATCGCGGTATTGTAACACTATTGTATTGAATGTATTACTGTATTGAGCTTTTCTCGTACGTTCCGGATTTTGCTAGACCTTTTTCTATTTCTCGATTATTCTGGCAAATGCAAGAGGTTTCAGACCGAAAGGTATAAAAGGGCCCGGGCCGGCTAGTCAGTCAGTCAGATCTCAGCTTTCATGCAAGTGATACCTCCGCTTGAGAGAGAGAGACGATTGCATAGTGCGTGTGTTATTGCTTTTATTGAGTTATTATTTTTGTGCTGAGTGTTTACTATTGCTTTTGTTAGTGTATTACATCTGTGTTATCAGTATTTTCATCGATTGTACGTGACTTTCTCGAACTGTTCTACAATTTGTGGAGGACTGTTTTGGTCAAGAATAAAATTGTTTTGGATCCGCTCTTCGGCTTCAATCATTTCGAATCCTCGAAAACGCAACAATTGGTGTCAGAAGTGGGATTGAATGCCAACAACAAGAGCGATGGGAGGCCCAGTTCCAGACTCTTCTAGAAAAATTGTCTGAAATGAAATCGGAGTTGACCGCCAGCATGAATGCCAACATGGGCGAAATGAAATCGGAGTTGACCGCCAGCATGAATGCCAATATGGGCGAAGTGAATACCAAGCTTACTAACGAAAACGAGCAGATCAGCGCCAATATGGGCGAAGTGAATACCAAGCTTACTAACGTAAACGAGCAGATCAGCGCCAATATGGACGAGTTGAATAACAAACTGACCGCGAACAAGGAAGAGTTGAAAAGTGATTTGAAGGGCATTGGCGACAAATTGACGACTATGGACAAGAAATTTGAAGAAATGGAAGGAAGAATCGAGTCGGTTGAAAATAAATTCGAAGATATGGAGCAAACAGAGGCGAAAATTTTCGAAAAGGTAGAAGAAGTTTCCATCTCGTTCAGGAGTGACCTAGAGAAATTGAAGCAGAAAGTCATGACTGGTCAAGGGATGAATTAAGTTTCAAGCTCCTTATTCCAAGCCTTCCATCAAGCTTTCTACATATGACGGAAAGTCCCTCTTGTAGGTGTGAGCAGACCCAATTCTTCATAGTGGCGGATGCAAACCAGTGGGACTCCCCATACCAAGGCCTGCCAGTTAGCTACTTCATCTTCGAGCCGACGCTGCTGACATTTTGCAAACTTGCCGGAAACACAGCGGCTGGATTTCGACGCTCTCGTTAATGCTCTGGAGTTACGCTTCGGAGAAATGTATGTGAAGGATTACAGCAGACTCAGCTGAAGTCACGGCAGCAGAAAGTGTCGAAAACTCTCCAAGAACTGGCGACGGACGTCGAGAGGCTTTCTCACTTGGCGTTTTTCTGACCGTCCCGACTGAAGTAAGAGAAGTCCTGGCGCTGCAACACTTCATCGACGGGGTGCGTGATCCGAAATCCAGAAAGCTCTCCGGATGGCGGATCTCAAGGACTTAAAGGGGGCCCTAGTGTTTGCTATGAAATTGGGAGGCAGCCCAACAAGCAACACGAAAGGACAGACACCCCATACGAGCCGTCAACGAATCGGACACGTCGAACTCAAGTGTGGAGCGGTTAGAGCGACAGATGAGAAGCTTCATGAATAGAGTTGAGTCTTTGATGTCCCAGAAAGCAGACGGGAAGAAGACCCTTAAATGCTGGACCTGCGGTCGAGAAGGGCATCTGCAGAGAAGCTGCCGGGCGCCAAGGCGCTGAAACTAATAAGCGCCTTCCAGAAGGAGGTATCGGAAAACTAATTAATGACCATCTCGTGGGGCGGAGGTTGCCAGTTTTTGGAAAAGCCCCACATTCCAGTGTCAAATTTCGACAATGAGTACCGGTGAGAATGGAATTTTTATAATGGGACATGTTAACGAGCTTCCTGCAACATGATCATCGATACAGGAGCCAATGTGTCTATCATTCGGAACGATCTGGCTCAAAAATTAAAAGAGAAACTTATCTGGACCGCCCGCGTGGTGCTGCAGACCGTGACGGGGGAAAAGATTGATATTCACGGAAAATTAAAAGTCAAGATCCAGTTTGGAGACACTACCTACCAACATGCTGTGTATGTCGCAGATATTGCAGACCCTTTCATTCTTGGACTGGACTTTCTAAAGGAGCATGGTTTCACTCTAGACTTCAACAACGAATTACGTTCCATACACGAAGAAGTCACTATATTCAAAATTAAACACAGGACCAGAATCTATTCGACAGGTAACCGCTAACGAGAATATATTACCATTCCCCAAGGACTGAAATCATAGTACCTGGATACATCGGTAACGATGTGAGTTTCAACTCTGGCCTAAGTTGATCTGCGGAAAATAAAGCGAATGGGATTGCTAACTAGCTCGACGCTAGTGGACCTTTCCAGAAAAACTATCCCGGTAAGAATTTGCAACGTAACTGAAAAACCTAGAGTGTTCCAGGAAGGTGAAGTGTTGGCAACCTGCAGTCCAGTAACGTGTGTCTGCAAAAGTTCGAGCTTGCTCCTATCCAACTCGCCTCAACAGTTGACTCCCGACCTTCTAGAAAATGCTGAATTGTCCCCCGAACAGAAAAGCTCCGCAGAAAGACTGTTCCAAGAATTTGAAGACGTGTTTTCTAGAAACAGTAGCTGATATTGGCCATACGACAGTGACACAACACAGAATTGATACAGCAGACCATCCGCCAATTAAACAGCACCCAAGACGCTTGCCGTTTGCTAAACAGAAGAGGTCGGAACACTACTACGAGAGATGCAGGAAAATGACATCATAGAACCGTCTTCGAGTCCGTGGGCATCTCCAATCGTCTTGGTTCGTAGAAAGATGGCTCACAAGATTTTGCGTGGACTATCGAAAACTTAACGACGTCACCAAGAAGGGACAGCTACCCTTCTTCCAAGGATATAGATGACACCTGGATACCCTTTCCGGTCATAAATGGTTCTCGACTTTAGATTTAAAGAGCGGATACTGGCAAGTGGGAGATCCATCCCGAAGATAGAGAAAAACAGCATTCACTTCCGGCCAGGACTATGGCAGTTCAAAGTCATGCCGTTCGGGCTCTAAATGCGCCAGCTACTTTCGAGCGCCTGATGGAGACCATGCTAAAGGGTCTGACTTTGAAGCTTGCCTTATTTACCTGGATGACGTCATAATAGGAGGGCGTACGTTTGAAAAACATCTTCAAAATATCCGGAAGGTGTTATCCCAAAATTAAGCGACGCTAACTTGAAGCTAAACCCTTCGAATGCAAGTTCTTCCAGAAAGAAGTCAATTATCTGGGACACATCATCTCTGCAGAAGGTGTTCGTACGGACCCGAAAAGTGTCCGCCGTAAAGAATTGAAAACGCCCTGAAAAACCTCCGTGAGCTGCGTGAAGCTTCCTGGGACTATGTACTTATTACTGAAAGTTTGTGAAAGGGTTCTCTAACATCGCAAGACTTTTTTAAGCTTCAAGAAAGTAAACAAAGTTTCAGGACAAAAGAATGTGAAGATTCCTTCCTCCAGCTTAAAGAAGCCTTGACGTCTTCACCGATCTTAATATATCCACAACCAGACAAGCCATTTATCTTGACACTTCCAGTGCCAGTAATGAGAGTGTCGGAGCAGTATTATCTCAGAAATAGATGGCCAGGAACGAGTCGTATTGAGTAAGTGTTTATCGAAACCGGAAAGAAATTATTAAGTCACTCGAAAAGAGCTACTGGCTATTGTGAAAGCCATCGAGCATTTCCATCACTATCTCTATGGCCAAAATTTCTTCTACATTACCGATCATGCCTCTTTAACCTGGCTAATGAATTTGAAATACTGAAGGCCAGGTAGCCAGATGGATACAACGGCTCAACGAGTATTACTTTTGACATCAGACATCGTAAAGGCTCTCGCATGGAAATGCTGATGCCCTTCAAGAAGACCATGCCCAGAAAATTGTCGTCATTGTTCCAGAGTAGAGACCAAATATGACTATGCTATACGCCAGATAACAACTTCAACAGCGACGCCACCCGATCCCTGAGTGACGAGAAAGTTCGAGAAGACCAGATGGCGGATCCTGATATTAAACCCCTTATAGAGTTTGTGGAGTCTTCCAGCAATAAACCAAGTTGGCAGGGACATCTCGGCTTATAGTCCTACAACTAAGCAGTATTGGGCCTCTGGAATTCTCTACATCTCAGGAATGGTGTTCTATACCGAAAATTGAATCAGAGGATGTGAAAGACATTCAGGTGGCATTAGTACTTCCTCGATCTCGTGTATCATCCCAGAGGTACTCAAAGAATTGCATGGCAGCCCAACAGGAGGTCATTTCGGCGTCATGAAAACTTTGCACCGAGTTCGAGAGCGATTCTTCTGGGGTAAAGTGAGAGCTGACGTGGAACAATGGTGCAAGTCCTGTGATGCCTGTGCAGCTTCTCGGAAGGGCCAAAGATACGTAGCCGAGGGAAGCTGCATGCTACAATGTTGAGCACCTTCGAACGTATCGCTTTCGATATCCTGGGACCTCTGCCAGGACTGCGTCTGGTAATAAGTACCTACTTGTTGTCATGGACTACTTCACGAAATGGCCCGGAAGTGTACCGATTCCGGATCAGAAGCCCCACCGTAGCGGAGGCTGTAGTGCAGCACTGGATATCGAGATATGGGGTACCTCTTCAACTTCATTCCGATCAGGGAAGAAATTTCGTCTCTGCGGTATTGAAGGGGTCTGTGTGAACTATCGGAATTGGACAAGACCAAGACCACACCTTTGCACCCCCAGTCAGATGGCATGGTGGAGAGGTTTAATCGTACCATCCTGAATAACCTCTCACCGATGGTCTCCAAGAACCAACAAGACTGGGACCAGAAAGTTCCTCTCTTTTGCTAGCGTACCGCAGCGCCGTTCACGAGACTACGGATATTCACCATCCCAGATGCTTTTTGGCCGAGATCTTCGTCTCCCTTTGTGACCTGCTGTTTGGTCCCTCCGGATACACCTTCATCAAGCCTGAGTGAGTACGTGCAGAATCTCCAGGCACGTTTTGAAGATGTACACAATTTGGCTCGAGAACGGATCAACCTGAGGGACGGAGAAGATGAAGACTGGGTACGACACAAAAGCCACAGGACATCAATTCAAGGAAGGTGACAAAGTGTGGTTCTACAACCCGACTGACGCAAAGGACTTTCTCCTAAGCTACAATCGCATTGGGACGGTCCTTGTACAATTTTAAAGATAATAAACGACGTCGTAATCCGGATCCGGGTAAGTCAACGAATTCGAAGCCTAGAGTCGTTCATTACGACAGGCTTGCTCCATATTATGGCCATAATTCTTAGTGTGTCAATTATCGTGTAATTTATTTTGACCATGGTCTTGTATAAATAAGTTAGTGTAAATAATCTTGTAAATAATTTTGTATATTGTTTTGTAAGTGTTTATTTTCTACTATGCATTACGTGTTTATTTTTGTACTATGCATTAGGTGTTTATTTTGTACTATGTATTACATGTTTATTATTGCATATTCGTTAATTGTTTTTAATCAATTGCTTTATTATTATGTTAACGTTTGATGAAGGGTTGTACTGCCCGGGACGTGCAGTTCTTTGAGAGGGGGGCAATATTACGAATTTAGTCTTATTCTATTGTTTCTACTCATTTGTGTTCATTTTTTACAGTTTAATTTGTCGTATCTAATGTGATTTTCAACCCTGTTTACCTGTAATATCATTTCCACTGCATTGCACGGCCCCATGCTTTAACATTGGTTTAAAATGGTAAACTCGCCAAATATTGCAGCTAGCGCCAAGTTGGCGACGGATTTGGCGACTTAATTTTTGGCGCCAAATTTGGCGATATATCGCCAAATGTGGGCGATAAGCTTGGCGACCATGGCAACCCTGTTCTAATAACCCCGTGTCTGGCAACCCTATCGCGGTATTGTAACACTATTGTATTGAATGTATTACTGTATTGGAGCTTTTTCTCGTACGTTCCGGATTTTGCTAGACCTTTCTATTTCTCGATTATTCTGGCAAATGCAAGAGGTTTCTGACCGAAAGGTATAAAAGGGCGGGCCGGCTAGTCAGTTAGTCAGATCTCAGCTTTCATACAGCAAGTGATACCTCTCCGCTTGAGAGAGAGAGAGACGATTGCATAGTGCGTGTGTTATTGCTTTTATTGAGTTATTATTTTTGTGCTGAGTGTTTACTATTGCTTTTGTTAGTGTATTACATCTGTGTTATCAGTATTTTTCATCGATTGTACGTGACTTTCGAACTGTTCTACAATTTGTGGAGGACTGTTTTGGTCAAGAATAAAATTGTTTGGATCCCGCTCTTCGGCTTCAATCATTTCGAATCCTCGAAAACGCAACAATACATTTATACACTTTTCTTAACAGTGTTTATGCATTACAAAAAAACCGTAGCAAATTCAGCATTTTCTTTGTTATTGTATTCAGTACACTGAATTCAGCATGAATTGGCAATTTTCATTTTGGAAGCCGGCACAATTTGAAAATTTGTTGCTCAGTGCTTTTAGCATTCTTTAACTGAGCCAGCACATATTCAAGAACCAGGGCCGATCCTAGCAAGTGTGCAGCGAGTGCACCACGCGCGAATGGCCAAAACAAGGGCGAGCGTGGGCCGCATATAGTTCTATCAGTTCAGCAAAAATTTTTACTAATCTCTCAAAATAAAATTTATAATAAGTCGAATAAATATGCTGAATTTTAAACAGTTTTTGACAAATCAAAATAAGTCTCGATAACATAGTGTAGTTTAGGAGAAATAGAATGTTATAGTGTACAGAGTGTTAATGCTACTCTTTTTACTCTCTTCATTTGGTAGCAAAATTCGTGGCAGAGCCGGTAATCCCGTAAGAAAAAAATTTTTCTGCTTATCAGTAGTACTGGTGGCGCACTGTGAATCGATACTTAACAAAGGAGTCTCAAAATTGATTTTTGCGAAAGTTGTTTTATGAAAATATATAATATGGTTAATATTACCTAAGACTTGGAATGTTTAAATTCAATATGCATTGGGGGAAATTAAAAATTTTCAATTTAATAAAAATCTTACAATTTTGGAAAATAAACAGAAGAAAGAAGCTATTTTTGTGCCTATTTGCATTTTTAATGATGTTTTAGTTGTTACTCTTATATAGATAGATGAGTTTATAACGTCACCATTAAGTCTTCGTCAAAATATGAAAAATTCTCTATGGGGCGGTACATTAGGACTTAGCACGTGGGGGGCCGAAACCTTAGGATCCTGTCAACAACGTATCAACGAATGACGTAATATAATAATGCAATTACAATTATTAAAAAGGTGTTCAAGGTGAATAGCCAATTAATCTGTTACATCTATTAATAAGCAGTTAAATGTGTCCCTCTTAATTTTTTCTTCCTGTTTTTAAGGGTGCAATAAGATATCACGTAGAATAAGGGATTTATAATACACGAATGACGGGCTTGGTTTATGATTCCTAAATTAATTATTAAAATCAAATCCATGCATGTCAAACTGTTAGAGCTCAGAATTCTTTTTCAGTCGTTTTGTAAACGTAGAAAGTAAGGAACCAGCTCTAAAGTCGACTTCGTCATTTGCCCCGAAGTTCAAAATAATAAGCTATATTGGCTGAGTTAAGCAAATCTTTTTTTTAATCGGGCAGAGATCGACAAAAAGGTTCAGTGAAAACCCAGGTACGGGCCAGTCTCCGAAGAAACTTTCCTTTGCTTAAAATCATCTAAGGAAAAAAGAATAATGTAGGAAATTTCTAAATACAATTATACAAAAAAAAAAAGAAACGCTTAATGTACAACTTATTGTACACTATCCGCTTAAATACTGATTTTAAAATTTTCCTCTTTATATTTTGAATCTATTACATAGCGTAGAGAGTATTCGTATAAAAATTAAATTAGACGCATGCTCGTAGCACGTAATATGTTACAAAGAATTTCAAATAAATAAATAAAACTAATTACAATAATCATGTTTGATTTTGTTTATATTAATGCAATTTTTTCAGTATAATATGCCACATGAAAAACTCGTTGGTATTTTATTTTATATTGCTGTGTGCACATCAAGTAATTTCTCTGAAATGTTTGTGGCATTATATTTATGGAAGTAAGACTATCTGTTAATTTTTGTAACGGTGGCTGTATCAAATTTCATTTACATGTTTTCGCTTATTTTGGAATTATGTTTATTTTTTTTTTGTTTTATTTTGATTAGAGTTTTGATAATTAATGTTTATTGAAAACTTAGACATTAATAGAAGAAAACCCATTTTACAGCGGAATTTTTTTTAAATCATCAGATCTTAATATTGGCAGTTTTATGATTCAATGTCTATAAACCCTGTAAAAATAAAGCTTAATTTGCTTGGTCCAGGGGGTTTGTATTTTGGGCCTTATTGCCTTACAAAATGACATCCCTTCCCCGGACATGATCTATAACTTTGTCAAACTTTTTTTTTAATAGTTCATATATAAATTTGCTCCTTCAATTTTTCACTCTATTTGAGCAAACCTTTTAACAGAAGGAGACTCTTCTGGAGATAGTAATGATGAAAGCAACATTTACATTGGGAAATATAGTTTATAACTCTTTTGGGTACTTACGTATTATCGCAACCTATTGGTGACATTATATGAAACGAAGCACATGGCTGCCAGTTCAGCTCGTACGACACATAAAAATCGGGGTTGCCAACTTGGCGAGTTATTAATAGAGTTGGCGACTGTTGAGATAATACGTAAGTACCCTCTTTAAAAAAAATAAGATATTAATTCATTAAATATTAATAAAATATTATAGGATAACATTTATAATTCGAAGTTTGGGAACTAATTTGATATAGGAGTACTACATGTGTGCCAAGCGCTGTTTGGTGCGATTGAGGAATCTTACAAGCAGGGCTGGTTGTCGAATCCCTATGAAATCCTAGATGGCGGATATAATTTAATAGTAGTCATAAAAAGAATAATAATCAATGTAATATGATAATAGTTACACTCATATAATATAATAATTATAATGTAATAAAAAAATAGTTATTATAAATAAATGTTATAATATAACTATTAATACTTATATACTAATATATATATATATATATATATATATATATATATATATATATATATATATACTAATAAATTATATTTTTATGTTATATTATGAATAAAATAATTACATAATATATATTAAAAATTAATTGAAAATGCTTTTGATATTTCTAGCAATATTCCAAAAGCTGCGAGTTTCGTAATGAATTTTATCAAGCAAAGAACTTTTTAAAAATGCTTTATTAAAAAGTAAAAAATAAAGTTAAAAGGTGAGATAACCAGCAATAATTAAATGTACAGGCCTCATAGTATATAAAAAAATATCCTAGTACTCACCAATGATTTTAGAAATATCCATATTCGAAAATAGCACACAAAAATATAACAGAAGACTATAGCAGCTGGCTTGAAGAATGATTGCAACGAGATTTTCTAAGCCTAGTCACAAGCAATACGTA